>VZZY01021585.1:28273-105508 GCA_013400335.1 Eurystomus gularis | reverse complement strand
CGCCCCCCCTTTTATCTGCCCAAATCTCGCGGTATCTCTGTCCCCCCACCAGGAGAAACTCCGACACCCCCCTCCCCAGGCCTTTGTTCTTTCTTAAGTATCCAGCCATTAGTATCCTAGTAACTTATGGGACAAAATTCTATAGGTAAAAAGGAACAAACAGAAAGCAAATCTAACCCCCAACAGGAGCCCAGAACTGAATGCAGTACTCCAGGTGAGGTCTCACTAGGGCAGAGTAGAGGGGGAGGAGGACCTCCCTCGATCTGCTGGACGCAATCTTCTTAATGCACCCCAGAGCATTGGGAGTCAGCACTGGAGATCACTAAGATCTAGATGTACTCACATCATCACCAAATTTGGGCCAAAACTGCATTGTGCTACGGTGCTTAAGCACAGTAACCCTAGCCCTGGAAAACCAGCAGCTCTCCTAGACTTAAGACTTCTCCAAACCTTTATTGCTCATTTTGGCCTCTTGCTGAGGAGCCGATGGAAAAACACTAACAAACTTAGGACTGGAGAAAATGCTGCTTCATGGTAAGTGAATATGAGCAGGCCCTACAGGAAATATTGGTTAAATCCTTCTGCTAAGTAATTTTCAGATACGAAGTTTGTCTTTCCTTACAAAGGAGCACCTCCTTAAGAGGAGACTGAACAAAGTGTATACATTACTTGGCTTGGAACCTACATCAAGGTTCCTACCTCCTACAGCAGCTTTGGGAGAATCAGGACAATGGCACAGGGCATGAAAGCACCAGTTTTGCAACGACATCTCTAATTAAAATATCTACATTTTTAAATTTTTAAAGTGTCTCATACTGCTCACACTTGTCTTCCTTGATCTCACAGGAATATTTAATGCACTTTCAAAAATTAGGATAGTGTTATGCTGGTTTAGCCATCATCATCATTTTATGCTGCCATCAGTTGCCTGATCACACAGGCCAAAACTGAACTCAGCAATATCCCCTCACAAGTCTTCTTTCAGACAGTCCTGCCACAGTTGCTGTGGGCCCAGCTCCTCTGCTGCCCACTGTGGTGCCAGCATCGCCTGCTGGACACAACAGACAGAGATGGCTCCCTCAGTGGCCCTTCACATGGAAGAATACCACTAAGAGAGCTCAGTAAGATGCAACCAGCCCCAACAGAAGCCACACCCAATAGGAAGCTCTTCCAACTACTCGGCTCCTGGTTAATATAGTCCTGGCCTCGCCCACCATCGCAGCCATGGCCACCTGGGTGAGGGCAGAGCCATAGAGGCACAGGTGGGCCAGGTTCTGCCTCTGAAACATGAAGCCAGTAAGAAAAACAAAACATTCTGCTAGGTTGTGACTCATTCACAGGTCAACTCCAACTTGGGGCCCACAACTCAGGCCCCAGCACTTCAGACAGAAGGAGCTACAGCAACAAGGCTGTGCTCTGCATTGGTAGACCAAAATCATGGCTGGTGCATGAAATAAGCAGTATTTGTACAGCTACCCCCATTCCAAAGGTGTCGCTGGTACAGACTCATCCTAAAAGGTTTGCCCACCCTTTCTGAGGACAGCAGTGCTAAGACTTCAGAGTGCAATCACACAGACACAGCCTCAGGCTGTGCTTATGGTCTGAGGGTCTGGTCCTGCCTGAGATCTCCATGTACAGAACAAGTGCATCATCATCTTTATTCAAAGCATGCAAAAACATTACTGGCCACTTTTTAATACAAGTTTAAGGTCTTATGGCAAATCAGTGGAAGAAAAGACTCCAAAAACCTTTTTCAAGTGCACAGTGAAAATGAAAAAATTACACAGAGCAAATGCACTGAATTGTGGATATGGTTCAATAATCACAATGTTATGCTCTTTTTTCCCTTTTACTACTGGAAAAGTGGTGGTACTTCAAAAACTTACCTGCCTCCTTGCTCGAGAACAGCTGGTTTTGCTCTGTATTCATATGAAACACCCAGTGGTAAAACAAAACCTTTTCCTTAGCTATCAATATTGGCAAGCCTCCAAACTGAGTTAAAGGCACAATCAATGCCATTGAAGGCAAGTTCTGCTGGAAGTTGTGCAATTCTTGCCACTGGCCAGATAAAGCACCAGTACAAGAGAAACTCCCATTAACTCTGAATGTACCTGATGCAGCTAGAACGGGCCCTTTGGAGGAGGATCAGCATGAAAGCATGGATCTTGGCATGCAAGAAACCGCTTCTGGCAAGGTTATTGCACTGAAAGAGAACAGCTCAGGAAATGATGTGCCTTTTTAGAGTGGAAAACAAACAGCACCCCGATCCCACTCCACAGGGGACACCAATCAAACTGGAACAGTCATCCGCTCTTGTGGGACTTCAGGTCAAAAATAGATGCACATGTCATTTCTTCAGCTTCCTACAGAAGGAAAGTATCCTTTTGGCTAAATGATGGTATTAAATCCTGCTTCTTAGCTGAGAAGTGCCTTCAATTTTGTCTGACAGGAAGATTTTTTACCCTGTCATTTATTTTTTTAATTCCAAACTTGTCTCTGGTCAAAGTGTAACTAAGCTCACTGGAGACAATTCTTACAGGGAAGCCCAGCCACTGTCTAAGGCTTTTTACAAATCAGTAAGGTCATCGCAAAACAGTTACAGTATTCAAGGAAATGGACAAACATTTAGACTGAAACTAGCTGAGCTGCAACGAGTGCTTAAAAATAAATAAACCATTAGACTATCTACTGCTAATCTCTGCTTCTGCCTTCAAAACTAAGCCAGAAACACCAGCCTATACCTAGTACCAGAGTGGTGATCGGCAACTGATGGTATCAGTTTTGGTGAACTGAGCCGAAACCTACTACTTGTAGCAAAGACAAGAAGAGATCTTCCCCTGACCCTGTAAAGCAGTTTCTAAAATTACTCCATAGATTGAGACCGAAGGCTCTCAAGAAATGGCATGCAACCTTCTCTTTTCAACTCTGCAGCAAATGTTTATACTGTGGCTACTGGAACTGTGCTGATTCAGAAATGGCCTGAATTTCAGCAGTGCTGAGAACTCACTGCGGTAAGAAGAAAGGCACTGACCTTTATGAAAATTAGGCCATCTACAAAATGCTTAACTATGGAATTAATGGACTTGCACTAGGCATGCAAAGTTTGCAATCTTGGCCTTGAACTACTAATAATCTCCTAATGAGAGCACAAAAAAAATAAGAGATCTGAGAAATAGAACAAGGTTACAAATGGCAGGTTATGGTTTTGCTTTGCTTAGTATATGAGAAAGAATATTTTAAGGTCAGAAGGCATCTGTAGGATTGAAATAAAAGGAATTGATTAGGAAGAAGGAAATAACATACGATCTATTTCATCTAATGAGATCTTCCCCACAGAATAAGATGAGCACTGCACTTATGAATCATCTGTATTTGCTGCCCTACTGTTCGGGATTTGAGACTATGCAAGCAAGCACTAGAGAAATTACATTGGAGAAGTGAGCAAAGCTGCAGCAAGAAAGGAAAACGGCTTGCAAACAAGAATTGCCTCTTTGGCAGAACACCATAGCCTTTAAGAGAACTTCTAGGGAGTCTGTTAGACTCATCCTGTGCTCCAACAGTCCAAATTGAAGGGACATCTCCCACTGACCTCTACAGCAATTTATACTGAGACTTTTTACCACTGCCACCAGATTCCAGGACTGACTCAGCCTAAAGCAGAGGGTAAACACATGGCAATGCAGAAAACACTGATTTTTTTTCTTAGGTTTGCTATGTTACATGTGAGCTACATGAGTGTAGCTCAGTGTAGGTTGAGGAATATGCAATCACCTTCCTTTTCAATATTTACGTGAAGAATTTTGGAATCTGGTGACAAACCCAAGGCTGCTGCTTTGATCCTCCTCTCCCCTAACAACAAGCTCACTGCAGCAGAAACACACAGAGTGGGGATTTCTAGTTTCGCTCATGCTGACACAAATCAAGTGCAGGTTTCGCAAGCTGTGAAGTATATTAAGTTCACAGAGTTTTAACAAAAGGCTACCAAACCACAGAACCCCGCTGCGAGTCACACTTCTTTCAGATGTCCTTTTAATTATATTAAATGAAAGTTTGGAGCACTTTGATGCTGATGGGCAAACATCTCGATCTCTTGAAAAAGCTGCTAAAAGTACTCCCTGTAGCTATAGTTAATATACGATATTGTATGCACACTGCTAGCCAATTTATTTTAGCCACTTTAACGATACCTTGCCTGACAGGCTGTGCAGAATAGCATCAGGAGTCAAGCAATGCACAAATCATTAGAGGACTCAGAAAGTTGTTTGACACACATTGCAGAGCTCTTTGTCATACAGCCAATTAAGTGACCAAACAAGGAACTTGAAAATCCTCATTAATTTGCCCCTTTCTATATAAATTGAGGTTAGAGTCTTTCTTGTCACAGCCACAACATGAACACAAGTAAATGCAGCATAATTCAATTTACTTTCCCTCTCAGAGATGCAAGTTTCTTTCGTTTAGTCTTCGTGGAAGTTGGGACCAGCCATGCAAGCAAGAGAAAAGTGGGACACAGAATTAATCCACTTCAAATAGTACTGGCTAAGTCCCAGATGCACCTTTTATCTGCTGAGAGCTACTAGGTTAGCAAAGAAAGAAAAAGGTCTCTTCTACTCAGCTTTAAACTTAATGCCCTGAATCCTCTGAGGAAAGCCTTTCATTTTTTGCTTAGTATAGCAATTCAAACAGCCCATGTTACAAGCATGAAGCATTACAAAAACTTCCAGGAGAACCAGGACAGCCCTGACTGCAACCACCTCCCACTGTCTGCTATCTGAAACCTGTCAGTAGCTCAGCACTGACTTCATTGGTGGCTCTGATGACACCTTCACCCAAAAGCACCTACAATCTTCAGAGCAGGTGGCACCTCCATAATCTTTGCCATTTGCTGCACAGACAAGGCCAGAATTACAAAACAGGGCAAGCTGATTTACAGGACCACCCACAGGTTGGCAGGAACCAACGCAACGAACACCATTAGATCAGGAATATGCCACAAAGCAATGCTCTGCTGCCTCCTTCTACCCTTCCCACACAGCTGCCACTCAGGCTATCTATTGTATTTACCAGCCTCCAGCTTTGAAGACATCAAGACTGGCTTAAAAAAAATAAAAGAATGCAAACCCTGTGAAGTTTTTGTCTTCTGAGTCTGCATCCCAAACATAGCATGCAATTTCACATGGGAAGAGGCTGCTGGCTGGCACCACAGGGAAGTTCATTGCAATCATAATGCCCCAGAGCTCCAGAATGCAAATCCAAGAGAAGCAAGGAGGTGAGCTGAGATTTCACAACCAGGTGCACATATATAATAAAAAGACTCTACACGCCCAGATGTGGTATGAGCTGCCATTAAAGGTTCTGTTTCCAGCTACTAAACCTTACAGTAAAATTCTCTTCCCCTCTCCCCCCTTTACCTTTCCACATTAATATGGCCTCATTTATTGCAATATCTGAGTAATTGGCCTCTTTTTTCTCTTCACTACCCCACCTCTGTTCCCAAAGGCCAGAGGAATGGTACCCATGGCATTTTAAGTTGAGGAGTTGAGAAACAGTAAGCATATGCCACTTGCTGAAAGGCATGGAAGAAATCTGTGACATGAAACCCAGTTTCAAAGCCTCCAAAACACAAACGTTTTGTTTTCTATAACTCCAGTGCTTTAGTTTAAGGAGAAATGCCATTGAAAAATAAACCAATGTCACACACCAGTCACAAAATGAAGCTAAGCTAATCAAATGCATCACCAATCGTGGCTCATTCTCCTACACAATAACTTCTCTATTCCTTTCCCAAAATAAAGTGCAAGAACTGCAGAAAGGTGGGCATGAGAGATGTAAATCTCTGCTCTCCAAAAAACCACACACAGTGTCCAAGCTCTCCTTAGCTAACAGAGCACCTTTCCAAGGCTATTCATTCTGTCCATGTTGGCTATCTACCTTGATATTGTGCTGATTCAGCCATCATCAGGTGCCATCAGTTGCCTGATCACACAGGCCAAAACTGAACTCAGCAATATCCCCTCACAAGTCTTCTTTCAGACAGTCCTGCCACAGTTGCTGTGGGCCCAGCTCCTCTGCTGCCCACTGTGGTGCCAGCATCGCCTGCTGGACACAACAGACAGAGATGGCTCCCTCAGTGGCCCTTCACATGGAAGAATACCACTAAGAGAGCTCAGTAAGATGCAACCAGCCCCAACAGGAGCCACACCCAATAGGAAGCTCTTCCAACTACTCGGCTCCTGGTTAATATAGTCCTGGCCTCACCCACCATCGCAGCCATGGCCACCTGGGTGAGGGCAGAGCCATAGAGGCACAGGTGGGCCAGGTTCTGCCTCTGAAACATGAAGCCAGTAAGGAAAACAAAACATTCTGCTAGGTTGTGACTCATTCACAGGTCAACTCCAACTTGGGGCCCACAACTTAGGCCCCAGCACTTCACTTGGTCAGCTCAGTCTACGTTGACCCTTAGTATCATGAATTAAAGAACATGGAAGGTTCTTAAATATCACAGTGATTGAAAAAATCTCACAACAATTATCTGGTCAGTATTTTAACATGTATTTATCATGTCATCTGTTGAGTTGATTCTTGTTAGATTTTTGAGACAAAAAAGATCATTTACCACACTTGGAACTGTAGCTGCAGCATTTGTAACTTCTATCTCCAGTAAATAAAATCTTTGAGCTTTTAACCCAACAAATATTGTGACACTGCACAAATTAAATCAGTATTTGTTTTAATTATAGTTACCGAGTGAGATGAGATGAAAATCTGAAATGCGTTCTTGGTCTCATATTTGAGTAACTTGATAAATTTCCAGATCTGTTTTACATATTTATTAATGTTAATTTATTTTGGGCTCAGAAGGACTTTACACCCCAATTGCTACAGGGGCCCCATCATGGCTACTTAAACTTGTCAGCCCAAAGAAAACAGTAAGACTGATTTTAGCAATTGTAATCTTCTCAAGTCATTCTTCTTTACCCCCAAATCCACCTTTTCTCAATTGCACTTTTGATATTTACAGCTCTCTCATATAAATTTTGTACCACACTTTCCTTTGTCTAAAAAGCACAGGACTTAATGTACACTTCCAGCCCTGTGAAATCCTTCTGAATTCAGCCATGGATGGTTTTCACAATAATGGGATCAGTACAAGATCATGTCAGCAAGGTTGAAAACTCTATTTCTCTGCCATTAGTGGCATTATTTCCCAGTGACTTCCCATCTCCCATTGCCTTCACAAAGTCCAAGATTCCACCATTTAGGATTTGTTGAAAAATCTCTGCTAAATTGTCTTAGCCAGCCCAGACATTTCACTGCCTGTTAAAGGATAAGGGACCTGTAGCAAGAATTTCTGCAGTCACATTTAATTGCTGTTAGACACAAACTCTCCCTCACAAGATTTTTTGGTGACTTTAGCTACGTAATTTTCCAAATGGAAGCATACTCTATGAAAGTACTTCCAGATACATTACTTTACCTCCATATAATACAAAGCAGAGCTGGAAAGGTTCAATTAGGTCATCTAATTCATTCTTCAAGCCCTCCATTACAGGACTGTCCTCTTCAATATATTTACCAGCTTTGTCCATATTTATACTAAACAACTCAGTCAGTCAGCTTTCATCAGTTTTTGTCTACTAAAGAGGTAGATGCATGATTAATGTTTAAACACACAAGTAGCCCTTCCAAGTGAAAGGGAAGAAGTCCTTGAAACTAAGGGTAAGATGAAGTTTGTGCAGAATATTCAGGTTTTATCCTATCAATGTCAAGCTTTCTGTAGAGTACATTAAACTTACTATTCACTACTGTTTGAAAGAAGACAAAAAGACCAGGAGCATGCATCAACTCTGTGGAGTACACCTGTGCAGCTAGTGGAAAGGATAACTACGGTCAGGTAGCACCCAAGGTCCCCAACAGGATTGTGTGGTCCATGGTCAAACCAGCCTCACCATGTTTCCAGTGGTACCAGTAGACAGGACAGCTAGCTTGGGATTGAGTGTTGCACTGTAAACATTCCTAAATTCCTTCAAATGTTAGTTACTTCCTCTGGAATCTCAAAAGAAGTCACTCCAGATAAGGGATGCTGTAATTAACTCATCTTTATCCATTAAAGTATATGGCAAGGAAAAGGTGACTTTCTCTCATGACCATATCCAAAGGGAAGACAGTCTACCAGCACAGAGGGGTACTGTTCTATTTTTAATGTCCTAGAAATCTAAAGCATCTAATTAAATGAATTATGTGCTAAATGAAATATGTGCTCACAAAATAAAGTCAATACTGACTATAGGAAGTTGAATTTTGCAGGAAAATTCAAGTATAGACAGGACCCTCCAGAAACAAGGAGTTCATTTTTATACCTCTGCATGTTATACATACACATATAAATTATGATCAACAACCCATAGGTACAACATCAATATTCATAAGCACAAGACAGAAATTAGAAGGCAAAACATTCACACCTCTTAAAGCAGCGTTAACTCACCCATAGTATACAAGCAGGTGTATATAAAAGTCACCGGAGCAAATGCTATAAGGCAAGGTGACAGGATAAATAACATAACCTGAGGCCTTACTCTTGAAAAGCCTGCCAGCGGGTCTTTCCAAAATGCCCAGGCTTGACTTTGTTCATGTAAAACACAATGTAAGCCTACAAAAGTTGGGCCACAGCTCAGTGAACTTTATGGGATGTTATACTCCTATATTTAGTTTGCAGCACTGTCCTCCTTCCTACATACCTCTGTGAGGACACTCTGCATTTCATTATGATCCTACCTCCTCCCTCATGCCGACTGTTGCCATTACTAAATTTGCAAGTATAAGAGGGGAAGAAAGAAAACAGGCAGCAGTTATATGAATGACATGCGGTAAGCAAAACCCAGCTGGTCTGGAGACACCTCTGTGAGCAGGAGTTTTGCATTCTTTACTATCCTTCTTATTCTGACGGCCGGATGAGTCATGTCAGATCCCTCCTGTGGTTCTTCCCACTTTCTGGTTCAAAGATTCTGCCCCAAATTTTTGTCAAGCCTGAGAGCAACTCAGCAGCTGGGGGGAGATGGAGAATGAAATTTTTATCCTGTAACCTTAACCTTAGAACTTGCTGCCATAAAGATGGTAATAATCAGATTATTCACAGAGACAAGACCCACTTCACAGTCATTCAGTCAAACAAGTGGACATGTGTATTAAAAACACAAGAAATACCTGGACATAGGCCCTGCAAGAGCGCTCCCTTTTCTGAAGCTGAGTCCATAAAGACAGCAGATTAAAGATGGAATAGAAAAAACAAGTTAGTGACAGAACAAGGGAAAAAAAATTGAAGAAAATGCCTATGAAAAAAAAATAATTTCTTTCTTAAATAGTTCCTGAAAACCAACTAAACCAAAGGAAGCCCGTGAGTTATGCAGCAGTGGAAGGCTGGAAGGACTGGCTCCAGAAATATGGGTTAATCCTTTTTCAGTCAAAAAAAAAAATTGGCAACTTTGCAAGAGCAGCTGTTAGATGGTAGGAGACACTGAAGTCAAGTAAAGATGCTCAGGAGATGATGTTTTCCTTACAGCTTGGAGATCATACATGACATTTCCACATCAAACAAGGCTGGAAAGATGGGGCTGACGGTTACTTACATGAGGAGCGTGGGCTCTGCAGTCAGACAGTGCTGATGGCACAGCGAGGTATACCCAAGCTTTGGATGAGCAGGACCAATTCCAGGGAGCAAGATGTATGCAGGACTGCATCCTAGTACAGAATGGACCTGTATGGATCCATTCAGATACACCTGCTCATGGGCTCAGGGCAAAACATATAGTGCTTCAGTTTCACTTCTGTGAGCTTGCTTAAAGCCAGCTTAGGCACATGTAGAGTGTGATAACACACTGCACTGAAGGAGAGAGCATTTCCCAGGATTCCTGATAGCATAAAGCGCCACTGAAGAGGATGTAACAATAAAATGGGAATCCAGTGTAATATTTCCAGTTGAAGCCATTCTCTCCCCTTTGGATTTAACTGCTTTTTCCAGGAATGCATTTTCCAGTCCTCTCATACCAAGTTGTGCTTTCCTTTGTAATTCCTGGCCCTAAATGCTTTATATGCTGAATAGCTTTTCCACAAAGAATCCCACCTTTTCCATAGGTGCCACATTTAGGACTGTATTTTGATATGCACTTGCATGCCTCCTGCCTGATAAATGCACTTCAGTGTGTCAAGAAATTCAAATAGGCACTTATTTACCTCTCCAGGACTTTGCAGGCAGTCTGCAGCTTGTGAGCTAGAATTGGTGAGCTCTGCATTGGTGCAAGTAAATCTCACAAAATCAGGCTGCACTGAGGCACCATCTTTGCTGGGTTTGTTTTTGCTGATGTGCCTGGGTTGGAAATGGTACATCAATAGATTTGGGGTAACTTGTGCTCTCAACTCACAGAAGTGCAATCCCATTAGTACAGCTGAGAGCCAAATTTGTCCCTGAGAGTTTTGAGGCTCTGAAATAAACAAACTACATCCAGGTATCATGCAATGCCTAATTTCATTTTCTAATTCATTAATTTGTAACAGTAGAAATCTTCCTCTGGGTAAACTTGTCCAGTATGAAGACTTTACAGAAACAAGTAGAGATCAAAGCAAGCCTTGTGAAAAATTACAGAGCTTTCTACTCAGGGGTCTTGCCAGTCTACAGTAGAACAATTATTACCTTAATTAGGCCTGATCTAGTGGAAAGCATAAAGCTTTTAGTGACAAGAAAGTGGCTCCTGAAAGATGATGGCTTTTAAAAATTCTGATTATGCCAGTTTATTTCAATTCATTGTACATCAGCTTGTAAAAAAACCAAACAACCAACACAAAACAACACAGGTGATAACTTTCAGATCCCCAGCACATTTCCTTTAATGATTAAAAGAATATTTAATGGCTAGTGCTTACTTTATTTCTTCTTTTTGACTAAATAGCACTAAACAAAACTCTTTGTAAATGACTTTTTTCCTTTTTTTTTTTTTTGGAAATACTCTTGATCAGTGAAGGGGAAAATGGAGCAGTAACTCTGCTGCCTTTTGTTTGCCCAATACTACTTCCAAGTTGAATTCATGCATTCTTAAACGAACACAGAGCAGTTGCTCTTCTAAAGAATTAAGTGGGGAATGAGAGCAAGTAAATTACTGAGCCTGTCATTTGGATCACTGACTCGCATCACTGTTTTGCAGGATTCCACGCAGTCCAGAATTTTAATGCAGAGTGCAATTGATTTATATGAGCTGCTTGTGCAAAGCTGGTGGCAGGGGCGGGGGGAACCTGCAAGGGGGACCCCAGGACTGACAGCCAAGCTGAGGAACTCTGCCTTACTGTTTTCCCCTCTCATCGGTAACTCTTATCTGCCCCCATGATATGACCCCATTTCATGTAATTGAAACAAATAGCAGAAGGTGGGATAAAAAAAAAAGATGAAAAATATGTGCTTGCAAAGCTGAAGTGACAAAATGTTGGGTGTGGCTAAGGCATATTCAAAAGAGCAAGCAGACTGCAACCATGAAACCTGTTAGTAGATGACATTAATTGCTGGTTTCACCTGGTATTGTCAGACATTACCATCATTTCAAACAAAGAACCATGGTATGATTATAACAAATAATGTTATGATGATGTAACAGTTAATACAGTTATTACTGACATTGTTATAAAATAGCTGGAAGCAGCACTAATTAAAAGCATCAGGATAACCCCAATCACAGCACATGCAAAGCACATGAGAGGCAGAACCTCAATTCCCATACAGCTGTAATGTTAAATAATCCAGAAGCCCTTTGCATTTAAAACAGCAAGTCTACAATACTAACTCACAAGAAAAAAGACAATGTTATTTCTCGGAAAAGTATTTCTCTTCAGAAGACATATAAGAAATTTTAGGCTTAGCTGGGATCATTTATTCCCCTTGGGATCAAGTTCTGTTCTCACTTTACATGGATGCCAGGGCTGTCAGAGCCAGCTATGCAGCTGATGACAAAATTCTCTGTCTTATTTAACTAAGTGGCCAATATAACCATGTGCTCATAGCCACAGGGTTCAGCTGCTCTTTGTTCTGATGACCAGGCCTGCACAATTCACCATCTGAATCCTATATTGGTCCTTTCCCATGTGTTTACACGAGATTCAGTGATGAAGAGGGCCTTGGACCAAGGAAATCCTCCACTGTTGATGAAATCTGTATTCTTACAGATTTCACAACCTGTTTTTCCTCCCACAGCTGGCAATTTCTGGCACCTTTAGGGTGTAGCAATTCCATTTAATCCTGGAAATGACGAAAGGACTAATAATTCTTCTCAAACAGGAGGCACAGAAATCACACTGTCATCATGCAGTAAGGTGCTTCTTGGGCTAAGCCACTAAAAAGGCCCTTTAATACTAAACCATCCTGAAGAGTGTAAATACGATGGTATCTTACGTGCCATTGGTAAATCTATTTCCAGTGTAAATAAATGTTTTTCTGCTTTTATTTATTTATATTCGTGCATAAAAGTGTTCACTTGGCCTTCACATCAGCATCTTGTAATGTTACAAGATGAAAAAATCAAAATCCAGAGTCTCTCTGTCTCTTGGGCCTTTAAATATCCAGATTTGATGGATCATATTGCATGGCATTTCACAGAGATTCAGCACTGGAAATGCTGGACAAAATTCTGGTCTTATTCACAGGGGCACAAGTCCAAAATAATTGCCATGGCATCACTTCAGTTATTCTCATACTGAGCGATAAGAGCTGAGACCACAATGAAGTACCTGGAGTTCATATGTCTACACATCTAAGGGTATATATTTCCCAGCACCAAGAGTACACTTGGCATTTACAACTGTTTTGTTTCTCGAAAGAATAAAATACACTGTAAACAAAAATCTGCCAGGTACTCTTGTCTACTATGAAAGAATCACTGCCCTACAATGGCAATCATTCAGAGAGAACCAAACCTTTTTTCTGTGTACTGTCCCTTTTGATTTTACCTTATTTAAGCTGCGTGCAGCACTATCCTTCCCTCCTGGAGTCAGGTTTCGGAGCTGCACATCAAGTAGGTTCACCAGCTGGACCATGGCGGACACAGAGTAGGCGATGTCACCAGCATACAAGTGGTTTTTTGTATGCTCTGCAAGCTCCCGGGCAATGTTGGCAGCCATCTCCCCCGACTTCATCTGCAGTTGAGAAAGCAGAGGGAAAGGTGGTCCCTGGCTACTAGTATGATGTTACTCCAGTCCCTTCCAGCCCCACAGTGTTAAGCGAGTCAATTCCCAACAAGAAGAGGCGAGAAGAAGAGCAGAAGAAAATAAAAGAAGGAAGGAAGGAGCTTCCAAGAAGGAAACTATGGTAAGTGTCTTCATGGTTTGATCATGTATGGCATTTGAATATGGTTTAAACACAAGTGGTTTCTCCAGCTGCAGTCACCATGTTTGCTTCAACAAAACAATTTCTGATCTTCTCACAGGGCACTGCCAGAATTGAGAGGCTGCTGTTTCTTTGCACTGTGGCAGATGCAAGCAAAGATGACATTGTTTTCCACTTGAAAAAAAACAAACCATGTAAATAGTTTCTCTTGTCAAGAAAGAGCATTTTCTGATTCCAAAAGATTATTTGATAGCAAAGAGATGATTTTTGGTACAACTCCTGTGCAAAAAAGTTTCTTGTAAAAGAAACAAAAATAGATTACATAACCCAGATGAACAAGAGGAAAAAAGTTCATCATTCTCACCATATGGATTTAATAATCAGGTGCTAATTAACCGCTTAGCATTTGTTTGTAGGTGACCTGCTCCTTACCACACTAGCCACTATACTTGTAATGAGGCTAGTGATAGTCAGCACATGAAAACATACTAACTCAGGAGCAAAAGGCTTAAGGCTTCAAGCAGAGGCCCACTGGAAGGGCAAACCAAGCAGGCTGTTTGGCTGAATCTTCTATTAAAAGACTTCTATTGTCTAGTTGAGTCATTAAACTCATTAATCACCTGCAGAGAAATGCATTGTGTAATTATTTGGGAAACTGTTTTCCCCTGTGGCTTTTCCCCTTTTCTTGCTGTGTAGCTCTCCCTATCACATGTCCCTTTCCTCTTCTATGCCATGGGGATTGAGGACAGTGCAGCTGGTCCCATTCCCTCTCTACCAGCAAACCACTATGAAAATACTATTGCAGGTTGCTTGTCTTTTTTTTATTATATAACACACTGTGATCTAGAATGCATATCTATGGGGAATATGCAAGGGACAAGGAGAAATTACACAGAATGATATTTAAATGAATCTCTCACTTCTCTGTTGGGCTCAATGACCAACTCTGTTGGGTTCTTCATATGAAATTTCCAATTGTCTTATCTTCCAACAGTTACAAATCAGATATTTCTCTTGTTCTCTCAATTTCTGCTTCTTATTATAAAAGCGAGATTCTAGGGAAAGATTGCAGGCTGAGCTTTTACCTCTCTGTAAATCAATTAGCTGAGATATAAATGAATAACTTACTTCCATCAATTTGACAGCAACAGCCCATCTGATTTAATGAAATCTAGCTGAAGATGTTCATACGCTCATCTTCAGAGAATTAAAGCATATGATGATATAAATTAGATAAATAAAGGAGATAATGTGTTGTTCTTCCCATCAGAGCAATGATAACATACACACAAAAATTAAATTATATCTTCCTTGTTACACACAAGGCTAATGCCATAGAAACCAGATCCTATTCTTACAGCTGCCTGCTCTCCTAAGCAGCTAAAGAATGCCATGCATCAACATAAAGGCTGAATTTTGACCTCTTCTGTTGGCACTCAGAGCGTTAAAGAATGACTGCATCAAATCTCTTTACATAAAGGAATCAATTTCAACATTTTCCTGCAATTCACTGCTGGAGCTTAGTATGTATCATGACACATAGTGTTTCTGTAAGCCTTGCAAAAAACTGTAGGAATGCAGGAGTTTTACAGACACATTAGAAAAAAATTCTTGCTACCCAATATTTGATGCATGCATTTTCTCTTGGACCATGCACCTATGCAAACTGGCATACTCAGAGCAAAGTGCTCAAACCCAAGAGTTTTCCTTTCCTTTAGTAAATCTGTTGCTGTATTCAACTGCAGACTGATGTTGCCCCTACCTGTCTGCAAAAGTGGTGTGGGCTGGTCACTAATAAACCCTTTTCCTTTTTTGTTGGACTGCTCCTAAAAACTGCAAATCTGAGGAATTCTAGTGTGACCAAATAAACACCCTAAAATAGGCAATAGTGGAATAAATGCCTGAGAAAAGGCACATTAAAGCATAAAATCTGTGAACTCCTGGGACACAGAAGTATTTATCCAAACTCATTTCATGCAGCCACGTTTCCTGAAAACACAGAGATGTGCCATTTCCTTGGGACAACGTCTGGTTGACAGGTGATGAAGATACTTCCTAACACTGACACTCATTTCCAAACCTATTCATTGTCACCCACAAAATGCAGCTACAAGTCACTACAACACTGCTGAGACACTCTTTGCATCCTGCCTGCGTGCATAACATGAGTGGTATCTAAAATGATGGCCATGTGACACGTTAATGCTAATTTCCTCAATTCATTTTCCACTGAAACTGAAGCATCTCCTATGCAGTCCTGTCAAACCTGACTTCTGTTATCACTCTTAAATGCTGGCTGAATATGCCAAGCCTAAGATATATGTGTGGTCTCATAACAACAGGACTGAGCCTCTTTTTTTGTTAACTCTACATAAAGTTCAGCAAAGCTCACCGCTGCCCAAGAGGACACATTACTAATTTACTTCCCTTCTATAAAGCACCGCTCCACATCTTCCTCTTCACTATTGCTGCATGGAAGATGAACTTTTCATGAGGTATTTCTTCCAAAACATGTAATACTCTTTAACCCAAACACTAGCATAGTCACGTAGGATACAGGAACAATGACTGGAGGTTCTTCAAGGGTCAGGCTGTCATTGAGAGGCAAGCAAGAAGTAGGAAAAATATGTGCAAGTAACGGAGCTTTCTACTGGGAGGCTCAAGAACAACAAAGGGAATTCAAAATAATACATCTTTCTGATTTGAGACTTTTTTTTTTAAGTTTCTATCTTGATTATGAAAAAATTAAACTTAAAAAACTAAAAGGGATTCTAGGATAAAAGGGAACATTCTTTTTAAACCAAACTGGGTTTATGCTTGTTTTGGGTGATTCTTTTTGCGTTTTACAAATTGATTAAATCTAGTCCTGGAATACTAATGTGAAGGAGAGAAAAAATGTTTCCTGTCGAAAATGCCAACACATAAAACATAGTTTTCTAGCTCTGTCAAGTAAGTTGCTCTCCTCTTCCATTTCAGCAGCCTGGCAGGATTGAAGCCATATCTACAAATAAACATTGGCATACCTGAAATCACCCAGTGCAATACTTTGCCAATATTTTCCAAGTTTGTACCACCACCTCACATCTTCTTACAAGTGAAAAGACTGTGAAATAATAGATGTTGGAGAGGGCATATATTCCTGCCTGTTTCATATATGCCAAGGAACAGAAGTGGGGAGCTTTGTCTGGAAAGATTAACAATGACCCTCCTACAGCAGCACTTGCTGTTTCAGCCCTGCCTTTCTTACTCAGAGGGAATTGACTGCAGGACAGTAGAATAATAGTGAGAGAAACTGCAGAAAAGAAGTACTTAGGGAAGAAAATTCAGAAGAAATAAGAAAGATGCTGGGAAGGGAGTGATTGTGCTGAAACACCACTGATCATAAAGGCAAAAATATTTTCCTGCAGCCTGAGGCTGAAAGATACAAAAAAGAAAAAGATAGTATGAAAGATTGAACCAGAATTTTTCAGAACAGTGACATACAAATGGACTGGTCAGCTGGAAAGGCCATGGAGTTGATGCTGCTTTCTGGAGGGACAAACATGAGGTTTCATTGGGCATCATCAGCTGCCAGCAGTCAGGTAGCTAGGCTGGAAGAGGGGCTGTGGGCTAACTTGTGACACTGCAGATCTTTCTTTCCCTGGCAGAGGTTTCATTATACATGTCTGCATTCATAGAAAAGAGTCAGAGCATATCTACCATTCTCTTTTTTTTTTTTGGAAGACAAACATCCTGTTCCATTCAATTGTGCTTTTTTCTTGTATCGGATGATATCCAAGGATATAACTAAATAGTTATAAACACTGGCTACCTAACATGGACTTGGATCACTGCTCTCCATGCAGTAGAGCAGAGATGGAGAACGTTGAAAAAGTGGTTTTGAAACAGTGGTATTCAAACAGTTTAAACCACATTTCATATCCCTTTAATAATCTGCCAGTCATAGAACATGCTCCATCCAGCACCTGGTGATGTCCTCCACAAAACCCCACTCCCTCTACCAGAGACCTCCAAGCAGACCCACAAGACCTGACGAAGATAGGTTGAACCATAAGGTTTATCTGTTCTTTGTGACTATATCATCTAGGCTGTTCAAGAGGACAATATGATCATGGGTGGCATGTGCTTTAGATTTAGAATTTGAGGCTTTTCATGCATTCATGAAGGACATGGCATTTTCTGTTCTGCTACAAAAAAGGCCTCTTCTCTTTCAGAGACTTGAAGCTGAACATAGCGGTGCATCTCCTCCCAGGAAGGACACACGACTGAAAGCTGTGCGAGGAAAAGACATTTTCAGGCAAGTCACACAATGCGCCAAGGACAGTACTGATGAAAGCAGGAGGTAAAACAAACAGGCTGAGACTGAATGTATGACCTCATGATGAGGACAATGCAATGTATCCAAACTGACCTTTTTGCTTTCTTTTACTGCTTAACTCTAGAAATAACCCAGGTGCATAATTCAATTGCACTGGCAAATATATTCTTGTGCTACGTTACAAGGGCATGGTAGGCACCAACAATAAAGTTAAAGTAAATGTCAGAAGGCCAATGAATTGCTGAAGTGGAGATTTGTTCTGATCTCCCATCAAGCACAATAACTCTAATGGAAGCTAATAGAGAGCTGTAAAACCTAATACCATGATGCAAGCAGTCAAATACCCAATGTATGATCTAAGCACCACAGGAGAAAGAAAGGTATAAAGTAATAATCCTTACTTCACTACAGATACATAAAAGCAAGAACAGCATTTCCCTACCATCATCTCTGGCTTGGCTGAAATCCCTCCAGAGGAGCCATCACCCTTCTTTCTGGGCAGCTTGGAGCCAGTAGGTGACAGAAGAAGGGATTTTGGGGAGACAAAGCAGATCAGGAACGGAGACATGGTAAGCAGATATGAACCCTGGCTGCCAAAGAAGCATTTCTACCCATCTTGTAAGCTGTGCTGCAGCTGCAGATGCTGTGGGATGGGTGGCCAGGGAGGACCCAAATACTAGGGATGCAGGAGGGCTGAGCTGCAGGGAGTGACTACCCCCTGTCCTCGTAGTGTGGCTGGCTTACTGCTTCCTCTAGCTGCCTCCACAGCAGCAAGAAGAGGAGTTGGTCTGGCTTAGAGGAGGAAGGCTCTTTTTTTCAGCTTTAGAGAGGTGCTGGAGCAAATCTGCAAGCTTGGGGCAGGGAAGTGTCCTGTCCACGGCAGGGATGTGAGAAAACAGTGCCCAATTTATGGATAAATCAGTCTCCATCTCTAAGCACAGTGATGACTTCCAGGCCTTTTGCTTGGGCACAGAAATGAGTGGCTACCTGTTATTTCATAGGCAACTTAGAACTGTGTTTGCTGTAAGGACCCTACTGAATGCAGACTCCAACAGAAGCCCCTGTGCAAACCTGGCAGGACTTTCCTCTCAAAAGTCACTCCTGGAAAGTCTTGAAGTTTTGTAGCAGCTCTCCACAAAGGTTGGGCCACATATCCCAAGACCCCAGTGGATTCCCACTCATGCATCAAATATTTAGACCCAGAGTCATTTGGCAGATCCCCCTAGTCTTTCCACCAACAGGGGGAATGTTCCAAAGCTGAACATAGCTAAATTCCTCCAGAAAAATAATACCAATAATAAAAAAAAATCCAGTCCCAGTTGTAACCTGCTGGGCATTTCCAAAAACCTGGCTCTTCAATTTTAGCCTGCTTTGAAAGCATGTAACAAATTAAAGGAGGCTCATTTGTTACGCAAATGATAGCTGAGGTTTCAAGTAAAATAAGCCTAACCTTGACGGAGGTTTCATCAGTGCAGGCTATTATTTCCCTCTACTAATGGCTAAAGGCCTAGTCATCTTCACCAAGCAGCAAGAGGTCTCACAGCTGTCTGGGTGAATTATGGCTAGAGTAAGTAATATTAACCCCTCCAGGATAAGTACATGGGTCATAAACCAAGAGCTGCACAGCTGCTAATGCCAGCAAAGGCAGTCTTTATTAATCAACTAGCTGAGCGTATGGCAGGAGAGCTGCCTACCCTCCCGTGTGGGACAGAATGACCATGGGCTTTGTAATGGCTGCACCATGCAGCAGCCCCAAGTTAATTGATGCCTTCTCTCATCTTTGGGGAGAGATGGGTATAAACACAGATAAAGTGAGATAGGAATGATCAGGAGTATACGAGCTAGCAATTTGCAGGTTGTTGAGCCTCAATTAAGATGGGAGACAGGGAGGGGAAAACCAAAGAGTACTCTCTGTAGGGTCACCCCATCCCGTTCACCAGTGAGCACCGGCTCTCTGGGAGTGTAGTGTTGCTACAGCTAGCACAGCTAGCCTATAACACTGGGACTTGCTCACTCTGGCTAAAGGAGCGAATAAAACCCTACAAATTGCTTTAATAAGGATTCAGCCCACAGACACTGTGGTATAAGCACACATCTGGTCTCTGTTTGTAATGAAATCAGCTGAAAGCACCACTGTGCATTAATCACAAAAATGTTCAACATATTGCTACCAAATAAGCTCTGCTTGTCCTGAACTTCTATTGTCACAATAATGCACTCATAACACTGACAAATGATGAAATGTTACAAAACATTTATCAAGGGGCTTAAGAGTCAAAAGATTTGCATTATTGTGGCAATGTTTTCTATTCCATCAGTTCTTTTGCAATTTAGGCAGAAGTCAAAACTATAAAGTCAGATGTGCAATGCAAACCTTTCACACTGAGCCTTCCTTCCTTTGGTAAAGATTTCTCAACCACAGGGTTTATCCTGTGCTTGCATGGCATGAGAAAATCCTTGGGGATGCAGGAAAGGGAAAGTTTCCTTTTGCAGTAAGTCGGTATTTTCCACATGTCCACCCATCTCCTCCTCCTTCTTCCTCATTTTCTTGCCACAAAGAAGAATTGTCATTCACCCTAGTTTAATTCTACCCTCCAGCCTCTGTCCTTTGCCTTTCCGTCACCCTCTTTGCCTTAATTTCCATCAGTCTTTACAGTCTTGGTTTCTCCTTGCAATTCCTGGTTACTATGCAAAGCTCATCCTTTATGTGTGACTGCTGGTGACTTCAGGTTCCCTGTTGTGAAAACAACCAGGGAGCTCGGGAAAGTCAGTGCATAGACTCGCTGTAGTCAACATATGGAAAGGGTTTTACCTTCTGAGTGATGTGGTTGATCCAGGGAGAAGAGCAGTTGCTGAGATCAGGTCCTTGGGGCTCCCAGATCCCATCTGGTGCAAGACACCGGAAAGTTGCAACACCTGGGAGAGGAAAGCCGCAGTGTTCAGTGTTATCAGTTGCATTTTGCCTCCAAAACCCCATGTCACAGGCTTCATTTCAAAACACCTGATGCAAAGCCTAGGAGTTTATTAGTGCTCAGGACCTCAGCAGGACACTTGTGAGTCATCTCAGTGGCATACTCTCCCACCATCTTAGTGCTTAGAGGTTCTGAGACGCAGAAAACCTATAAGGTAGTGCAGGGATATTATCTCCATTTCACCGAATGGTAACTACAGACAGAGGGCTTCACCTTAAGCTGGGCAGGAAAGCTGCCAGGGACTAAGAAATCGAAGCTATTTCTTGAACGCTGAGCCAGCACCTCAAGTGCTTTGCTCGACCGCTTGTGCCCTAGGACCCTGCACCTCGACTTTCTTGCTGCTTTACAAAGATTTACTGCTCTGAATAATCATTAAACCGTTTGGGCGGAAACACACAAAAGTTTAAATGCTATAAATGCCAAGATGTAACGCTGGGCTTTACTGTTCACCCCCAACCATTTAGAAGCACTTTAGAGGAGAGTTTTGTTTGGCAAGGGCTGCCCAGATCCCCGCAGCAGAAGACAGCAAAGTGCCTCAGGCCCTTCCAAAGAGAAATACATCCAAAATGGTGCAGTTAAAGATCTTTAAAAAGCAAGAAAGCCGGTACGTGCAGATTAAAGACTCTGCATCCTATAAAGTGCTCTGCCCTGCAGAGCTGAACTTTTCAGCAGAGAAGTGAATTACAGGCTAGGTCTGATGGTAGTGCTGATTAAAACCAGTGAGAGTTTGCTCATGCCTTCAAAGGGAGTTGGAAGATGCCCACTGCTAGTATACCACAGCTCTTAACAAGTTGCATGAATAACTGAAATTAGAGATGGGAAAGGCTTATTGCCATCCCCTATCACCAAGTTTGTTTTGTTGGTTTTTTTTCTTAGCTGTTTTCATCCAGCCCTTAGCTCTGGTACTTAGAAAAGGGCTTCCTCCATCCAGCCTTCATTTTCCTGTTTTAGCTCTTCTTTCCTTTTCACAGCTTCAGCTCAGACTATCTTTTTCCCTCTCTAGGAACCACATGATACTTTTTGCATTAATTTTACCAAGTGGGGCTGGAAAAGACAGCAAAAATGTTCTTTACCTATTCTTACCACTGATGACTTTCCATGTCCCTCATTGTTTAACATGTATTTTATCAGTCTGACCTCACAAAATTCAAGAGAGAGTTAGTATTCATATACATAGGTGTGAACGGCTCTCCAGGGCAATGGAATGGAGAATTGAAAGAGAGTCTCCTTTGCAAGCCAGATCCCTCCAGCCCTTATTTTCAGGCAATTTCCTCCACCTTTTGATTTCTTCTCGGCAAGTGAGTTCTCAGGGCTGGACACCAAGAATAACTTGAAAAATAAATACTTTTAGAAAACTGCATTTGTTAAAATACAGTAAACTGAACCATATGCCAAAACCCACTCTTCATTTCACTGTGTTTTAATTTGGACAGAAAATATCCAAAAAGCAACCTTTTGGAAGAAAGCAATTGGGAGAAAGAGTAGAAGTAAAGGAGCAAAATCCAATAATCGGTAAACCATTTTGAAAGATTTGGCTTTGTTTTCCCCACTGATCACACTGGATACTGGCTGCAGTTTAAAAAATCACTCACACTCGTTCAGGAGTGTGATCTGGGAATACCTGTGCTCCGAAATACTGGCCACCGACTTTGAAATGCAAATAGTGCAGCACAGAGCTTCAAAATATAAGTTTTGTTCATGTCTCCCTCCCTCCCCTCCAAAATAAGCAAAGCATCAACCAACAACACATCAGTCAATGAGCTTAGGGGCTACAAACAGACTAGGCTGGATGGGGGCCTTGTGCAACCTGATCTAGTGGGAAATGCCCCCGCCTATAGCAGGGGGGTGGGAACTAGATGATCTTTAAGGTCCCTTTCAACCCAAAACATTCTATGATTCTATTAAATACAGGCAAAATCAGGGATAAGAGGTGCATTGTACATAACTTCTGGAGTCAGAGGCTTTTATAGCACATCAAGCTCAACCCCACAAGGTCATTAGCTTGTATTCTTCCTGCACAATGTGCTCAACATATTGAGGTTTCAGCCCCAGCCAGCTGCTTGCTGTACCTCACCAAGGCAATGCAGACCTGACAGAAAGCATTAGTGTGCTCTTCTGATGAAAGCACATGCCACAGTGGCCTGTGGGCAACCTGGCTGCACACTCACAATGTTACATGGGCAAATGAAGACAGCTCACTCTGCACTCTCATCCCTCGACTCACCTATTGAGCCCATGGGACATGGCTGCTTTGCCACCTGTCCCTGCCGAGTCCGAGACCACATGATATCACGGGCTTCCATGGGGTCACAGCTCTCCGCACCGACTGGCGGAAGCTGGGAGGAGGCGGGTGGAAGGTGTGTGGTCACTTCATCAGGGATGTCGGCCATGGGAGATGGTGTGCTGGTGCTCCTGTTCCTCCTGCCCGAGGCTGAGGTGGTGATGGGGCGGCTGGTGCTGCTGGTGGCCACCCGTGGTGTGGTGCTGGCCGTGGTGCTTCCTGGGCCCAGAGCCCCCGATGTCGATACTCCTGAAAGAAAGGCAGAGCTGATGAAAGAGAGAAAGGAAAAAAAGGGACTCAAGCCTAGGTCCTGACCATGTTCCCTCTGCTGACTGCAATGGTTTGTGGGGTGTAGTTGGAGCTACAGCTAGCACAAAGCTTGCTGTGCAGCCACCTTTCAGAGAGAAGCTGGAGCACACAGTGAGAGAAACACACAGAAGGGTAATGACCGCTGGAGCACAACTGATTTTCCAAAAGCACTAGCATCTGATGAAAATAAAGCAGCACTTTATGCCCCATCATTTTTCTTCCTGGCATTTAAATGTAAAAATCTTATTTTCCATCTTTTAGGGAACACCTAGCACAGAAGTGCTTTTAATTTTTTAGTGTTGCTGAAGACCCATCTGGTTGGGACAGAAGAACATTTTCCATGGTGTAACAAAATCCCCACACAACACAAATTCATCCACAAAAAAGCAGTGCACAGAGGGATGAAAGCAAGGCTGTTCTTTGGAGCAAGTCATTAATTTTCTCTCAGGTTCATGCATTGCTGCTTCATTCCATCAGCAGCGCTTGGCCCCTCAAGCAGCAGGCCATGTGGCAGATGCAAAGGTACATGCCAGCCCAGACAAATCCTCAAGACTTTAATGCTCAATAGACTATTTCATTTAAAACCTGCAATGAATGGTCAAGCAGCAAGAGGTGGGGAACCTGCTTTAAAAATGCATTAACCCATCCTACATACAACCCATCCTAAGTACTGTGTGTGGTGAACATTCAGGGATGGCCACCTTATAATTATATTATTTTGCCTCCTATTTAGACCAAGGTGCTTGCACAGATTGGAGATTCACGTGGATTTCTCTATGGCTTTATCCGAAATCTGAGGTGGGGAAACTGAGGCAGGCTGCCTCCAATTGCTCCTCCAACACCCCTGCCATGCCGTGACATGTACAGCTTGTGAGGAAGCCTGCTTCTCCCATCACTTCTGCCTCTCTCAAAGATAAGCACCTTCCTGCTTCTCACAACATAACACTTTTACTCCAGTTAAATGCCAGATATTCACAATTTCCCCCTCATTCCCTGCCTGGGGAAACACTGAAGCTGTCTGGGAAAGGCAGGCAAGGAGGCCATATGAATAGGCTTGTCTGTTCCTTGTCTGATACCATTCTCTCTTTAATTCCCAAGCCACAACATCTCCCTACCATCCCACCTCTTCCAGCATCTAAAAATCTTTCAGTCACAGTTGCTCCATGTCCAGCAACGTGAATTTGAGTTTCTACATTAAAGACAGTCATGTGTGAACTCCAGCCTAGCCAGAAATTAAAATTAAATGCGAGAATCACCCTATTACCTTGAGTAGCAGCCTCTTAACTACCCAGCTGTGTGAGTGGGCTCAGCCTGCAAGCTCCTGAGAGCAGAGACTGTCCTCTCTTCTAGGCCCAGTGAAGCAGACCATGCTCACTATTTGTGCAATTCTAGTTATTAATGTATAATGATATTGCTATCACTGGAGTACATTCAAGTCAGCCTATTTGAAGCATAGACATGCCTGCCTTTAGTGCAAAATAGGAGTTTTTCCAATCTGAAAGGGATTTTTTTTGTTATTTAAGTATTTTAAGACCACGGTGCTTGTAAGCAATTCTCCTGCCCTAGAATAATCAATAACATGTCAGTTGAAATACACACCTTCTCTGATTTTAGGTAATTTTACTCCAAGCCTGAGACACTCTCTCCTCAAACTTTAAAACTCAGCAGCATCATAACCATAATTTTCTGAGGGATCAGTATTTTTCAAGAGAACATTCATATTAAAAATCCCAGCTCTACTATCACTCAGAAAAAAGGATTATCTTCTCTGTCAGCCCCCAAAAACGTGAGCAATAGCACAACAGGCACCAAACCACCTGAGCAGCAGGACACTGATCTGAAATCAGGTCTCTTGAGCTCATTTATCAGATTTTCCAGCATTCTTGTACCACCTCCCTTCCACTATGATCCCAGAGTTTGAATGAACTCCAAAAATACAATGCAAAATTCTGCAAACATTGACAGATTTCTTCTAGTTTCTGCTCAAAGCTGTGCTAGATCACCACGTGATGTTTTCTATTTGATGTTACACCAGGGATTAAAAATCTGTAGAGAACTTCAGCAAATATTATCTATTTTTCCTCTAGCAGGTCTTGCCACGAGTACAGATTTTATTTCTTCATAATAACGGCTAGCCTGGTAGTTAATAACCTGGAGGAATTTCCCCATTTATTCAAGCAATAACAAGTTATTTTCCATTTGCAAAATGACCTACACCAGGCACTATAGGTGCAGAAGGACTGAGAAGACATAGCTGATGCAGTTTCAAAGCCAAAATTAGCAAATCTCCCTTAAAATCATGCATACAGTCATTTGTGAGCAAACAGAAACATACACTGAGCACCCAGGAGCTCCCCTTGATCCACGCACAGGGGTGCTGAACTTTTGAGCCTAGTTTTCATTGACAATCATTGAATATCTCGCAGTATCTTGGTTTTGGAATAGCTCTGGCACATGTACTGTAGGACAAGCTGAGGACAGGGGATTTAATGGCATTTTCCTTTACCCATAAGAAAAAGAGCTATTTTATCTTTCATAAACCTCTTAGCACTAGTGCCAAAATCTCTTTGAGGGCTTGTTCTTCCAACTTTTTTCTTGTTCAACTGGGCTTTCTTGCTGCTTTTAAAAATAAAGACCTCTGCCATTTACATAGGACAAACTATAAGAAGACATAAAAGAGCTGCCTTGAAGTGGCCTAATGAAGTGAGATGGATGGGATACTACTGAACTCAGTTCAAAGGTCTGATCATTCAGTGAGTCAATTTGGTAATGAGCTCCAGGGAACATGATCACCATGCTAACACTGCTCAGTTTCACCGGCCCCAGGCAACACTACTTGCCTATTTTGCTCACACAACCCTGTGCTTTAAGACAAAGTTAATTGGTAAGAATGCAAAGAAGATATCAGGATCATTTACATATAAATGATTCTCAAATCCAAGCAAAACCATGAAGAGACTGCAACTTGTGCAAAATTACCTAAATCCTACATCATAGAACAGAGATCAAACCTTCAGATTAACTCAGGCTGCCAATAAACTGTGAATTTTTAACTTAGGGAAAAGCAGCATTGCAGCATCACTTTAACAGAAAGATTCATTAGATAATACTTCACAACACAATCTTTGTTCACAGACAAGCACTAACTTTTTAAAATCATCAACACTGTTACAACTAGAAATGCATAATCTTGATTATTTTATGTTTACTACTTGGTTTTACCATGCATTGCCTTATCAAGAGTTTAAAGACAGATTTTGAGTAAGACTCAGTTTTCACTCCTAGGCTTCAAGTTCAAGACTTTGCAGACTTTGATTCCACAAAGCACAGAGATAGGTATTTTCACAGTGCTTACAAGAAAGGAAACTATGACTGTGGAAACATGTATTCTGCAGAAACACCCCAAAGTGATACTTCATTGTTTATTCCCTGCTCTATCCAGAGAGCTGGCACCAATAGCAGAAGACTACATTTTGCCATCATTCTGAGTAGTGCTGCAGCCATAAAAAACCACCAAAACATTTCCAGCATGACCAGGGGAATAATTGCAACTCCCAGAGGAGCCTTTCTCTACTCCCTACTTTCTCTACTTTCATTGACTAGCAAGAAAAATAAATTGTTAGGTTTTTCCCTTCTTTCTTTTATTTCCCAACCTTTACACAGAGCTCAGGCCTCTGGAGGAGGAATTTTGCCTAGTGGAAGCAAAATCATGGAAGATATTTGCTAATAGGGAAAAATCTTAAATAAATAAGGGTGTGTCTTTCTTCATCAACCCCCAACCCCCCTTTCCTTTTTTTCCCCTTTCCTGGCCTAACACGGCAAGTGTAAAACTGGCCTAAGACCAATTATCTGGGGCCAGGAACATTCAGCACATATGTCATCTTACCTTCTGCTCTGCTCACCTAGCGCTTCCAGATATGGGAGGCTGCTTTCCCAGATGACTGTGACTAGTGTTTCCCTATTGCAAAAGCAGTTTTGATTGCAAGCAAGGCTATTTGCAATCATTATCAAATTATCTTTTCTCTCAGTTTTTTCTTTTGTCATCTAAGTATCCAGCCTATGACCCAGTACACTCAATAATTGAAAATACTTTTTAATAGATATCATGAGTTTTCTGTCCCATGAATGAAGATAACTGGGTGTCCCTCAAGCAGAAATTGCAGACAAGATTTCCTGGGTGAGGTTGACTGGCTTTTGCTAGGTAACAGATGACAGAAGACATCTATCAAGCTCTCCCCTGGGGGGTTGCAATCCAAAGGTTTAGCCTGATGGCTATGTGCTACAAGCCAGCGTTTGCTCACATAATTACAAGGAGAGGCCACACTCCAAGCTTCATGCACAAGGTCCAAGAAAACTGTGATGACTTCAGTCTCTGATGACTTTTGCCTTCCTGAGTCTGATGCTTAAGCAGACGTACTGGGGCACTGGTGACCAAGAGCCTGTACCCGCTCCCAGGGCTGCAGCTGCTGCAATGCTCCAGCAAGTGAGGTATATCTAATCCAGGGGGTTTAACATCTTTGGGAGGGTACAGCAATCCAAGTGGCCTTCTGAGTACATTTGGGCTGCATTCATAATTATTTACACACGTCACTGCTGTGTTAAGACAAAGGGAGCATTTCTGGTTTCTGAAAGGCTGTGAGAAATGCAAAACTTGAAGGTCCCTCCATCCCTCTCTGCTAGTTTTGCCCTTTCATATCTGGCAACCACTTCCTTTGCTTACAATATACCCTTTTATCATTTCTTCTTCTACTGAAAAATGATGCAAGTTGTATTTACATAACACTTTTAAAAGTTTAGGCAGAAAAAAACCCAGACCTAATACAGTTTGAAGATTATATCAAAGCTGTTTTTCTCTTCCTTGTCAAATAAATGCTTCTCATGGGAATTGGTTTTCTATAGGCATTTTCAAACACATTTCAGAATGTTTTCTGAAACTCCTTAGAAAAAGAAAAATTATTTAAAAAGAAATATAATCCTGAGGGGTTTTTGCCTGTTTTTTGGATGGCTTTTCACTGAACTCCCTGTAAAGTGACAGAAAAGGATGACTGAAGTCAAGGAGCATATAGGTTGAGCCTTGCATACCTGGTACCATACCTAAGAGCAGAGAAGCAGATATCCATCAACCCAGTTGTTAACACACCGACGATTGCAACATTATACTGAGTTCACACCGCAAAAGACATCCTAAAAAAACATCTTGTACTGGATGTTCACTGAAAGACCAAAAGCCACAGGCCGGTGCCACCCAGGAGCTGTAGGCTGGAGAATTAACAAGGTGAGATTAGCCCCTAAATTATGTACAGATCCTTCCACATGCTTGAGAGAATCTATTATTTATTTTTATTGCAGGTGTAGGCTAAGCAGGCCTCACATCAAACATCCGAACAGCTCTCCTCAGTGCCTATACAAGCCATTATTTGGTGAAGCTAAGACAGAATCGTGTGTGAACATGAAAGTTCACACACTGCTTTTGAAGTGGTTGAGGTCGTGTTTTTTGTTGTTGGAGCTTTATTGACTGAGGCTGACAAAAGTCAAAAAGGCTTGCAGAAACCATTGGTGGGAAGGAAAGATTAGAAATGCAATGGCCACAGAGTGCTCAACATAGCATATTGTCTTCAGCAACACAACTTCATGTAGTCCTGCGCCCTGAAAAAGTTCTATGAAGTATGATACACAGATATATAGCTCTTCTTTTTTTCTCCCTCTTACTGAATTCTAAAATAACAAAGGAGGAGGATGCTGCATCTGAGAGAAGAAAGGCCCGTTCCCTCATGGACTGCTGCCAAATGGAAAAACCCTTTCTGGAATTTAATTTCTTCTGCCTCTTCCAGTAGGGGATCAGTTTTTGCATCTGAGGCTACTCTGCCCACATGTGAATATTTTGCTGGGCTGAGGCAGATGCTGTGATGGATGTGGGCCAGATGTTGAGTTCCCTGTACTAGGGGAAGACCTACAGCTGGGGTCCAAGACATGGTGCAAACTCAGCTGTTGCAATGCGCTTCAAGCTGTAATCACTTAACACGCTAGGTTTTTTCCTCTGAATCTGAGTTTGAGCATTTAACATTAAACAACAAAGAATGAAAGCCGAAGTGTGCGAAACCATCGCAACAGGCTCAAGTCCAATCAATCTGCCCCAACTCTTTCTCAGTGCACCACAACTCTCAGCAAGACACTACATTCAAAGCAGCCACCACATGGGACCAATTTCCAACAGGCAAAAAATATGTCTACCAAAGCCCTTTTGAATCAAAACTTTACGTTTCTGACAATGATCAACTATTCATTACACATGCCAGATTGCTATTAAAAGGTCATTTTGTCAAAAGCATTCTAGCTGTTGTTGCAAACTTCCAGATTTTGCCTGAAAACATAAGACCCCAAACAGCAGCCTGGCTATTATTTGGTGAAATATCAACTTTCATGCTTTTGTGGCATGTTTTCGCATGTGTATGTGAGTGCTTAGTACTTTTTTCTTGCTCCCAACAGCTCTTAGTGTCAGGTTCCCAATTTAGTTGTCATCTGAATAAAAGAAGCTACTTATTTCTTTTCTTCTTTTCCTCTCTCACCTATTCTTCTCCAAGAACTTACTGGATCCTACTTAAAATGTGAAACTTCAGAGACATCAGACAATGTTTCAACTGCCACTGGAACAGCGTTACAGCACATCAGCATACCAGGAAATTAAGCAGTACAGCACATGAGCATCAGCTGTTGTCTTTACCATGGTTCTGTTCTATCAGAAGACAGTTCCCAACGTCTTAGCTCTGTTTTTGTACCCAGAATCTCTGCCAAATCCACTTTCGTGAACCTCTTGTACCCTTTGGTACCCACCCAACAGGGGCATTAATGCCATATCGCTCTTTCTGGACTTTGCAACCGATTCTGAATGTTCAGGCAGAAATGTAACCGGACCATTGCTCACAAAACATAAAAATTGAGCATTTTTTTAACATCATGATGTAATTCTTTTAGAAATGTGTATTAACTACATCCATAGGAGGCCTAGTAGACAGGAAAATATTACATAAGAGCTGATCTAATAGACAGTAGATCAGGATTTATTATAAATGTACTAATCTAATAGGTTTGAGAGTTCAGTTCAAGGGCTGTTTTTAAGCGATCTAGTTTCAAATCGCTCTAGTTCTCAAAAATACTGTCAGATGTGGTTGCAGTCACCTTGAAATTCAGGATTAGAACGTATAAAACCTGACCACTGTTTTTTTTAAATCCACATGTTATTTCACACAGGAGGAAAAAAAAGCATAAAAAAGCATACAATCTCTTTTTAAGGGCACACCAGCTGCATATTATTGCTGAATCTATGGAGTGAACTTCTAACCTCCTAAACCATCTCTGTCCCCTGATGTGAATCACATCCATCAAAGCCAGTGGTGCAGATCTTATGCACTGTCTTCCAATCTGAATCCTTCAAACTCTATTAAAGAGAAGCCCAGTAGGAATTCCCCAGTATCCCATTGTTAGAGAAATCACTTTTTATTTCAATAACAGCTGCTGTCAGTTTTTCATTCAGACCATGTTAGAGAGCAGACACGTGAGTGCTACACTTTGAGATTCAAGTGATTTACAGGAGGCTTAGATTGCCAGGTTCGGATTTGGGGTTTTTTTTACCTTTTAATTAAATCATGTATATGTTTTATCCATGCAAACTGAAACATACCTTTTAGTTGCCATGCAGAACAAGTATGTGTAGCTGCTAAGAGGAAAATAAATATTTTTTTCTGTCTGTTTGGTAACAGATGTAACTTCATGTAACGTGTGTTTCCTGCCTTTTGCCTGTACTTCTGCATCCTTAATTGAACAACTTGCATGCCCTCTGCAGCGGCCATGCCAGATGGAGCCGGTCCTTCTCCAGCAGTTCTCCACCTCTGCATTTGCAATGAATGGAAGCAAGTGCAGGACTTGTAAAATGACTATTCACGCCCTAGCATTTTCTGATCTACCCAGTCAACGTGACAAGTTCTGTCACGTTCTGCCAAAGGCAGTCAGTTTATGACACTATCCAAAACATTTGTTCAGTTTCAAGGTACAAATACAACTTTAATAAGAGAAAACTAACATCTTCAAATCACTGTTCATATGTGTGTGTAATATCTCTAATCCAGATATTAGTCAGCAAGATGGCCAATTTCATTCAGATAAATGCCTTGGACTCTTTTAAACATATCATAATCTGCCTGTGAAATGTCTGGATGATTGCTTTCCAATCTGTGAAATGGTTCAGATGTTGTAAATAAAATAAAAAAAAATTGGACAGTTTTCAAAAGGACAGATTAGACTTTTCAGTTCTCAGTGATTCAGTGCTTCCAAGCTACACTCCTGTGATCTCCATATTAATATTTAAAATCTGATTGTGTTATGCTGTTGAGGAAGAGGTCATAGTACAATGGAACCCATGGAGACAATCCACTGGAATGACAAGTAATAAGCTCCCTGACCCAGCAGCACTTGTGTGTGCAAGGGGCAGAGGTGGGTGGAGAGCAGCCTGACCTTGCTTCCTCTTGTCTATTTGGGGGTACTAAAATCACGAAGGCTACTTTTTACATTTACTATGCATCTCCCCTTCCACCATGTACACCATCCTTCAATCCCAGCCGCTCTGAGGCTCAAGATTTGAGGTCCCTTCTGATTTTGTGTACTATTGCTGGGCTTTCAAATCAGCCCTGATGCCCAGTGTTTTAAGTGCAAACATACTCTGTGGGTGGGCTGGTCAGCTGAAATCAAAGAAAGGAAAGGAAATAAAACACGAAATACCCAAGGTGGAGTTAGGGTTGCTTATACCCTTCTTTCTCTAACCCCTGTTAGGATTGACTTCATCAGCATGCAGGTCATACTGCATTCCTAGACATGAATTGTGGACCGGAAAGCAGGGCCTGCTGCCTGTACAGTAGATGTTATATCCATACTGTACTTTTAGCATCCTCTAGGGTAACAGGAATGATAAATCTGCCAGCACAAGCTCGCCTTCTGTCTTTCACCAAATCCATCTATTCCCTCCTCTTGCTACAATCCTTTAGTTATTTCAAACCTCATTCAAACCTTATTCTATTCATTCTGGCTCCTATGAGAAAACCAGCCTGGACTCTGGAGAGAGCTGACCACTGAATACCAGCAGAAATAAGGAAATGCTGAGAAAGGTTGTCTTTTCTCCTCCTTTGACCATGCTCTGGTGCATCCCAGTGTGGATATGCTGTCAAGAGTTCTCGTGTAAATCAGAGCACAGGCATGGCCTTGGTCTTCTGCCCACATCTCATTTTAGAGCTCGGATTAGCTCAACTCTCTCCAAGTTTGCCAGCAGTGTGCTTTCTGTCCCTGGAGTGACAATATGGAAGGGAGGGAGGGAACAAGCCTGTGCTAAACCGAAAAAAAAACTTTCACGTAGACAATCCTAAGCAGACAAAACTCCATTGTAACAATATCAATATTCAGCTTCTTTCAGAATTAAAGCAGTTTCCTGACAAACTATGAAATACTTTTTAGCTCCCTCTCAAAACTCTTTATTACTTATGTAGAAATGTCAATATTTTGTAAAGCTTAATTGTAATTGCTGTATTCATTTTGGCTCAAAGGTCTGCCTAAACAATGCTTAACTACAGAACTGGTGTCTAAATTTGTTTTATAGATACCTGAAGTTCTGCAGAGGGCTTTAACAATGAGAGAGACATTAATATTATGAAAAATACATTTGCTTCCACAAAGCAGATTTCTAACAAATAAAAAAACTGTGCAATATACAATGCGTTTTAAGGTGAAAAGAAACTGAGTAACGCTTTTCAAGGATCTCTTGTTTTCATACTAGACTTCAGTACTTATGGACACAGGCAACTTGGTACACTACCAAGTCCATGCTGATGTCCTAACCAGCCTGGCGTGCAAGCACCCCTCACCTGTGTTCCAGAGGCTACTTTTTTGTTGAGGGAAGACACTGGAGTGCCAGTAGTGATGTTGAATATGCACTGATATGCCTCAGCATCTCAATGAGATGGCAAAGATCTCCAGCCTGAAGGCTCCAGGGCTGGAGGCATTGCCATGGCTAGTCAGCTCACTTGAAAAGTCACAGCAGAAAGCTGAGAGGCAGGAAGGAACAGCATCCAAAAATCAGAGAAGAAGGCTTAACCTTACTTGTTTGGCTCTGCACCATTAAGGGCTACCAGCTCTCATGCACTTAGCTTTCACTGAGATGTAGTTTCAAATTCTTACCCGTGGGGTCGATGACAAGATGACAATACATAAGCCAGAGATGGAAAAACCTTCAACACTGATTTCTGGCTTTACATCTGTTAGTTTTCAGATTATTTTTGTTAATGGCTCCTTCAGACCAGCATACTGCAATGTAAGCATATTTTTTCTTGTGAAGCAGAGGAATATACCCATTGACCTTGTGGAACTTTGACCTGGGCTTCCACAAAAGAAGGACATAAAAAAAAATCTACAATAAAGTGAATAGTAGTGCTGAAAAGCAATATATTTTATGTTGAAGCTGTATGCTTGCCTCCCTGGGTTTGGCACGTGGTTTTGAATGAAGTCAGGTGCTAAAGTTTACATGCCCAGGGGCATTACTGATCCAAACCAGAGGCATCAAATGCACAGAGGCACATCCAGGTGATGCTGTGCCAGAATATGGATTTTCCATAGCGTATTTTTGGCCTGGAAGCCTACACTGCACCTGATCCACTTGGGCTACCAACAAAGGTGTTGTGGATCTCCATGAGTATCAGCAAAATCTGAGGTAGTTTGAAACTGGTAAAGAAAAGCAAATAGGATGACACAGAAATGAATTGTATCCTTTAGAGATTTTTAAGATGTGTAATCTCCTCGCCTTTGTATAATGTATACATCTATAAAATTAAGTACATTATGTCATTGCAAAGCATAAATGTGATACCTTGAACAAAAGAATCACGTTGCTCATAAGGGAAAAATAAAAGATACATATATTCAGCAGGTGAAAAAAAGACCAGGGAAAGGAGAGACAAGACAAAGTCTGACCTGGTCCTAGGCACATCTTAAAAAATATACGTGCTGTCTAACTAAATGCGAATGTATCTTCATATGACTGCAGGATTCAAAAGCATAACAGAAAACTAGGAGAAAAATAAGAAGTAATCAAGTAATTTATATCCAATTCTGAAATACAACAGAGACCCTTACATATTTACAGATATTTCTTTAAGTATGGGATAAAACTACTGCTACAATACAGAGCTAAAGAGCTGCTGTATGCTTCTACAAGAACACAGCCTAAACCTCATTTTACAGCTCTCACAGGTAACATAAAATAAATGCACCAGTTTAGAGTGATTGTTAATTTTCCCCCTCTTCAGCATCAAATATGTTGAAATGTTATTGTTTTGTAAATATTTTACAGCAGACCATTTACTACATATGTGGAGATCTGTAATGTAATTAGCCTTGAGCCTTTCACATTTCATGCATGCATCAAGAAGTTTCATCAATTTGCAAGGAAGAAGTATATCATTTTTGTAGTCATTGCAGTGCTTTACAGGTACTAAAACCCGCAAAATCCCTAATATTTTACATTAGCCAGCCAGAATTCTCATTTTCTAATAATGCTAACCCAAAATCTGGCTCACTTATGTCATCGAAAGCCACTCTTCTCCCATTATCTTCAATGTAAATGAGAAAAAGCATGCAACTGAAGCAGACAGAATAATTTATAATGAGAGGAAATCTGTCAGGCCAGAACTACTAAAAAACCCAGAGCATAACACTGAACTCATTTGAACTGAAGGAAATAACAGACTTTCTTAGTATGGTGGTCAGACTCGAGTTGGGAAGGGAGGAAGTAGGTCACCTGTGAAAGACCCTCATGGTCAGCACTACGCATGTCAAGAAATGTTTAAACCTTCAAACAAATATTTTATATATGTATATATATATATATATGTAAAAAGAGGCTAGAGCCTGACTGACCATGATCAGAAACAGAGTTCATTGGCATGCCAACCTGGAGCTGCTCAGTAAAATAGGAATTACAAGTGTAAGCACTTCAGTGGCAAGCAGCTTGCCCACTCTGTTCAGCTGCCATGGAGATTGTTCCAAGGCAGAGAAAAATATTACTTTACTTAAAGAGATAGAAAAAGTGAGAGATTTGATTCAGGAATCTGAGTCAGCCTGTCTATGGACAGGAAAAAGCAATTATCAAAAGCTGCTAAATTTGCCCAAGACCCAAGGAGCTCTTTGGAGGTGCCTCACAACACTGACAACAGCAGTTCCTGCAATGCCATCAGCTTCACTGTGTCAACATTTTCATCCCCAAGCCTTGACTGGAAATTGTACCACTCAATAGCAAGCAACTTCTGATTCTGTCTCCTGAAAATACAGTGTCTCTCACAGCAAATCTCTAGGGCACACAACAGTCTCAACTATTTGCTTGAGATGTTTAGCTGGTGCTGGGAAAGGCTTAAGCCTTTCCATGGATAATCAGAAAATCCAGAACTAGAGCATGGATGCTAAGAACAGACTGGTGGGGAGAGGCAGAGGAAAGCTCCACCCCAACCAGACAACCCTTATTTTCTTCTCCTGTAGAGGACATCATTCATCACAGTCCACCACACACTCTTGGGAGGTGCCAAGATGTGCTAAGGGTTACAGTAAAACAAGCAGAGTACAGGGAAGGCTTTGATCCTCCTATGTCATTGTATGAGGAAATGACTGGCTAATGCCCTTCTCTCAACCCAGGTTGTTCCCTGAGGAATCTCCTTCTGCAAAGTCTGAAGCTCAGACAAGGTATTGGTCTGAAGGGACCACTCTTCTCATCTTCTACACCAAGCTTAGCATGTGCACAGTACATTTCTGAGTACAACATACAACTCTCTAATCCCCTTGGCAGCAGCCACTCGTACAAAGTCAGTCCCTCTGGCTTACAAGATGCCTTTCCAAATTAAGCTGTTATTTTCCCTTATTAAGCCTCATATCTGAGCTAAAACCATGAAACTGATTCAGTTAAACCATTGCTGCCTGCAGCTCTTGTTCAGAGAGCACAGAAATCTCATAGAGACCAAGATGCCTGGTCAAACAGACCCCAGCAAGGCAACAGGCTGTAACTAAGGGAGATGCAACTATATTTCAGCAACATGTATTATTTCAGCTCCAAGGGCAGCACTGTGAATTATGCTTCCTGGCTGAGGTTGTGTCTTCAGTAATACCAATGTTCATTCTGTATTGAAAAGACTCAAGAGCACCTCTAAGATCAGCCCACAGGACACTGGTACCTTTTGGGGCACACTGACACAACACTTATTTGCCAAACATAGGTTTCAGCCCACTGGTGGCTGCTGTCTTGGGTGGGGATGGGGATGTCGGTCCCTGAGTGGAGCTACTATTCACTGCCTTTCACCACCACTGAAGGAAAGGGGTGGAGACAGCGAGAAAAATCAGCTCTCAATCCAACCAGCTTTTAAACATGAGCAAGCACTCATGGTTATCACATGGATAACACATTGCACTAAGAAACTTAGGCTGAATATGGTCTAACAGAAAGGAAATTTTAAGTGTGTGAAAAGAAAACCAAATAAAACACATAAGGAAGGAGCTGAATCTAAAAGCAGATATTAGATTTCTTTTCTCTCTTGCAGTCTGAGCAAATACTATTCAAGGATGTTTGGCAATCTGTTTGCCAGATGAAGCGTTCAGGACTCCGATAAAGTAATAGAAAATAGCTCTGTCAGGCTGAGGCAAGTCCACACTGCGGGGTTTGCCTAAATGAAAAACAAAATCATGGCAGAACTGATCTAGACCAGCCTGAAAGCATGTTGAATGAGATGGGACAGAGCTGGGGAACAAGGGAAAGAGAATGCAGAGGGTGTAAAATGAGAATGAAGCCAAGCACAAGGACAAAGCTAGCTTAACAGTTCCTTCCTCCTACAATTAATAATAAGTTTGACCTTTCTAGGTTGCTTTTTCTTTTTTGATAGTATCTAAATCTTAAGGCCCAGCCTAGCTGAATGAAAGCAGTATGAGCTAAGTCAGTGTCACTGAACATTTTTTCTTCAGAGACAATTTCTCTGCAGGGATCCTCCAAGTGGGAAATGTGGTGTTAGACTGCCTTCGTCAGCCAACAGAAACATTGCACTGGTGAGGCCAAGCCCTTGCAAGTGATAGTATCCCTGCTGATATTTCAGCCCAACATTCAGAAATCCCCCAGTCTCACTCTTACCCAGATTTCTCTCCCTGCACTTTGAATAAAATCTCATTCATGTGGAACCTACATTATAGCTATCTGGGCACCAGTGCTGGCTCACATCCACTAAAGGAGATCTTAAATCCCTATTTCACTATTTTCAGTTCTTTTCCTCATCCCAGGTCAGTTCCAAAACTTACCCCTACCTGTCTCACCTGTCATTGCCTATAAAACACTTCTGCATCTGCCCCTTGAGCAACGAGCTGCTCCTTCCTGTTTTATTTCTCCATTGTTTTCCATTTGCTTTTCTTTCCTAGAAGAGCCTCTACTGGCAAACACATCCTGACCTGGAGCTTTCATTTGCCGGACAGAATTAGAAGCAGGGCCAGCCTTTATTGTGGTCAGGTTAGATTAGCGCTCATGGTTAAAGCAGTGTCTCAGGGTTAAGGAACATCTGCATCAGATTTGCTCTGAAAAAACCTGAAGAGAGCTTATGCTGCTCTACTTCTCCCAACTCACTGGCTGTGGCAGATGCAGCCACCCTGACAAAGATCTGACAACCAGTAGGGCTTCACAGACGTTAAAACTTGTTTACTTGGTTTCGGGCCCTTAGCTTGCCTTTGTTGTACCCTTGCTCCCAACTAATTAGAATTACCACAGTTGAGACTCAACCAAAGTATAAATGGAGCCCTGCTGGAGAGCTGATTTGGAGTTGGTTCCTCCAAAGCAAGTGGGTTTGCAGATGGGGACGCTCCGCTTGGATCAGGTTGTGGTTCAAGGAAACTTCCTGGGACTGAATGAACCTTACTCCCTCTTTGGTGAGTGAATATTTCTTCTGGATATATCTTTGAGGAAGCCTTTGCCCCTTTTGGGTGAGTGATCCTTTTCCTGGGTACCCTTCAATTTTTCGTGGGTGAGTGTGCATACATTTTGGTTCATGTTTCTAAAAAGAATATTCCTAACTTAGGAATTAGTTGTATAGTAATATATTCCCGCCTGATATTTGAACCTATAATCTACTTTAGTCCGTCAGAATGCCGGGTAAATTTTGGTTGTAATAAATCCACGTTTTGGGTAGCTACTGCCTGTTTTGTGGGTGCCTCTGCAACACTGGCAAAGAGCCCCGCACCAGCCTACGTGTACCTTCCACTTCCCATGTCACTGTTCAAGTTCCAAACTGATTGCCTTTGGTGCTCAAAAAAACCAAGTCCTTTCTTACCAGCTTTTAAACAAGTTTCAGTGCTAGAAATAGAATTTCTATCCCTGCATTTCTAAATTGCTTTGCCCAATATACTCTACAAATCTCCAGAAAATACTATGTGAAATGGAACATTGATGGGTTTTGCATCTAAAACGGAAAGGGGTTGATATACCTTTTGAAGTATTTTGATTTGCCTTTTTTCTAGAAAAGCAGTAATAATTATTAGTAATAATACAAGACATAACTTAAGGAAGCAGACTACCATATACTAAATTTGTTAACCTGGTAGTGCAGACCATGGCAGCATAGAGGCATGTTGGGGGTTAGATTTGTTTTCTGTTTGCTCCTTTTCACCTGTAGAATTTTGTCCCATAAGTTACTAGGATACAAATGGCTGGATACTTAAGAAAGAACAAAGGCCTGGGGAGGGGGGTGTCAGAGTTTCTCCTGGTGGGGGGACAGAGATACCGCGAGGTTTGGGCAGGAGTCAGCTGCGCTCTCTCTTGCTCTGGGCTTCGTAGGAGGACGGTCATTGTCGCTGGCCTTCTTTCCCCCCCCCCCCCACCTTCGCCCGGACCTGTCCTCTCCTGCCGCGAGGTGAGCCATTGACTGGGACCGCATTAACATCCACCTTACTCAGAGGGGTGCCCGGGATTCCGCTCCCTGCCCTGTTGGAGCCGGGCTGCCGCAGCCCTGCCCCTGCCGCTCGTTCGGCACTGCTCTGGGCTTTTGCCTCGCACCCCCCGCCTGCCGAGGCGTCCTGCCGCCCCAGCTCGCTGCTCCCGAGAGCCCCGCCGGACCGCCGGGACCGACCGCCCCGGGGAACCGGTGAAGCCGAGCCTCGCTTTGTTCCCGTCTCGCCGCCATTGCCACGTGTCTGCCGGAGCTCGCGGCCACAGCGTCTCCTGCAGCCGCGGGGGCATCACCGCGCCTGCCCTGCCCGCCGGGAACCACCAGCCGCTTCTCCCCCCCCCGACCGTGACCATCACTGCACCGAAGGAAAGGGCCCTCAGGCCAGAGGGTTGGGACCGGGCTCTTTCTGACTGTGCTTTGCCGTTAATGTTTATATTTAGTTATTGTTCACCTGTTTTAATATATATATATTAGTAAAGAACTGTTATTCCTACCCCCATATCCTTGCCTGAGAGCCCCTTGATTTCAAATTTGCAATAATTTGGAGGGAAGGGGTTTACATTTCCTATTCCAAGGGAGGTTCCTGCCTTCCCTGGGAGACACCTGTCCTTCAAACCAGGACAAGGCTCAATTCAGTACAGCTTTTAAGCCTAGGTTTAAGCTTATTTAAACCAACGCTTAAGAGCTTAGCATGGGCTGAACTCATTTCTCAGCCACAAATCCAAACTTTTAAACTCACACCCTCCCCAGGAGATGAAAAGAAGCCAGATCAGCACCAAAAGATGAGGCAGGATTAACACAGGCATCTAGCATCTCTCCCAAGCAGCAGCTATGCAGCAACAGAGATCTGCCAACCCCAGGTTGCATTACAGAGGACAAGAGCATATGAAATGCATTTTGCTATATACTAGAGAACGAACAATCACATATAAGGAGTCAGATGCTGCAATAGCACAATCAGGTCCTGCTCTATCTCTGTGCCCATCAGCCCACTGCCAACAAGGGGTGAATCAGACTTAATCTTTCGCACAAACCCCACCATGCACTGTTTCAATTGGAAAAGGCTTAGGGTGAAATTTACTTGTTTCATATAAACTCCTGCCACAACCACTGTCAAGATACTTGCCTACATTGAAACATGACAGATACTAAATCGTCAAGTGTGTTAGATTTCTTTCCAAACACAACTAAGCATTTATTTGAAAAGGACTTGGATCATCCTAAATTTTAATTCAGCTCCAGTTAGTCTAAAAGAGGCATCTTCTTTCTCTGCAGTCTCACTGTGCTACAGCTGCTGAGGCTAACATAATACTACACATGGATACATAGATATAAAGCAAAAGTGCTTTATTAGATATACTTAAGAAAAAATGGATCAAGTTTCTTGAACCTTGTTAAATACTTGTGTTTGTCCTCTCTTCGCACCCAGGAGCAGATCCTGGTGACAAAAAGCTAAGTAGTGCTAAAGGTTACAATGCCGCAGTCAGAGAGCAATAGGAAGGAAATATGTAGCAGAAATAAATTAGTCTCTTAGTGAACAAGGACCCTGTTTCTGAATAAATGTCCTCAAGAGGAAGGAAAATCTGCAATGAAAATCTAAGTTTTATGAAACATAGCTAATTTGCTAAATTGCTTCAGAACAGACTGCGTTGGTTTTTTTTCCTGAAGTTTTCCATGTTCCTCACATAAAGCACTCTAAAAGCCAATAATATAATATCTGCTGCTTTTACATCGAGACACCTGACACATAGCACTTCATGACCTGTGCTGGTCTTCCAGGTGGTGGAGGTGACAGTTCAACCTTTTGGCTGTCTGATGAGAAGAGATCTATGTCCAGTTTCTGCTATTTCCAATTTTGTGATTTTTCTTTCAGCTGCCAACAAATTTTCAAACATATGATATGCTGCAGATCTTGTGGTTTGGATTTCTTCCAGTACTTCACTAACATCTGCCAAATTCCTGTTAAATCCAACACTGGTTGATGAGCACTTTCTGGTGGTGTGAAACTTGATGCAAGTAACTAGGGGAAGCCTGGGAGCAATTAAATTTTAATCAGTTTTCAGCATTGTGAGTTATCTCTAGTGTCTAAATAGCTAATATGTATAATAATCCTCTTCTCTTGTAATCAGCAGCATCGAAAGGGAGTAACAGAGTAAGAGGTCTCCTTCCCAAGAAAGTTAAGCACCGTACTAGTAATATATGCATCCTTACTTTCTGACATGCCATCTGTATCCCAATTACTCAGTTGTGTTTTCCAGGTGGATACAAGCATCTGCCCCTGTCCTCTACACCTCTCCTTGGTCTCCAGCCTGACATGGCCCCGCATGCTTGGCTCTGCTGGCAGGGGTGCTCATCATGCTACTCTCCAATGCATTTTCTGGCCAAAGGAAAAAGGCTAATGCTCCCACTTGAAATCATGTACAGCTTCCTTCCACTCTCTTTCCATCACCCACCACATCCTTGAGTGTGAGCTGGCTTTTGCCTGGGTTCTTGGCTTCTTCCTCCAGCTGTGCCTGGGGCAGTGAGACACTCCCAACCCTCCTCTGAATCCCTTCTCCTCACAGGCTACAAATAAACAGATCTCCTGTCAAAGGCTGCCTAATCCACAGCCTTTCCAATCCCATCTGTAAACATGCAGGACAAGCACATGGCTTATCATAAAATAAATCAAGCCTTCCTGCCTGTTGATAAGTGACAGATGCAAGTCATAGTCCTTTTTACTATGCTGCCATAGTGATTTCCCACTGCTCTTCCAAGTTCAAAAATCCCCAGTCATCAACCTAGACTATTTTTGCAGAAGCTCCAGCAGGACTAATATAGCAAGTGGAGCTCAGCACCTCCCAGGCTGTTCTGAATGGAAAACATACACCTCAACAAAAGATTTGGCGGCCGAGGTCTGGGAATCATTTGGAGAAGTGGAAGGATCCTTGCAAAACCCACTCTTCAGTATGAAATCTTTGTTTGAGGCAGCCATGCGATCAGACCTGGGCTTCAGGGAAGCACAAAACACAGCAGTGGGCTCCCTGGCCTCAGAAGGCTACATAGAAAGTGGAAGAGATAACAGAAGCTGGGGATTTTTTATTTCTTTGCAAGTGAAAATATCCTAAACACCCTCAGCATGTGCAGCTTGGGGAAGTTAGATGAACAGCTGTCTGGAACTAAGCACTAATTCATCCATTTTGCTCTCTGTTAATGAATACAGACAATGGAAAATCAGTAGATGAAGAAACCCCACGATTTTTACAGATTTACAGACTGATTTTCTGTACCTCATCTAGTCATTTTTATGCCTGTGAAAAATGATGGCACAGTTGGTGTAAAGCACTACCAAATGATCACAGGGATATTTTTACCCTCCATTTCCACTGGTGCGGCAAATGGCTACAGGTGTCAAAAGGCAAAAGAAAATGTGTCTTTTAGCAGAGAAAAGGAATATTCAGCAAAACAAAAAATGAAATGAACTTGCTATCTATCCCTAGTGCTGTCACTAGGTCAGATAATACACAGGGATATGTATTACTTCATCGCTGGTAAAACACGTTTCCCTCTCCACCCCTGCCTCTAGTTTTTCCCATTTAAAGTGGTGTGTGACCACCAGGATCTTTTTAGAGAAAGGCAGGAGAAGCATCAGTCTCATTTGGAATTCTGTGCTGGAACAGCCTATTTCTCTCACATTTCTAACCCGGCAAGACCCATACCCCACTATACATTTCTCTTGGTACATTAAAGCTCAAATCCAGATGGATTAATGATGAACTACACTGGGTTCAAGGAGAGATTGAACACAGAGTGTTCGAGTTCTGACTTGCACAGCCTCTCCTGGATCCTAGTTAGAATTTTTTCCCCTAAAAAACACTGTGCAGGGTAAGAGAAACATCTTAATAAAATGTGTGTGCAGCTATGAGACAATCTTCTTTTTTTTAGTTACTGGCAAATTTTACGGCCACAGTCATTATGATAAGACAGTTATTCCCATGTGCAAATGCAAAATCCCTTTGAAGTGGAATATATCCACAGTTCAAAAACGCACCAAATCCCAAGTACTGCTAAGAGGAGAAAAGGGGAAATTTAATTTCCAATCAAGCCAGAAAGGATAATGCAGCCCAGCGCAGTGCCATTACAGCATGAACACTTGAATAAACCGTCCTTTTTCAAATATACAAACAGAGACTACTTCTTGCACTGGTTCACAGACTTTTAAAGTAAGAAGACATCATGGCCTCATCTGCTCTGACCTCTGCAGGAACTGGCTGGTACAGTTCCAGCCCCTGTGCCAAAACCTTAGGCTCTAGGGTTTGTATCACTGTCAGATTGGTCATGCTATGTAACTTATTAATCTGACTGCTGAAAAAGTAGCAACTTTTAGCCAAAAATGTGCTTCCACCCTTCTCTTTGATATGGGCATTCATTGCATTGAGTTACTACAAAGCTATGCCAAATAAATCCCAGCATTATCAAGCAGAGCCCAATAGACTCACTATTGATCTTATTCAGGGTAATTTCTGCATGCAGGCACACAAAACCCATAAACAAACAAGCAGCATCCCCCTGAAATGGGATTGAGAACAAATAGACAAAATCTTCACTTTAAAAAAAAGAGAAAATCCCACCACTTTTCCAGTTGAAATTAGCTATGTCTCTATTTGATATCTAGAATGCAATGAATACCACAGTCTCCAAAAACTGTGGCAACCAGAAGATATAAGCACCACCATTTTATTTTTGCTTAAAAAGTTCTTCACATGACAGAGACCCCTGCTTTGGTTTTTAAGGTAAAAGTGTGGCAGCTTGGAGACTCCACCCTGGAGCATGGCTGGATGATCTGTGCGTGATTTCAGGGCTTTGAGAGACGTTGCACCATGTCCCTTTGTTTTTTTCACTCAGCTGCATTAAAACATAGACTTCAGCTATCCCTCACTCACAGCCAATATCTCCATCTGTGTGCATCCACCCTTGGAAGGAGGTTTTTTTCTGGGAAGTAGCCATACCCAACAATATGAGGTGTTTGGATAGACCCTTTTCTTTTTTTCCACAGTGCTATATAACTTTCTTTTTTCTATGTTATTTTACCTTTGTCCACTTAAAGAAAAGGTGAAATACCATCAAACAAAAGCAAAGCAACAACCTGTTAGGGTGAGAGCCAAGAGAGAGTAGCAATTTACAGCTCTCTCCCTGTTGCCCCGGTAGAGATCACTGCCATTTAAACCCACTTCCACCTTGCAATTTCCACCATTTCCTGCTACTTTGCAGGCTGGTGTATTAAAAACTAAGACACCAGGGCTGAGGTCTGACTTGAAGAGAAGACCATCTCCTGCTTGGGAATTACATCATATTTCAAGGCAATGTACATCTTGCTGTGGACAAAATTAAGTCCAATAAAACCAATTTCCGCTCTGACATTATTCAAACATGGCCACAATCAAATAGAGTAGAAAGCCAAATGAAAAACCCAAGCTATAAAGTGATTTCATAGATGAAGGCTAAAAACCTCCACAGATTTGGACTCCTTCTGGTAAAGACGGATGCCCTGCAGCACATTACAGTCTGTGCACTGTAAAATTCTGTGCCTTTTAGCTATAGTCATCATTTTAATTGGATCACGTACTCCCTTCTGCAACAGCTTAAATCCTACTACGTTACTATGTTTTCCTTGTAATATCACAGTTTTCATAATAGCAGCGCACTAGTGTTGTGAAAAAACCCTAATAAAAGAAGCATTGAGGGATACAGCCTCAGTAAATATGCTGGGTGTGACTGGGGCTCACCCTTGCTTGGGCCTGTTGCTGTAACTATGTGAAGTACCTTTGCCTTTTGAAAAGTGCTGTATAGAAAACTGTCAGCTATCCAGTTAGTAAAATTAGCTTCTTTAAAGATTTCTGATAAACTGCATTGGTCTTTAAGTGGACACAGTGAATAATATCTTAGTATCTTTGGACCTAATGAAAGTTTCCTATACATTTTTTCATTATTCTTCACCCATGTAGCTTTTGCCAGTTGCCCACAGAAGTCCTGCCCTGTCTCCTGAGGCTGCAATAGAGTGGCAGAAAAGATTTTTGCTAAATCCTTGCTGACCTGACAGCGACCTGCAGTCCCTAACTCCGAACCCTCTCATCTAGCATGGTATCACAAAAATGTCCCCTTAGCAACTTGCCCTGGCAGCCCTGACAGAGCTTCAGGAAATAAAGCACATGAGCAGATGCATCTGTGTCACTTAAATATGGGGATACAGGCTAAAACAAACCTCTAAGCAGCAAATTAAATGTATGGTGTGCCTCCTCCCCACCAGCCAGCAAGGCGAGGGGAAGCAGTAGCTGCACTACCACCCTGAGGACACAAAGAGCAGAGCCAAGGCTCCATCTCAGCCCTGCCTGTAAATTACAGGGAATGTTTCCAATCCTCTCTCTTGTTTGTTTTTCCCTTCTATTCCCCTCCCCCCCGCCCTTCATTTTGGGTGTGTGAACAAATGATAACTCTGTCAAAATCAGAGAACAAAGGGAAGATCAAAGAATGCAGGTAGCTAGTTCATTATGTATCCCAGCTGGGGCAAGAGTTTAAGCCTCCAGAGTTTACTTGCCAAGTTATTTTATAGCTATGCCAAGAGAACTATGCCCTCTGAAGCTTCCTGGCATAGGAACTGTTGCGAGGCAAAGCAACGAGGTTTCCAGTGCTGCAGGAGGGATGTCAGGCTGCAGGAGCCACCAACTACCCAGGCATCTAGTTAATTCAAGTGCAATTACTCTCAATAAAAGCTGCTCATTACTTACATCTCTTTGGTGCTGGAGTCTGAGAGATGCTGGGTTATATACTGGGGTATATAACCCCTCTGGGGGTTGAGAATTTTGGGGCAGAGGCCGTTTTTTGCTACACATCCAATAGAGTGTCATCCATTCACATAACTTGAAGGTTGAGGAGCCCACAGAGCACTCCCTCCTCCATGCCGTGCACCTCCAGGGTTGGTCAACACCTCTGGGATGAGGCTTTATGTGGACAGTATGTTGGGGATTGGGTTGGAAGTGTGGATCAGAAAAACAGCCTAGAAGTACCACTACATCCCCGATTGGATTAGGCTAGAGAAAAAACCCAGGACTGTAATTGTAGTTAGGCTCTTTGCTAGAAGCCCCTTCTACTCTGCTTTTCTAGCAAGCTGTAGATGGATACTTGCTGTTATCCCATCCTGACATCCTCAAAACAGGGAGATACCAGATGGTGAATACACTTCAACTGCTGCCCTGCCAGGTAGCCAGAAACTAAAGCTCAGTCCTTTCACTGCAACCCATTCCCACTTTGCATCAACCTCCCAGGGCAGTCAGGAAACAGGTATTTGACAGGTGTTTTTGACCAGGCACTACCTGGTTCAAGGAGAGCCCTTTCCAGGCATGCCAGGTGTGAGTCTGTACATCTGCTCGAAGTCCACTTGGAGTCTCAAACAGCAGTGCCTGTAGCAATGCAAGTGCTTCACTATTTGGCCTGAACCTATGCACGCTCTTTGAGCGTGAGCTACCAGAAAGGATGCTACCATGCCAACCTGCCAAGTCAGGACGGACAGGCACTACTATCTCTTAAAGCAGCCCAGCACTGAAAAGGACTTTGGATAGGAAAGTCACTTCAGTAAAGCAACCTTTATGTTTGGAAATGCTCAAAGATGCAATTTGGTGGGTAGGAGAAACTACCTTGCTTGGTGTACACCTCCATTCCTCTATCCTCGTTATTCAGCAATAACCGATCAGCCCCACAAGTGCCTTTTCTCTTTTCCTGCAAACCCAGAGCTTCTACAGAAAAAGACCATTTCCCATTTTTTCAGAACAGTACATTGAATAAATAGCCATAAGGTTAGAGGGTGCCACAGTTAAAAAACACTTTCTATAGGAACTAGATAAAATCTGGTCTCTGGATGACAAGCAATGGCTTTTCCTACTGTTTGGAAAGAGCAACCTTTTATTAATACCATGCTGCATGATGGTGAAGGACTGCATGGGTAGAGCAGTGTCTGGAGATGTGACCCACCACACGGCTCCTAGCAGGACTATGCCAAGTAAGAGGGGTCCTACTCTTAACTACTGATGTCATTCCTTTGGGTTTTCCACAGGCTTTATTCCTCCAAAAGCTGTTTTAGCTCTTGCTCTTGCATTCATTTCCATTGCCCTCCTCTGTCAGTGCTGCCTGCTCCCCACCAGTGCAGCTCAGCAGCAGAGTTTAGTGTCTGTACCCTGGTTTCTTGCAATATAAATACTTCTATATGATTAACATGTGCTCTGCATGTTCTACAAACACTACAGCAAAACATCAGAGACTTCAGATACTCTGAGCATTGCTATGCCAGAAAGTGGGAAAGCCTACCTTGAGCGATGAGGGCATGCTGTGACCATGTGACTCGCAAAGATCAAGTCAGATCTCAAATATTTAAGATCTTAATTTCTCAGTGATTTCAATGGGCAGGTAAGTATCAAAAGAGAAACCAGTGGTCTCTATGTATAGTCCAATGGGAGTTCAAGGGTCTGTGGAACACAAAGGGCTATAACTAAGTGCATGAAGTGAGCAGATAGGACAGCACAGCCCCAGTGCTCTGGCAGAAACTTCAGCTCCCTCCCAGGAACTATTTCACCGAAAGCAGAAAGCAGAGAAGAGTTGACACAGAAGCGCCACATCTGAAAGCAAAGCCTCAAGATTTCACTGAGAGAGAAAAATCCCTTCCCACTAAACAAGGCTCAGCACCTGCCATTCTCCAGCCTTTGTTTGCTCCAGTAATGAACACCTTTGTAAAAATAGCTGGAGCTCAGAAAAGGAATTAACCTCCAAATAAAGAAGCTTAATTAAGCATTGTACTAAAAGAAAACAGAGAAGTACAGGTTAAAAAAAAAAAAAAGAAAAAAGGAGAAAGACAAGACAGCTGCACAGACTTAATTCCAATTTCCCCTCTTGTAGGTCATTTTACCCAATGTAATTTCCTTTCTGTATTTGGGTGAGTTTGTTACCGAGGCACTGCCCATTAACAGAATGGTTTTCGTTGCTTTCCATTTGCTTGTACCTTTTTTTAATGCTTTGCGTTATGAGCCCTCCATCAAAAAAAAAAAGCAAAACAGATTTAAATTAGACTTTGGGAGTATGCCATTTCATAAACTTCTCCCTAGAGAGCTTCAGCTAATTAAACAAATGATTGCAAAATACTCACAATGTCAACCCTGTCAGCTTATATGCAAAATATCTACACCAAGCTGTGGTTATTTAACAAAACACAATGTAGAGGAGCAATGTGCTTTAAAGATAAGCAGAAACCTTAGGCCATAAGGAGTGCACACTTTTCAAAACTATGGGTGGATTATGGAGAAGACCAAGGACTTTGAACATTCCTGCCTATGGCCTTGGGAGACAGCAGGCATGGCTATGCCTATCTGAAAGGACAGGAGCTGAAGAACTGGGTGGCCAGGCTGAGAAGGAGACTTCAACAGACTAAAAAAATGGATGACCACACTGGGCTGCCCTTGACATTTGGGATGAGCTCTATGTTACTGCCAAAAAGGCAGGTTAGGAGTAGCTAATAATGCTCAAGGAAATCTCTGGATTTTTTTGCTGTTAAATTGCAGCAACTTGGTGTAAAAGCTGGGAAGAAGCAAGTAGGTAGGAATGGGTGACTGGGGTAGGATACCAGGAATATAAATGTTATGTGATTAGTCTGTGCATAGCTGCTAGAGGTAGCGAAAGTCTCAACTGTCCACAGCTAAAGGAATTTAGATATCTCTATACATTACATAAAAGCATTCTTTAAATAAAGCATTTGCGCTTCTCATCCTCATTCTTTCCACCTCATCTTGCCTTCCTCTGCTGTGAGCTGTGCAGCTTGCCCAGCAAGCCCTCTGTGCCCACCCTCTCTGCCCAAACCATGAAGCCTGTCTTTACCTTCTGGTACTTTCCTCTCATTGACCTCATTTCCAATCCACACCCTGGTAGCTCATCACTCTTTATTCTTCCCATTTTCCTCTGTACAACACAGAACTCCAGTATGAAGTACTGCCTTCCAGGGTTGACTACTACTTCCTCTTCCACTCCTCCATTCTGCTCTCATCTCATATTATATTTAATTTGCCCAAGCGAGTGACACTTCCCAGGCCAAGCAACCTAGCTTCTCGATGGATTTTATGATCAGATTACTACAATGAAGTATAGCAGGAATTATTAAAGCCTTGACTACTAAAACATAATATCAACTTTCCTAAAGCCCTGTTAAGGGCCATGGAACCCGTTGTACAAGGTTTGAGAAAAAAGGACAGCACAGAGGGAAGGGAGAGAAGAGAGAAAAAGTGGCTCTGCTCATCATGGCAGGGTCAGAGGCTGAAGCTGATGTTAAAAAACCACTAATGGAGTTAGGCAAGCACCCTGTGGGCTTCCCAGCCCGGCTTGAGGGCTGCTGCTTGCTGGGGCTCTGGCAAACAGGACTGCCCTCAGCTGGTTTGGCTGCTTGCTCCATGACTCTACAAAGCTGAGTTTTAGAGGGGGTAATCCTCATTGTACCTGATCCAGATACAAACCCAGCTCTGGTGCACTGAATGTCTGAAAATGGGAAAGGCAGTAGCACAAGGCAAAAATTATCTATTCTCAGGTGCCACAGCCATGATAACCCTCGATAATTCTAAGGACACTGTCCTAGTCAAATTAGCCAGGTGCAAGGCATGCCAGAATTGGGATGAGCTCCCACCCATGCAGTCTTCCCTCTTTGTGGCTGCTTCATGTCTTGGCAGCAGTATTAATGAGAAAACAGTTTTGAAAAGGGAAACTCAGTTCAGAACATTACTTTAGGAGAAATGCCAAGATCCTTCCTTATTTATTTTACTTGTTGGGTAAACATTTTTATAATGCTCATCAATACAGTCTGCAGACTGTATTTTTTAAAATAACCAGCATAGACATCAGTATCTTGCTTGTGACTCTGGCTTTTTCTTTGACACCGTACACCGAAGCTAATGCATCACGTTGCCACTTTACTGCATGCATTGTGCTGGCTACTACTTGATTCTAGGCTCTTACTGAATCAACCTAAATGAGTCAGAAGGTACTGAAATCACATAATAGACACCAGCACTGGAAATGGTCGGAAAATAGGAATTAAGGATGAATGCTCTCAAAACATATTGAGGCATGAGAAGGCTGAGAAAATCTTCACTGAAAGGGTCTAGTAAAAGCATTTGGTTTGCTTCTGCCAGATTCCCTCTTAGCAGCACTGATTCCAGATCCCTACTGCTGAGCAATTTTAAAGTTCAGTGAACAAATTCTTTCAATTGTTTGGTTTTCTCCCATTTTCTGTGTGAATTCTTCTCAAATTCAAGCTTACTTTTTGCCTCTAAATGTGAGCAACAATCTTCAGAGGCACTAATCAAAATGGTGCATTAACTTCACTTTTCCCCTCCTTAACTTCTTCAGTCTGAAGAACCTAGCTTGCATAGTTATGATCACAAAATATTAACATAATGTACCTCTTCCTTAGCAACAGCTACAGTGTCAGGGGAATGCAGCCCATAATAATGCAGCTTGATCTAGAAGCACAATAAAATATAAATAAGCTTGTTACACTTCAGTGGCACACAAGATTCCACTGAGAAGGACCTTCATGAATTTAGAAACCTCATCTTCTTTTTACTCTCCGACACAGATTATTTAGAAGAAGATTCATGGGCGCGCATTTCCTTTTATTCCAGAAAATGAAACATAATTGTTTACTCAGTAACAGTATTCTGTTGCTGCATGTCTACTACTGAACTTGTGGGCATCATACAGACATGCACACACACGTCTGTGCAAAGTAGCACTCACAGTATCACAGACAGTATCACAATATCACTCTGGTTGGAAAAGACCCTCAGGATCATCGAGTCCAACCATTACACAAACACTACCACATCTACCACTTAGCCCTGTCTCCCTGTCCCCACATCTTCACAGCCTCAAAATCTCAGCAAGGATAGTGGTTCAGCCACCTCCCCAGACAGCTTGGCCCAGTGCATGACAACCCTTAAACTATGTGTCTGAGGGTGTTGTCCAAATGCATCTTGAACATTGTCAGGTTTGCTGCCATAACTGATTCCCTGGGGAGCCTATTCCAGTGCTCCACCACCCTCTGGGTGAAGAACCTCCTCCTAATATTCAACCTAAACCTCCCTTGACACATCTTCCTACCATACCCTCGCCTCCTGTCATTGGTCACCAGAGAGAAGAGATCAGCGCCAGCTCCTCCCCCCTCCCTAGTGAGGTAGCAGTAAGCTGTGATGAGGTCTCCCCTCAATCTCCTCTTCTCAAGGCTGAACAGACCTAGTGACTTTAGCCATTCCTCATATGGCCTCCCCTCTAAACCCTTCCCCAACTTTGTGGCCCTCCTCTGGACACACTCCAGTAGCTTTACATCTTTCTTGTACTGTGGTGCCCAGAACTGCACACAGTACTCAAGATGGGGCCCCACCACTCATAATGAAACAAAGAAGAAAACAGGACTTAGAGAAAATCTGAAGGGAGACTGCCAGGAGACCATCCATAATTGTGGTCATTTTTTAATGAAGAAAGCACAAGCAATTTTCTCCAAAAAACAGTTGCAGCGAAGCAAGGGATACATTTGCTACAAATTAACATGCTTAATCTAGAGCCCTCTGTAAGAGTGCCCATGTACGGTATCTGCAAAAAGAGCACCATCCTCAGCTGGCTAAGAGCAAAGTCTTCCCCTTGCCCCGAGTCCAGTTGATTCTCACCATCCCTGAAAGCTCCTTGGCCAACAGCCCCATGTCTGTGGCACCCTCATGCACGACGACCCTCTAACCCTTATAATTACATTCAATCGACTTTAATATCTTATCCCTTTTCAAAGGCAATCCAGATCTTTTAAATATTGCTTCTTACAAGTTTTCAAGGAGAATTAACTACATGGAGCTACTCTGAAGGCAATAATAAACCACTTGGAGCTAGAGGATAGCAGTCCTTGTCTTCTGAGCAAATATTGCAGTTATCAAGCCAAATTTACTTGGCTGCAAGTCTTAAGTCATAAGGCCTTTTATGAGGGAGCCAAGTTACAATCTTAGCAATGTGGCTCCACAATGTTTATGTGTAAATCAGCATTTACTATGCATTTGTTAAGGCTGGGATTTCCAAAAGCGCTTTTCAAGAGTGAGGTACCAATTCACCGGCATAAATTTCCCTCTGAATGGATTACATCACAACACTAGGATTCCTCTGTAACAAACAATACACAGAGAGAAGAATCAAAATTCAGCAATGTGCTTTAAGGAAGTTCAAGGGTGAAAGCAGGCTCTAAATACAAACATTTTAGACCACTGACTGGTGGAAATCTCTTATTTCCAACAACTTCTGATTCAATTCAAGATTCTGAGAGTTGAGTGCTGAAAAAAACTAGCTTACCTACAGAAAATCCCTCTGCAAAGCTGAAGAGCCATCAAACAAACACAAAACTCTTTGACTTAGTGCTGTCAACAGCAGCATGTCTGAGCCTGATATGATTTGCTTGTATGGAAAATCAGCTGCTTGCTTTTCTGGAGGTGACTTGAGTCTGATGAACTCCAGTGAGAGCACGTTAAACCTGCTCATTGACTAGCAAGGTATTTTTACATTTTATAGAAAGGCAGCTAGACTACACCACTGAACAGCCCAGGTCTTTATCAGCTGCTTTTCATAACTTGTCTTAAACCAGAACTTACATTTTCTATATTCCTTTCGTAAGGGTGATTTGCTTTCTTTAAATATTACACACAGTAAAAAATAACAACCACAGAAAATCAAAAGAATGAAAAGAAAAGAATGAAGAAAATGTTTTCCAGGAGAAGATGCTATAGATGTAACATCATATTCCACCATTGCAAATATTTCAGCATATATGCCACTCAGAAATCCAAATCACAAGTCTAGGAAACTTTAATATTTTGTGAGGTAAACATACCATTCATTATCTAGTCAAAATAATTTTGGAAACTCTATCAGACACTAAAAAGTCATCTACTAATACAAATGGTGTTAACTGGATAATGTTTCATACAGATTTATACCTGAGGAAGAATAAAACAAATATTACTCTGTAGCTCCAACAGAATAAAACATGTTTTCTCTCTAAGTAACAATATACCAATAGTGGTATATCAGATGTTGCTTCCTAGCCACATTATTAACAAATTGTCTTCCCAGATTTAGAGTATTGAGTTGCTCTCCACTAAGGGTTTAACCCCCAAACAAGGCAATATATTAAAAAAATTAAATCATAAAAATGTATAAAAGGCATATTGTAAAGAGACTTACATGAACCTGATCCTCTGAATTGGTACCTATTTCATTTGTGAATATCCACAGGCCCTGCACAGAACAACTGGCATCCTATGTCCCACTCTAGCACACACATATGCTTCTGAAGGACTCCTCTAGAAAAACTTTGTTGTCCAGTCCTCCACCCTTTCAGGTGATGATGACACACTTCATCACATATGTCATGGAGCACTTCTGTAAATAAGCACCATTTGACATAACAGGAGAGAAGATGCAACATACAGCACAGGATGCAAGCAGCATGGCCACAGTGGCAGATAGACTTCCCAGGAGCTAAGCTCTTCAGCTGTGGCAGAAGGCTCCCATAGGAAGTGGCACCTCATGCTGTATGCCTTTTTAATGTCTCCAGCTGGGTAAAATGAAGGCCGGTTACATCTCTCAATCAAAGCGCTGCAGAGCAATCCTATTCTCTTTTAAAGAGGCATATGGCTTAGGAAATCAGTGGACCTGAAATTTGATCTCTCATATGATTTATTTGCCAACTTCTCCCATTACACAAATATAAATATAACAGGCATTTTTCTACAGTCCTGAAATGATTCAGAATTAATACCAGATGACAAAATGGACCATGTACCAGGAGGGGAAAGTTACAGTAAAAGCTCCTTCCCATTAATGGGGCCATTCATTCATATGGCCACTATTCCACAGGGAAGCTGGACATAAATTATGTATTTGACATCTAGTTATAGACAATTATATCTGACATAATGAAGTTATAATGGAAGGAGTTTGCACATTGTTTGGTTATTAAGTGCCCATTTCTTGTCCCTGCACCAGGTGCAATGGTGATAGGCCATACAAATCATCCAGAAGAAATGCCAAAATGGGCTCCCTTACTGATAAAGTACCACACATGTTTATTAATTTAACAGCTTGTCTTATGTCTCCCCCATCTGCTCATTTAAAACAGTTATTTGCCCTATAAATATTTCAGAAAGAGAAGTGTAGCCAAAAATTAGTCTGGCAGAAAAGGGAAAAAATAAAAACTCTGAGAAGAGTCTCATGCTGCATGCAGCAATGCACACTTTTTTCCACATTGAATTGGTTCAACAGCTTTTTTCCAAGCTGGTAATAGGACATTCACTTTAGATCAGTGATGCTTGAGGGTGCACTGCCATAGCTGACTCTGCTTTCCAGCTGTTGCCACTGCCAGGTGGGTGGTAACTGCCACTGCTGATGGCAAGTGGCACAATTCAGTACAGCAGAAAATGAAACCCCCTGTCAAAAGAATATCCTGTGTGGATGTCTATGTCCATTTTGAACTTATCAGGTCACACGGTAGCTTCAAACAGCCTACAAAGATTAACATTTCAAGGCATCTGTCGCGGTCAGGCGACACAGTTCATGCTGATCTCTATAGCAAAACTCCTTTACAAGCCAGCAGCTATTTGCTAAAAAAAAAATAGTTAAAAAGTGCTTTTCCTTTTTAGATGATTAGGTGTTAAACATCACTCATACTGTTCCCCCTCCACCCTAAAATCCTTAAATATTTTCAAGTGTAAATACTTTGAACAGTTCCCACCAGCATAAAGGATTTAGCACTCCTCCTTGAGAGACTTTGTTAGCGCTGGCTTTCTGCTAGAGCGAACGCTGTTATAAATAAACAGCAATGCCCTGAGGTGCCCCTCTGCAATAAAAACACACATTCCAAAGAATAGGAGCAACAGTTCAACTTCATAGTAAAAAAGAAAATGGTGAACAGCATGCAGTGAACTCTTTCTGGCTATGAGTAGCTACAGGATGTAAAGCGAGACCTTGCTGATGATAACAAGCAAACAGGAGAACTGCAGGCTGCCTGCAAGATTTCCAGGACCTCTGGCTACTCTGGTTATGACAGTAGTTATCACCATTCATGATACCTAATGAGCAATTAATAAATACAGAGCATGGCCCATGTTCAGCAGCTTCTTGCTTCAGGGAAATCAGTGTAGTCCAGGAAGATGGACACTTTGATATGGATCTGAGCCACTATGACAGATTTTTGGAGAGCTCTAGAAAAGACTGAGAAAAGCATCACATCCTTGTATCAGAGCTCATCCTTCCAACCTCTTCACAACCCAAATGAGCTCCATACCTGGCAACGCACTCCTGCGTCTTCATCTACCACGCTTCCCAAAACCCACCCTGTCACCACACTCAGCTGTTTGAAGACTCATCTCCAGCCTGGAGGCCAAGGTCTTAAAATGAGCCTGCCCATCCTGACAGTAGAGTTCAAATGAAAAATAAACAAACAGCAAAACAATTCAACAAACAAATCTGTACAGGCAGCTTCGAAACAAGGCAGCTGAAAATTCACAGTACATAGTTTGCTCATAGCCATTGCAAAACCTTTCAATTGACCGTACAGTTACAGTGAACAGTCATCTCCCATGCAATTGATGCGACACCAGTTACCTGCATGTCTCACATACTTTGCTTGCCTGAAAAGGCACATGGAATGAGAAAATCTTGTGTTTTGCTGGCTTGCTGTAATGAGCACTCACACTTCATGTTGGAGGCAATGAGATCCTCTGCTGGGCTCAGGGCAGCCATGAAGGGGAAGCCCTGAGAGCAGCCGTACTTGGCGCAAAGGCTGAGCAAAAGCAAAGAAGAAAACCCTGTACACAACCAAGGAAGACCTGGACACTACATAGCACTCCAGCATTGCATAGGGAAAAAGGAAATGAGGGTCGTGAGCATGGGGGACTCCAACCAGCAGAGAAGCAGAGGGACATTGTAAAGGAGTCTGGAGCTGTATGGATGGTTTCCCCAGGGCAACTCAAGCAGAAAATGAAAAAGCCTGTGAACTGGAGGTGCCTAGTCACCATCTGCTCAGAGCACAGACTCCTGAACAGTACCTCTCTCCTGGTGCTCGACCTGGGGAGGGAGAGGCAGGAGAACTGGTGTCTCAGGGTCTGGTGAGCATGGGATGCATGACCCCATGCGTCGGCTTGAATTAAGGCAAGGAGTGCCACTGGGCCTTGCTGCCTGGTGTGCCCCTTTCTCTGGACCTGGGAAGGAGGGCTAGGGCTGTGCAATGAGCCCAGTTGTCAGATCCTCCCACATCATCTGCAAAGCCATCGACCCTCTCTGGGACCTTTGGGAAAGAATAAAAAAAAGAAGACACAGAATGTGTGCATCCCAAAACCTGCTGTATTTTTGGTAATAAGATTTTGCAGTGCTTCTGATGTTCAGGAACAGTTCTCTCTTAGACATTGCAAAGGCAAAGGGGGAGAAAAATGGCAGAATGGATGCAATTTTGGAAAGAAGAAAGTCCAAAGAGACATGTCACTGAGCTGGAGAAGAAAGGGGGAAAAACCAGCAAAACCTCTGGCTGTTTGCTTGACGTGCGGCCCAAGGGGTAGAGAGAGATTCCGTATCTACAGAGGCTGAACCTTACAACTGAGGTTTACAAGAAAAAAAATATTATAACTGGAGACTAATACATGGTTTTGCTTTTTTGCTTATCAATTAATGTTTTGAAAATGTACTGACTTCAAGTGTATCAACCTCCAAGACAACTACTCCCTGAGCTTCAACTTTGAAGGAAACCTTTGCAAAACACCAGCTCAACAAGGGAGGAGAGCTCCTTAGACTGCCCAGGTTTAAACACCAGGCATATATTTAATGTTTAATATGATTCCACATATATGCTAAAATCTGCTTCTACAAAGAGTTATAAATAGTTTTAGATTCAGTGCGTTTAATTCACTTATTTGCAGTTCATGTGGCAGAATATGTGTCCAAATGCTAAATTTAATTTATTGCTCTATATGATAATTCCATAAAATCCCTTTCTAAGCCAGAGTATCAGCATCACCCTCATCTATGAGACTCCTTGCTATTGTCAGTAACCAGCAACCCATTTTTAAACACAAGTTTAACCTTCAGTCTATGAGATCACAACCTGAGGTCTCAGCTACCCCTGGAATTATTCTGCATATGGATGGTGTAAACAGTTGCACAAAAATAATGTAATCATGTCCAGATTGTTAGACTGAAAGGAGGTGTAAAAATAATGGTTAACAGTGCTTCATATACAGAACTAATTTGAAAACATCCTCAAATTAAAAAGGGGGTGAGGAATAAGAACTGTCTTGACAAAAAAAGAGTGACTCAGGGCCTCATTTCTTTTACGTGATTTACAGTGTCATTACTGCATTACTGTACAGAGCAGTGGCTCAGAGTAATTACCCTGTAATGCACGATGACACTAATGTACTAGTAAACTACTGGAGTTTATATACTCCATTCACTACCAGAATCAGGACTCTGAAAGGCAGGTAAAAACACCCTGCATGCATAAACAATCTGTATAAATGTCACCAGTGATAATTTTTTTTAAAAGGAGAAGGAAGAGACAGTTACAAATAAATATGCCAGGTGAGAATTGCAACAGCATAAACCCACAGGAGTACTAAAGCTGTATCATTTTTTAATAATATGGGAAGGAAACATGCTTTTATATCCCTACTCTAGCTCCGTATCAATTTATTACAATTAAAATTGTACAGTGGCTTCTTCTTTTTGCCATTTGAAGTGCAACCTTGACCTGCACCTGATGTTCAGCTCAGTGTGAGGGGGAATGTGGAAGGGAAATGAAGAGCATGAAAGCAACAGTCAAAAGCATTAGTGGTTCATGACAACTGGCATAATTCTGCTCTTTCTTAGAGTTCCAGCTACTGGAAGTAAAAAGAACCAATGAGAGCTTCAGGACAGAGGTGGTTTTGCCTCCTTTAAAACATCTCTTGTGGTTATGGGATGAAGCTTGGAATGTGACCTGAGCATGTCCTAAGGTGTCAGAAAATGCAGCCAAACAAAAAAACTTCATAACCTTCATATACTTAGAAAAAGAAAAATCATTATTATTACAACACTAATAGATTTTGGGTGCTAAGACTTGAAATGAGGCAGCAGACGTGTAAGTAGAGCTACATGTCCCAGATCCCAGGCTCAGAAGGCCTTGCTCTTCCGTCAGGAGACAGTACTGATTACGGCATTTTTAACATCCCCTAGTAACCAGCTAATAGATTGATGCCTTCAGAGCTAGCTGCCTCCCTGGCCCTCTTCTATTAAGTTAGATAAGGTGATTTAAGTCCTTATACTAGTGCATAGCAGCAGTAATATCAGTCCTTCCACCCTCAGCAGCACTTTCATTAAGATCTCTCAACTGGAGGCTGGAGGCCTTGGTGGAAGCAGTTAATGCAGCAGTTTATGTTGGACAAACTCCACTTTACTTTCTCTGCAAGCACTGCAACTGTTCTGCCTGACCCACTTTGCCCTGCTCATGGTGGCAGTGCCATTCATCTTGCAGAGGTAGCTATGCCCTCACGAACAGCAGATCACTGAAGGTTTTTGCTAGTCTAGTGCTTTTATCTTGGAGAAAGCAAGGCACAGCTTCTTTGGCTGCTGCTGTCCTTCAGTCTTCCATAGACTGATACAGACCCCATGGCAAGGCTTTACATTGACCTGTTCTAAGTAAGCTCTGAATCATCACATCCAGCATCAAAGATAGACTTGAGCAAGAAGGTCCTGGAAGTCATAACTGTCTCTGCCTTACTGGAGTGCTCTGCTAAAAAAGTAATGTAGTAAATTTTACCATAAAACTCGAGGTTTTCAAGTCGCTTAGAAGAAGTTGATGATATCAAATGCATGTGTCAAATCTCAGGGTAGTTCACTCAAAGCTGAATAGAGGTTGGGGACTGCCAGGAGATTCTACGTGACCAGCCCAACTCATGATAAGACCAGATCTGGAGAGAGGACTGTGAATCCAGCATCCTCACACCCAAGCTCCACCATCCAATACATGGTTCCATCTTGCAGAGATGCAAGAGGAACAACCAAGGAGTAATAGTGCGAAGGCAGCTTCTGTGCAGCAAGAGTCAATTCCTTAGTTTTGTTACTGCATCAGATAAGAAAACACACATTGACACTTACAAAGGGAAAAAACCTAGCAAATGTTTACTTGGAAGTTACAGATCTAGCCACTTGGATGCTGGTGGAAAAGCTCGCTCAAAATTAAGGGAGCCTTTCACATTAAGAGCATTAACAGTATGCTTTCATTTAGCCCATAAAGTCCTTGAGCCATTTGGAGGAGCAGGGTTTGCAGTTGCAGCTGCAATTCACTGACACGAAAGTTCTTCTATCTCCCAGATATTAGAGATGAATAACAAAGTGAGATTTAGACGACAGCTTTCTTCATATTGCATAATGATGCATAATGATAGTATGCCTATCCCAATCAATCTTGCATTAACGTATTGCATTTTTTCAGTTGTGAGCACTTAGAGAAACACGCATGCACACAAACATCACAACCTTACAATGCTGGGGCAGAATGGCAACAATCACTATAAAGGTCAATCTCATGTCCTTTCTTCCATGGTAGCACCATTTGGAGAGTAGGAGAAAGGAAAAATCCCAAACCTAAGCTATAGCGCGTCTCCTTGCTAAGACATTTTGATGGTGCTCTTCCTCACCTTCTCTTTTTCCACATTTCCTGTTTGATGTTCACATACATTTCTGGAGCTGACCAAAAAATCTCCCCATATACCTCTTTGATTTTAGCTTTGCTGTTATCCATTCCAAGAAAGACAAACTGGACCTTTTGATATCCTACCTGAATATTGACAATCTAATTAAAAGGAGCACAGGGAGGTGTAAGAAGTCTGCACCAGCATGGATGCTTGCTCTGGGGCCAAGCCCATTTACCCAGGCCACATGAACAAACACTGGGGGTTCATCACAACACAGGCAGGGGATGATTTTCCAAATGGGGCATAGAAATCAATGGCTCACATTCATATCACTTTATTTATATCACAACACCAAGGTGTGTGCTACAGTTGACATGTTGGCTGGAAGGGATGCCATCCAGAGCAACCTTGACAGGCTTGAGAGGTGGGCCCATGCCAACCTCATGAAGTTCAACAAGGCCAAGTGCAAGGTTCTGCACCTGGGTCAGGGCAATCCCAAGCACAAATACAGGCTGGGCAATGAGTGGATTGAGAGCAGCCTTGAGCAGAAAGAGTTGGTGGGGGCGTTGGTTGATGAAAAGCTCAACTTGAGCCAACAATGTGTGAGTGCAGCCCAGAAAGCCAACAGTATTCTCGGCTACATCAAAAGAAGTGTGGTCAGCTGGTAGAGGGAGGTGATTGTCCCCCTCTACTCCACTCTTGTGAGACCCCACCTGGAGTACTGCATGCAGCTTTGGAGCCCCCAACACAAGAAGGACGTGGACCTGTTGGACCGTGTCCAGAGGAGGGCCAAAAGATGATTAGAGGGCTGGAACACCTCTCCTACAAGGACAGGCTGAGAGAGTTGGGGTTGTTCAGCCTGTAGAAGACTCTGGGAAAACCTTACTGCAGCCTTACAGTATCTGAAGGGGGCCTACAAGAAAGCTGGGGAGGGACTTTTTACAAGGGCTTGTAGTGATAGGACAAGGGGTAATGGCTTTAAACGGGAGGAGTGGAGATTTGGATTAGATAGAAGGAAGAAGTTTTTCACTCTGAGGGTGGTGAGACACTGGAACGGGTTGCCCAGGGAGCCTGTAGATGCCACAACACTGGATGTGCTCAAGACCAGGTTGGATGAAGAGTTGAGCAACCTGGTCTAGTGGAAGGTGTCTCTGCCCATGGCAGGGAATTTGGAACTACATGATCCTTAAGGTCCCTTCCAGCCCAAACCATTCTATGATTCTGTGATTTGCAGTATTCAGGAGAGCCACCTATCTTAGCAGGGCTATTCTGGATTCAGGCCATACATATTGGTTACTAGCACTGCTCCCAAGGGCTATCAGCTCACCTAAAATTTGAGTCATCCTCTAGAGTGAACATGTCTCTTCACTACCTCTAGAGAAAAACTTGAACAAAGGCAATGTGGATTGAACCCAGGCCTGAACCACTGCACAATCCTTTCTGTATCTTCACTCACCTGAGGAGCAGCTGAAATCTGACTTTTTGCATCCTGCCACCAGCCTCCTGTGCCTGTGTGCTGCCATTAGGAAGAAAAGGTGGAAGGCAGAGGGCAGGATGTAAGGCATACCTGTCCCTGCAGAAGTGAACTAGTGGGAAGAGCAAAATACCTTGTGAACAAGATGGTATGTTCAAAGCTATGTAATGGGGCATATGGGACATGGTAATTTCTCATACACCTCTCTTGCAGGAATTAATTTGCTCCCAAGAGTATCTCTGGATGGAGGGTGATACCTCCACTATGGAGGCTCTATGAACAAATGAATGATATGCCCTCACACCTACAACTGGTTTGCAATGCACATGCATGGAGGCTGTGTCACTGACTCACCCTTGGATGGAAGTCTCTCCAGATCTGAATCGAGGTGGATCGGTGGGGCAATGTAGGAAATCTGCCCATGGTGAGCCTGCCCTGTGGACAAATAAGTGGTTTAGTTCCACTGTTTCCTACAGAGATCTATCAGGGCTATAACATAAAGCATTTTTATGGCACTGGATTCAAGACAGGTGTGAAGGTATTTTGTTGTATTGTGCATCTTTCACAATGAACTTCCATTTTGTGGAGTCACTTGATGAAAAGTTGGAAACGCTCCTGTTTCTTTTGCTTTTTCTATGCAGACATGGGTACTATGCTGAACTTCAATTATACCTGCTTTACCACTACCATGTACCTTTTGTACAATATTCTCTCCAAAGGCCATATGCCACAGAAGACAACCAATTTCACAGAAACCCATTCAATCTGTTAATCTCACTCTAAGAGGGAAGCAAGCATTCCTGTGTCACAGCAATTTTTGAAGGAAGCATGGCATGAAGTACAAATGCATCCGTTTTTCCCACCTGCAGAATATGCAGATATCAGTTTGTAGAGCTCGGCATTGCTTTCACCTGGGTGAAAGCTTTTAGGTTCCCAATACCACCATGCAGTTTCCCAGTTGCTAAAGATTCAATTCTTCTCCAGTAATTTGGAGGTAACTATATAGAGAAACTTCTATTTATAATAAAAACATGTTGTTACAATTCATCTATTTACTGTAACAATTTACAGGGTTGTTAATCTCTTTTTCTAAACATGGAAAGTTAATGACACATAGATTATGATAACAGTTAGAGTAACCTTCCCATTCCAAGTAATATTCGTGCTGCAATAAAAGCAGTTGATTCCTCTTATGAGACACATTCCAAATAATTAATACGGCTCCCTGTTGACACTTGCTGTTGTTACTCCAAGCAATTTCCAAGCTAGCATCACAGGCAGTGGAGCAGCAGTACAGTCTTCAGGCTTCTTTGTAATGACATCCATGAATACCATGAGCACAGTATGCTGGTGCACATAATACGTTGAAAACATCTCTTCTGGGGGATAAAATATTAATGGGAAATGGGGGGATAAAAAAAAGAAGAAGTGTGTCTGAATGGCTAGGATATATTTACTGCTTTATGCTGAGGCTGACTCAGATAATTTGCATTATTAACCATTACAACAACTGGATGTTATTCAGGTTTAAAATCTACCAACACATCATAAATTCTGTATTTGCTTTTAAGCGCTTCAACATGAGAAACCTGCTTCAGGCAAACCATAGCTAACAACAAGTTACCCTGCTTTCCCCTTCTCATTTACATGTTTAATATCCATTTGATGTCATTACTGAGCACAAGTAATCATTTAATAGCTGCTCAGCTCTGCAGCAGAAGCACGCAGACAGTCCACTCTCACTCCAAGCTGCTCAATGTGCAGGATCAGTGCCCTTAAAACCACAGGACAGGTTCCCCATTCGCTGCATCAAAGATACCACTGAAACACAAAATAGTTTAGGTTGGTAGAGAGCTCTGGAAATCACCTAATCCAGCCCAAGGGCAACAAGAGCCTATGGCAAGTGTCCAGTCTGATTTTTAGTATCTCCAAGGATGAAAACTCCACAACCTCCCTGAGCAACCTGCACTGGTGCTTGGCAATCCACACAGGAAAAAAAAAAAAAAACAACCTTTTTTTCTAATGTTTAAGTGTAATTTCCTGTATTTCAATTTGTGCCTCTCGTCCTGTCACTGGATGCCTCTAACAAAAGCCTGGCTTCACCTTCTTTACTTCTACTCCCTCACCCCCATCAGGTACTTATACGTGTCAGTAAGATCCCCGGGTATAGGCTGGGCAGTCCTAGCTCTCTCAGCCTCTACCCACATATAGATGCTTCAATCACTTAATCGTCATTGTGGCCCTTTGCTGGGCTGGCTCCAGTAAGTCCCTGTCTCTCTTGTACTGGGTAGCCCAGCACTGGACCCAATATCCAGATATGTCTCACCAGTGCTGAGCAGAAGGGCAGGATCATCTCCCTTGACCTTCTGGCCATGCTCTGCCTAATGCAGCCCAGGAGGCTGGTGGCCTTTTCTCCCGTATAGGCACATGCTAGCACATGGTTTCTTTGTTAGGTTTCTTTTTTAGTTTTTTTATCACCCAGTTTTCTTGGGACCAAGTGATCCCAAAAAAAAAAAAAAAAATGATTCTGCAGGCTTGAAAGGCTAGGCTAAAGAAGATACGTCCACAGTATATAAAAGACTACAAAATATCTGCAAGTTTGTTTAGACGTTCATTACAATTCAGTAATAACTATGGAAAATTATGAATGTTTTATAAAAGCTTTTACCTAATATGGAAGAAGTATTAAATGATCTCTTGTGATAAATGAAAAAAGCTACAGAAAGCTTTTACCTACTTGCTTCTGATGCAAAACACACTACTTCAAAATATCAAACTTGAATTCTCTTAGACTGTATGCTTCTCATAATGCTAGTAAATCAAATTTCGAGTTTTAATATTCTCTCTGTAAAAATGCTATGTAAACAATTGTCGTGCTTCATTTTCTGGACACAACTGTCAGCTCAGTTGCTCTTCAGACTCATCACAGTCTTCCTAAACAGGCTCTCCACAATCTGTGGAGGCTCTCCACTATCTGTGGACCAAATTATACATTCAGGATCAAGAGATCTTGTAAACCTTCTTATTAATTAACAGAATCACATTTTTGCTTTGGTTTTACTATTACTGGCAATAGTGACATCTGAGATGGTTGAGGGAAGGGAGGCAAGGGGAGGGTACCTAAAGCAAGCCCTAGCCCTGGTACACAAGCACACAGAGAAAACTCTGAGTTGGGAAGCCAGACTAGAGGATCAGAGCAATGGTCTTTCTGGCTTTAACGGTATTACAAGTTTTGCCACTGACTCCATTAGAAAACCACAATTTTACCCAATGGACCTATGCAAGATTTTGAGGCTGATATGGCTGATATCACTGGTGCAGCTCAAGTCAGTTGCAAAGACTGATAAGACAAGTTTTGCCAAGTGATGTCAACTCTCAGTCCATTCTGCGTGAATTTTACAGCTTCTCATGCTTACTTCAAGCCCCAGCTCTGGAAATGAGTGAATCCAAACTCCTCCTCTCCAGTTCCAGCTACTGCAGAAAAACAGTTTAAAAAGGGGAATGTGAAAGCCTTAATGAAAAAAGAGATGGCAGAGACACTCAACACCTTTCTCTCCAAATCACCTCGTCTTTCAGCTAGTTTTGCTCCATGTTGGGTCTGAGCTGATAACCATGCAGCACCGAGAGGTGGGACATGGCCTTCCCTGCCTGTGACCATCTCTCCAGCTGTCAGACTTTCATTTTACCTGCACATTTATTAACACACAAGCCTATTTGATTGACTGCTCTTTGACCTGAAGAGCTGCACACACGCTGATATTGTCCTGGTACCTGTGCCTATAGACAAGGAAACAGCTGCTGTCATGTCCTTCTTATATTTTGCAGGATGATCCAAAAAAACCTGCACATCTTTAAATAAGTAGCTCATTTTTTAGTTATTTAAAAAAAAAAAAAAAAAAAGACAGGTTCCAGCAAAATACCAAAGGTCACAATGTCTCTGTTGCTGATGGAAAGTTGAGCATGCCTTGTATTATAACAGCTTGCATGGCCTTCTGTAAATCCCACCCTGACTATAACCATCTGGTGTTCCTGCAGCCGGCTCCCAGGTAAAAAAGTAAACAGTAATCAAACATAATCACGAAAGTAATCTGCGATGAAGTTGCCAATTTTGTATCTAATCACTGAGGTTGGGGTCATTTCCCTCATTCCTCTTGCTGGCGAGGTCTGGCCACTGACATGGCCAATGGTCAAGGCTCCCTGTGAGTAGCAGAAGCGGGGCAGAAGGAACAGTGGTCAACAAGGGCTAATGCTGGAAGGCAACACTGGGTCAGTCCTCGTCTATTTTTTTTGTATCATAGCACAAGGATTCAGGTCTAGCCAACACTATATAAATGTCAAAAACATCTCAGGTGAGTTGGGGCAAACCGCAAATGAGACATGGTTAGCCACAATCTCCTTGTCTTCTGCTCATACCAACTCAATGAGGACAGACATATGGCATCCATAGTAGCCAGGCCATATGCATGTGCTGTGGCAATGGGAGAAGAAGGATGTTTGGTAGCAGCAATTTTGAGAGTGAAATACAGATATGACCTTGAAAGTCTACCTGGTGACATGGCCTTCCTTGGGCAGAGGAAATGAGGGAGATGTTTGTGGATTAGAAAAAGTGACCTGTCTGGCCATTATTTTCAGGCCTGACACATGAGCGATGCAAAACATTTTTAAAAGGCAGTAACTTAGAACAAAGATAAGGTTTTGTAAATACTGAAGGAAACAAAATAGCTTGGCCTAAGGGATTCTTTTTTATATTTTTTTTTAAGGGATCTGGATGCTCACAGACAGAAAATAACAATCCACACATCTTCAAACTTCTGCCCCTAAGTGATTTAGTCATCTATAGATGCTATGATATAAAACTATAGAAAAAAAAATCTGCAAATGCATGGACTAACCAAGAAAAGTAGCAATAAAGCAATCTCATCTATTTATCTATAAAAAACACTTCCCCACAATCCTTTTTGGAAACCTGCTCACTGTTTGTAGCACCTAATAGGGCAGACCTCCCTCCTGCCCCTAAGACAAGCTTCCACTGCCTGTAACGTTTGGTTTTTCTAGAGCACAGCTGCTGTTGTCATGTATGCACACGGGAAATCTTTCTGCTTGGCCATTGCTCTTTTTCTCTGTGAGATTCTACTATGGGCTGTTAGAGAAAAAACCTCAATAGGTAGCATTAGACTGGAAAATTCAAGCCCCCAGAAGCCAAGATAAGGAACACCAACATTTACTAGACTAAAATTAAGCCTTTTTAAAACATCTGATGAGAGACCTCCTAAACATCTGATGACTTTCCTCCTAAAGCTCTGATGCTGGCAATGCCATGAAGGTAGCTACAATCACCAGAATGGTTGGTCCTCATTCCTTCGTACTGCTCCTTTGCTCAGTGCCCATGGTACTGTGGTGGGCATGGACAGTCATGCACTTGAATTCAGTTCTCCCCTGTACCTGATTCAACTCCAGCAGCAGCAATGAGAAGCCACCAGGAGATACATTTTTTTTAAACAAGTATGCTTCAAACTACTTTCCTCTCCTTTCTTTACTGTCCTCATCCAGAGGTGACCACTGCAACACATGTTTTGCTGCCATGTGAGACTGCATCACTGCATCTCTTGCTCAGTTTTCCATCCATTTTCGAGCCTCTTTTGGTATGTTTTGTCTTCCATGAGCTTACTAGCTCTCAATATTCATCTTAGACAGCATAGCTAGCATTGCACACAGAGGATTTAATTTCATTTTGTGCTGGTACGTCTGACATGCATTGCCTCTTCTATATCCCTTGTCGTCAGCAACTCTGAATGCAGTCACTTCCATGGACCTGTTCTCTCATTCTGTTTGCCCATTTGCTTGGATCACTAACAAGTTAAGTTAATAACCATGAAAACACACATTGTTTCATGAGACTTTGATTTCAGTTCTTCACTTTTTTTTTTTTAAAAACAATGGGATGGGCATACAGTAGGTATGCTGAATATATATTCTAAGGAAAAGTCTTGGAAAACATAATGACAATTTTCATAGAATCATTAAAGTTGAAAAAGACCTCTAAGATTATCAAGTCCAACTGTCAACCCAACACTATCATGACCACTGGATCATGTCCTGAAGTGCCACATCTACACACTTTTTGAACACCTCCAGGGATGGTGACTCTACCACTTCCCTGGGCAGCCTATTCCAATGCTTAACCACTCTTTCAGAAGAAATTTTTCCTAATATTCAGCTTAAACCTTCCCTGGTGCCACTTGAAGCCATTTCCTCTTGTCCTATCACTTGTTACGTGGGAGAAGAGACAAACACCCACCTCTCTACAATCTCCTTTCAGGTAGTTGTAGAGAACAATAAGGTCTCCCTTCACTCTTCTCTTCTCCAGACTAAACAGTCTCAGTTCACTCAGCTGCTCCTTATAAGACATGTTCTCCAGACCCCTCACCAGCTAGGTTGCCCTCCTCTGTACCTGCTCCAGCACCTCAGTGTCTTTTTTATACTGCAGCACACAAAACTGAACACAGTACTCAAGGTGTGGCCCCACCAGCACCAAGTTCTGGGGCATGATCATTTCCCTACTCCTGCTGGACACACTCTTTTTGATACATGCCAGGATGGCATTGGTCTTCTTGACCACCTGGCCACACTGTTGGCTCATGTTCAGCCAGCTGTCCACCAGCATCCCCAGATGCTTTTCTGCCGAGCAGCTTTCCAGCCACACTTCCCCAAGCCTGTAACATTGCATGGGGTTGTTGTGACCGAAGTGCAGGACCCGGAACTTGGCTTTATGTGAACCTCATAAAATTATCCTCGGCCCATCCAGCCTGTCCAGATCCCTTTGCAGAGTCTTCCTACCCTCCAGCAGATCAACACTCCCACTCAATTTGGTGTCATCTGCAAACTTACTGAGGGTGCATTTGATCCCCTCATCCAGACCATTGATAAAGATATTAAACAAGACCAGTCCCAAAATGGAGCCTTGGGGAACCCTGCTTGTGACCAGCTGCCAACTGGATTTAACTCCATTCATTACAAATTTCTGGGCTCAGCCACCCAGCCAGCTTTTTACCCAGCGAAGTGTACATCTGTCTGCGCCATGAACTGCCAGCTTCTCCAGCAGAATGCTGTGGGAGATGGTGTCAATGGCTTTACTAAAGTCCAGGTAGACTACATCCATGGCCTTTTCCTCATCCACTAGGCAGATCCACTAGTATCTTTACAGATATAGTACACTTTTTCCCATGTAACTGTAAGATTCCATTTTTAAAAGCAGTCCACTTTATCTGTGATGATCTGATCTGTAAAAAGCTTTACTTTTAGTCACATTTCTATAATCCTCTAATTGTTAATGGGATTTTTTCAAAAATCTGATTTATTACCTAAATGAAGACTACATTCCAATGTGTTGGATTGCAATTTCCAGGACCATTACTCTCATATTCTTAAATTTCAAAAATTAGTATATTTTTTTCTTGTCCTTTTTTTCTCCACTCATGATTCTTTTTGAACTCCATAATATTTAGGCATATATAAAAACATATGGTAAGTTTGCTAAAAAACTCTTTCAACATGCCATTAAATAAATTTCATTCAGACCTATTACTTAGCATATGTTCAGACTTCTCACAGTAGCCTTTTTTTCTGCCTTTCATCAATGACTGTCTTTACAAAATACCATTTCCTCACTGCCCACCCTTTTCCATTTTGCATTAAAAGCTTTCTTTTTAAATAAAGCTTTTATAAAGCCATTCCCTACCTCAGACATGTCAGAATTCTGTCCACCGCTTCATTTATTCATGGACTTTTATGGAGTATCTCTCTTTCATCTGTATATCTCTTTTTCATCTTTCATTGCCCTTTTAACTCCTTAGGGTAGCAGCAACTCATCCGCTCCCTCTTCTTCTCTCTCTCCCAGGGTTATTTCCCTGTCCTTCCCTTGAAGCCATGCATGCCTCTGAATACAAGAAAATCTTCTTTTCCAAAGGGCACTCTCTGACTACATTATCTCTACTGTCTTGCCATTTTGCCTCCTGTATTTCATACTGGGAATTTACACAAGTGTAAAGCAACTGCTGCAGGAAAAGTAGGGTACCTGCAAGCATGGCTGTGCACAGAGGGACTCCCAGTCATGGCTGCCTTCTGAAAATGGAGGTTACTGAAGCCAGCGGCCTCAATGGGCATTGACAGAGAGCCTACAATTCATGCCAAGGAGATGGCTTTTGTGCAAAGCCAGCATAGTAAGCAAATGTTTTTATTCTCCCATACAGTTCTTGACAGTAGCAAAGTTGTAATACTGCAACGCTATATCTTGTCTAGCTATACATCGGTTTTGAAGCTGTCATAAAATGTATATAATAGCAGCTCTTTCAAATGACAATATTGTGTGCTCATGCATCTTATCTTACAGGTGTAATTTAAAGCTTGAGTGTTGGATATGCAGGACTGAGCCTTTTTTTTTTTTTTTTTTTTTTTTTTTTTTTTTTTTTTTTACTTTGTACATTTTGTCTCTCTGCCTACCAAAGTGAGGAGTCAACAAAAAAACTCAAAAAGAACCAATTTGCGAGATGTAAGAGGTGGGTTCTCACCTCCCTGTCCCAAGCTGTGGCTGAGTTCCCCAGTGCTGACCAAAGCAACCTGCAGGCTCACCCATGGGAGCTGCCAAACATGAAGAAAACCTTGGAGTTGAGGAAGAAAGCTTGATAGAGGTTTCAGGGAGAGCGGTGAGCTGGGGGGACATTTGGCGAAGTCCTTATCACACATGCATCTCGTGTTTTAGAGTAAATGCAAATCCAAAAGAAGCATTTGGCAGAGTGCTTTTTTAAGCAGAAAGCATGATAAAATGGACTGGTCTTTTCCAAGGATGTACTATTCCTGCTTTGAATCTGTAACAACAAACAACAGTCTTAACCGTGAGAGGAAGGAAATATAAATGGTATTTTTTGATGGCTAAACTGTCCTGCATGTGACAGCCATTACCCAGGAGGGCCTAGGCTACGTTTGAACTACAGACAAAAATAAGGACAAAAATAATGCCAAAGGAATGGGTTAAAAAGTGCCTGACTATTATAGCAGCTGAAGCAACTGGAGGCTTTTCACTAGTGGCACTATTTCACTATTTTCAAAGGAGCATTTAGGACTCAGAAACTCACATTCCAGTGGAAGTCAGAGGTGAAGAAGTTTCTTCAAGTCATACAGAGACTCCTCATTTTGCTGTGCAACATTCTAATTTGTGTTTCTCGTTTAGATGAACCTCACCCCTTTGTTAAGGACTTAAAACATTTGATTAGCAGCACCTTGGCTCCAGCGATGCTTCGCATCCTCCAGAATTTACCCTGCGGTACAAGAGCCTGGTATAAGGGCCAGGGAGGAAGAAGAAGAAGAAGAAAACCCTAGGAAATACTTCACATGTGCCATTATAATTAAACAATTTAGAGATCTCCTATCTTCCCCACATATGGCAGCATGTGAAGGAAAGCCATACCCAGGCCTGGCTTCCCCAGTGTCCACAGCAGGGAGCTAACCTGCACGGCTGCATGTTTTCTGAGCTTTGCTCCCCAAAAGCTTCCCTGCCAGACTAAAGAAACTGACACATCGTATTCTTCTTCCCCTACTAGATGTGCTCACTGTGCTATGAAATACAATTTATCAGTCACCTGCACTGGAAAACAGGGGGGAGGGAGGAGAGGGATTTTGGTGCAGAGGAGACTGAGGGATTTGGAGCAATGCAATCCTCAGAGCCCTGGGGTAGATGATGAATATTGGTAACCATAAACCATGCAGAGCGGGTTTAGCAACAGTGAATACAGCGAAGCCCTGAGAGGTTTTCTTGGCCACGTCTCAAAGATTTAATCTGATACGGACAGTGCTGTGCCAGCTCCTGCTGTCCTTACTCTGCTCTTGTCCCAGAAGTCAAACAGGACATTTTCAACTGCCTTAGTGGGTCAAGCCAGCCTGTTCTGCCTCAGATTAGGCTGAAGAGACTTGGGATAGAGAAATTAGGAAGAGCATTTTGGGGGAAACCTAGCCAAAGCCATAAATCCATCTTCTGTAGAGGCAAAATTGTTCCCTGCATTGTTCTGAAATGTATCTCTTCAGGGCTGCCCACTGCTCCCTCCCAGACACTGAATAGCAGATCTCACTGCAGAAAGATTTAATCTTTGTCTTCCCTTTCTTGGGGTGGGGGAGGAATCTTGTTGCCTCCCTGCCTGAGATGTTTCTGCCCTATTTTTTCCACATTGCTTGCTCTTCTCCCTCTGTATGTGCTCTTTTAGGGCCTGCCCTTTGCTGCTGTGCTTTCACTATTGCCCACGTTTCTTGTCTCCCTCATCTCTCTTAGCTGGGCACTCTTAACCAAGGGTGCCACTTCATATTATAGCTAACCCATTTCACAGTGGTCTTCCCTTCCCTGGAACATGGCTAGGCATTTCCATCCCCTCCCCTGCAGCAGATCTGGCAATTAATGCAAGCACCGAGTGAGCTAAAGCTGATCTGATGGAAAACGACCCACTGAAAACAATAATTACTAGTTTTCCACTGAGTCAATGAGGAGAACTGATTCAGGCTGCTGTGGTAGCAGTGCCAGATCTGACACAATGGAAAGGGACAGAATAAAAGAGCGAGGGGTGGGATGGGGACAGCTATCAGGTTAACTGTAACATAAAACCGCACCTGGGCACAGCAGTGGCATTGTGTCTGGGCATCCTCTCCATCCCCACACCAGATCCTCTCCTTGCCCCAGGGAGACTCCCACCAATTGCATCCATTCTTCACCATCTTTCAGATAGCTTTTCATCCACTTGCCAGCATAATTTAGAGAGCTACACCTCACAACTCCAGGACAAGGGTTCTAATGAAAGCCAAATGCGTTACAGCATGCTCACTCCTCACAGGCAGAGCTTCGGACACAGTTCTGTATTTCTGTTACTTGTGCCATTCTTGTTCATGCAGAACACGAAAAGAAAAGAAGAAATCATGCTGTAGCTCCTTCCATGCTGAGTTCAAATTTCAGTGGCAAAGCGTTTGGGGGGGGGGAGGGGGCATTGTTAGAGAAATCAGCTGAATGATGGATTACATGGTAGGAGACACATTTGAAGCAGACAGGTAGATCTGTGAGTCACCAGCCTGGAGATGGTAATTGAAGTGTCTTGTGGCTCCAAATACTGTGAGATGCAGTCCAAGAATTTGTCACTCTCGCTTTCCTTCATTTGTGGTAGCCTATAGGAGATGTTCTCTCCAATTCTGCCTTTATTTTCCAGCCTGTATGCCTTTGCATATGCAGTATGGTCACCATCCCCCTGCCGCACCTCCCTGGTACTGCCTATACCTGTGCTGGATCTTCCTCCTCCGCTACTTCCCAAGTGGATGAGACTTCACCTCCACTCATCTTCTACATCAGACAAATCTCCTTCCAAGAACTTCTAATTGCAAGCCTCCAAGAAACAATTTCAGTACATAGGACTGTTTCTCTGGCTCTCAGTGTACATCCTCTTGTTCAGCTTAATGAACCCCATCTTCCATAGCCACAGAATTGCATACCACACAAACCTTAACTCCTATCTTCCATGGGTTTCTGTGACTATTCCTTACTGCAACTGCAGCTCAGAAAGGACTGCCAGACAATAAAGCATAAAACAGTCTTTTATGTTACAGATATTTTTATCAACTGCTGTCATTAAGTGCGAAGAGACGAGTAATTTGTTTTCTGAGTGGGTCAGTGCACCCTAACTTCATTAATCACTTCTTTTGATCTACAGCCTGCCTGGCTCTGCTTCCAGGTTGCTGCCAAGCTTCAGCTATGGCGCAGAGAGGATAAACTCCAGTCCAAAGCGAGTGATCAAGCAGTAAATGAGATTAACGATATGTTATTTGATGATGAAACTAAACGAGGGTAGGTATTTTCTCCATGACCTAAAATAATAGGTCTAAGAATAGATTCTAATAGAATCTATAGATTCTGTTAGATATTCTAGATATTTAGAATATTCTAAATATTCTAAAAGAATAGTAATCTAAGCCACCCCATCTTCTTTTTTTTTTTTTTTCCTTTTTGAGATAATATAAGGTATGTCTCAGCATGAAAGACATGGTTGCCTGTAGAGAGATTTTGACAACTCCCCTCTGAGTGCTAAAATGCTGTCAGATGAAAAACTGAGCTGTTTGGGCAAATTGATCTGACTGACAGACTTCCTCTCTGTTTTCATGCTTTCTCTCTCAATCAAAAGCCTCTTAAAGGATCCATGTTTTCAGTTCAGTCTCAGGGGAGAAGAAGATCACCTACTTTTGCTGCGCTCTTCATCATTAGCCCAGGTGGATGAGAAAACCTGTGAGAGGAAGAGGAAGATCTCAAAAGTCTCTCACTTCTCCTCATTGCACACAAATCTGTGCAGTCATCCGAATACAACAGTTTCTATAACTCACATACAGCAACCACATATGGACTTCCTGACTCCTGGTGAGGGCAGAGTCAACACATTTTGGGTGCAGACAGTAACAGCATAGGAAGCAGAGCTTTTAGGCCTGAATTCATCTCCAATGCCAATAACAGGCAAGCTACAGATTCAGCCATCCAAAGAAAGTCTTACTTGGATTTTTTTTCAATAATCATTAGGAATCATCTCCTTCCTCAGACCAAAGAAAATGAAATCTAAGCATTTTTAAACCTTGTCCCTAGCTGTGAATACATCTGTAACCTTTTCGCATCAGTGACAATTTTGAATACACTTTTTGATGGTCAAATCCTGGGAGCACTCTTACTGCTTTATAGCAAAGATTAAGCGTGCTCCTGTCACAGTCAGTAAAACGGTATCTCTTTCTAGTGCCTCGATTGGGAACTCCACAAATCCCCAGTCCTATAACTTGAAGCAGTGCAAAGGAGTCTACAAGCGCCTTGCAAAGACGATTTCGGGCTGCGCTGTTTTGCACTCTTTTCACCTTTGCATGTAACAACTGAGTTGTTGTGCCGGTTCAGCCATCATCATTTTATGCTGCCATCAGTTGCCTGATCACACAGGCCAACGCTGTACTCAGCAACATACCCTCAGAAGTTTTCTTTTAGACAGTCCTGCCATAGGTTTCTGTGGGCCCAGCTCTTCCACTGCCCACTGTGGTGCCAGCATCACCTGCTGGACACAACAGACAGAGATGGCTCCCTCAGTGGCCCTTCACATGGAAGGACATCACCAAGAAAGCTCAGCAAGATGCAACCAGCCCCAACAGAAGCCACATCCAATAGGAAAAACTCCTCTGACTGATTGTCTCCTGGTTAAAAGAGCCCTGGCCTTGCCCACCACCCCAACCACAACCTCACCTGGGTGAGGGCAGAGCCACAAAGACACAGGTGGGCCAAGTTCTGCCTCTGAAACATGAAGCCAATAGGAAAACCAAAACATTCGGCTAGGTTGTGACTCATTCACAGGTCAACTCCAACCTGGGCCCACAACTCAGGCCCCAGCGCTTCAATTGTTGCTTTTCAACTCAACAACTATGACTACTATCCTGCTGATTAGGTCTTTCTCCAAAGTTTTTTTTAGCCTTTCATGCTGCCATCCTACACTTATTTCTTTCTACATGCCTAGGGACTGAGAAGTTTGCAATGGGTCAGAAACTGCATAAGTCCACTGATTCCAAAATAACTGTGTGCAGAACACAGGTCCATACATTAAACACCATTCTACAGAGAAGATGTTTCATATAAGGTCAAGTATTTTTTAGTATCAGATATACTGCATTTGGAACTTAAACTCTTCAAGGCCCTTCAAGCGTCTCTGGATTATTCTTATTTCCCACAATGTTACTGTAGGCCTTCAGATGACAGTTTTGATTATAAGTCTGCACACTGCCTAGAACAAGAAGATCCTGATTGGTACTTCTTGAATAATACATATTAATTCTCGCCTGAGCCTCCTTCGCACTGTATGAGTCATGCTGGATGTCTGTCCTCTGCAAGGGCAGCAGACAGGACTGCAGGGGCACTGTTCTGTCCTGCTAGTGCTGGGGCAAGGGTCCCAAGGCACCACCAAATTTCCTGATCCCATTCTGCATACATGCAGGGAGAAGAGGCATGTTACACTACATAATTTCTGATGTGCCTGTCTGGCCCCAGAAAGGATTACAGGAGACATACAGCATGACTGAAAATGAGATCACAGACTCTGAAAAGTACACCAAAAAGGTGGTGTGTTTCAGCCCTGTTGAAAACTTTCAGCTCCTTCTGCCTCAAGTTCCTGCTCTTTGCAGTGAAGTATTCTGTGATTAAATTAATAGACAGCTTTAGATCAAAATATTTTCTGTTCCAACAGACAATATTCAAATATTTTTAGTCATATATTCTATCACCTCTGAAACACAATCACCCAACACCTCAGTGTAATAAAAATATTTTTTTTCTCTTTAGAGCTACAACCCTTTAGTTCTTTTATTAATGAATGTACAGATTTACATATTCATATATGCTAGCCCTGATCACCATCTCAACCTAAGCTTCCTCTAACAGCCTAACCCTTAACCTTGCATTTGGGTTTCTTAAATGATCTTTTGATTGAAGAACTGACAACTTAAGCTCAATTCTCTGACCAACCTGGCCTCTCCCAGTGACATGAAGCTCTTCCTTCACTCTCTCGTAACCCAAGCAAGGAAGAAAAAAACCCCAGTATTTCTGACTAGGTATCTGAATTGTTGTCGACCGATTTCGGCAAGCCTCGTTCCGAAGCTGGGCGGGCCAGGGGCTATCCGCACCCCTGGGCCATAGAGCACAGACACCAATATGAGGATGCAGCAAATGGCATTTATTCAAGTGCGCAATCGCCTTATATACTCGTCTTGTCTCATCTGCGTTCCCGCGATAAGCAAGCTAGCCTCCCACTTCTATGCCCCACCTATCTTTCCGTAACAACCCGATATCTTCCGAGCGCCGGTCCCTACATGAATGATGTGGGATTAATAACTGTTAAAGAATTAGCTTCACACTGAGCAATGTTAATTACTACCTCATTGCTGAGGAGCCCCAGACGGATGCATGCTTGTCTTCCCTGGATCAGGGAAAGGACAGAGCAACTCTGTTTAATACTTCTTGTTCAGAGTTATATCTAATAGCATTTAGTGGCTTTGGTGCCACTAAAAGGGAGGTGTGATTTCTAGGTTGGCTCCTTGGGATTGAATATGCAGTTTCAATAACATCAGTCATTCCAGCTTTGATTGACGTGATAGTTTCAACTGAAGTAACATTGGCTGAATGGCTCAGTGACCAGTACAACAAGAATTTTGTGTACATGAGAATCTGATAGAAGATAGTATTTCACTTTCAACAACCTATATTAGAAATTAATCCACTTGCTGCAGAGGAATTCCTGGAGCAGCATAATCTGCTTAAAGAAGAGGAAAAAAAAAAGAGACTGAAGAAAAAATAATTGTGTGGAAGTAGTTGTGATTCCACTGTGGTAGTGACACCTTCAGAGCAGCATAAATTCACTTTTCTAAAACCAGCCATCAGTCGTTAAGCAAACCAGCTGAACCTCAAGCAAGTCTCAGCCAAAAGTCCATCTCCATCCTGCAGCCCCAGCACATGGAGTGGAACACCACCAAGGAAGGTGGCTGTGCTGCCCTCTTAGCCCGTTTGCCATTTCAAAGTGAGTTTAAGCTCCTTTGCACAGGTGACTTCTTTGTGCAGGAGTTCAAGCTTTCATCGTCCTTCTCTCCAGGGATGACTTAATTAGAGATGGTGTTTCCTTCTCAAGTTACTGGATTTGAGGAATTTGTTATTCCCAGGCAAATCAAACAGAAGC
>VZZY01021585.1:0-28228 GCA_013400335.1 Eurystomus gularis | reverse complement strand
CTGGAGATCCTGGCATCCGATCCTGTATCACTACATTCAGGGAACACGTCCTCTGAAATCTTCACCTTTGCAAGAAGCCAGCTAAAAATCCCCAATTAGTTTCATACAGATGAGAGGCCAGATTACAAACTGCCTGTTACTTCACACAAAGGTGGTTTCCTGCTCAGGATAAGCAGAGGTTTAAAAACCACTAGGAGATTTTATTAAGAGATGAAACCAAAAGAAGAGAGCGATTGCAAGAAAAAGTGGAGGGCAACAAAATATCTGTGCCATAGATTGAGGGCAAATACCCACACCTTTTACTTTAGAAGCTGGGCAAGCAGAGAAGCAGGTTTTCCCCAGGTGCCTCAGTTGAGGTGATTACAAGGTTACAAATGAGTGGAACAAGCTTAGAGCTTCTGGGATAACCAGGAAAAAAGAAACCCCAACCTGTGAAAAAACCTCAGTTTGTCAGGTGCTTGAAATCACATTGCTCAAAAGCTGGTGCTGGGAAGACATTTCACTGTCAACCTCAAGCATGTACAAGTCAGGAGAGACACTCCCAAATTCTGGGATTACATTCTAGGATTTTTAAACCAAAAGCACATAAAACCCAAAAGAAATACTATTATGGATTTATGCTTTTCCTCGCTGTGCCTCAAAGTTTCCAGGAACTGTGTTTTAAAGCTTCTCTTTCCACTCAGACAAGCAAGAAGACTTCTGTACTTTTAAATAGATCTCAAAGGCCTGTTGTTTAGCTCAACAACACAATCATTAAAGTTGACAGCCCCGAAGTTTAACTTCTGAGAGCAAAATGTAGAGCCCATCTTTGTGTTAATTTGTATTTTTTTGGGTGGCACTTAGAGGATGAAGAAAGCAGAAATAGCCCCAAACACCTGATACCCTGTTGATCTGCTAAGGAAGTCAGGCTGCTGGACTTTGCACTGGAGCACATGAGTGCTCATGTGCTGTCCTACCAGCTCTGTTGGATGTAACCTCCCACAAGGAGGTTAATAATAAGTTGGGAACATTGTTAAACAGCCACAGCGCCTGGGCAGCTCAAGTCTGCCTGGATTCATGGCGCTATGAATTAGAGGCATAGGTTTTAGCTATTCATGGTGTACACCAGACACATGCACAGAAATGCTGTGACAGCTTGAGTTGTTCAGTGGGAGAAATCATATTTGAAACAGCACGTCAGGTTTTGATTAAACTGGCAATTAAGCAAGCAAGGAGGAACATGCCCTGGGGTTGCAGAGATGATAAGCCAGTTTCAGGACAAATGGTCAAATCTTTAGGTGGTGCAAATGGCTGCAATTTCACTGCCTTCAGCAGGACTGCACCTTGCCATGCAAGCTGCAGATCTGTCCCTCTCCAGCCTAGGATGGGACCAGTGATACAAACAGTAATGAACTGCATTCAGCTGGGACGAAGCCATTGTTTAGGGAAGCAAAAATTGACACTTTACAGTGATTTCTAATACAACACAGGGATTTGCAACACAGTGATAGGCCACCAGCAACGATGCTGTTTGCCTCCTCTCTCAGTTGTCAGTAGGCTTCTTTACTAGGGGCAGCTAGGCAAAAAGGGGGAGATGGGAAGATAGACAGATACCTGGTGTTACCCTCTGGCCACCAGAAGATGGTAAGTGTCTTTAACTCTGTTTATAAAGTTCAGCCCATTTGGATGCTTTTCTGAACTAAAGTAATATGATTTGGTTGAACTGATGCATCTTACATTTTCAATGGGTGCAGGACAAAGGAGAATTTAGCATTTCTATCATAATCTCCCCAGGGTGATGGTCATCTACCAAAATTTCATCGATCTTATCTGTAACAACCTCCTATTGATTAGGAGGTCTCCAAGATGAAGAAATTAGGGTCATTTGAGGTCAGCAGTCCTACTGCTCAAATTTTAGCTAAGAAAATTGTCACTGACAAATTAAGGCACCGGAAACACCAGAACTGATCAGTATGTATAATCAAGGATAGACTGCTGTCAAGACAGAGATTGTGTACACACACTTTGATGTCAGTAAACCCTTTTTCATCTGGTCAACATCTCCTAGTTTCAGACCAAAGGTCTAGAATTCAGTTTAAAATACTAACAGTACAGCACTAACATGCACTGAAAAGAGCAGGAGATAAGCTTACTGGGGTGCAATGTAAGGAGAAAATATCACTACTGTCTAAGGATACAAACTATGACTTAGCTAGAAAACAGTGAGCACCCAAGCATTCATGAGAGACCAGTTGGAGAAGGAGGGCCCCATGACATCAAGTGGAAAATCACGCCGGTGTTTCTCGGAAAGCAGGAAATTCAGAAGGAAATTCAGAAAAAAATTCAGTCGAGCTCAGGAAGATATGGGGCCTGGATCCATCCCTGCCTCTCATTCAGAGCTATATCCTGGAAAGGCATCAAGGCTAATTTTTAACCAAAGTCATCTGTGCTTAGCTCTGCAATAAATGGTGGCCTCATAAAAAAGGCCATATTCACAGTTAGCTCTGCTGGCCACCTCTCTGTCATGCCTCTACTCCTGGCATTTGATGTTTTCAACCACATCATGCACGTCTCAGCTTCCCTTGATGGTCTGTTGTCAGTGCAATGCATCCAGCCATCACAAAATCTGGCATATGATGCACCCCATGCTAAATGCCAATCCCTCCATGCAAGCCTGAAGCTGAATCTCAGCCCTTGTATCTAGTAATACAGATGAAGTACACCGCTTCATCTTAGTATGTAATTAAACATTGGACAATTTTAGTTAACTTTGGATATCAAATGCAGCTAGGGTGAAACACGAAGGTTTGCTCCCTATGTACAGTTATGGTGATGATTTTTATATAGACAAATTTATCACCAGTAGGCATAGTTACAGCACCTATCCTAACACGAGATTTATGAAGATAAAAGATTCGATCCCAGAACTGCACACAAATAAATCACCCGGTAATTCGCTTGGCGTGTTTGCTCCTATTTCCACAAAGGAAAATGCAGGATGTGTGATTGATCTTCCTACCCAGTGATCAGAAAACTTAAGACTCTTCCTGGTCAGTTCAGCACTGCAACATTTGCCACCTGCAGAGTAAACTTAAGAGCTACAGAAAAGAGCAGGGTATGAAACAGCCACAAAATAGTTGTAAGGCCAGCTAGAGAGGAAGGGGAGTATTAATTATTTGACCACCTCTAGTTAGCTAAACCACAGTTTCTCTTCTTGGTCTAAAAATACAATGAGGTGAGGGTACAGGGCTCAACGCAACAAGAGTTTTACATTGCTTTACCAGGGCTGAAGGGCCACAACATGAGTCCAACCCACAGCTGGCCAGAAAAACCTGTCCTCCAAAGGAAATGGTGATGTGCGAGGATCTATTTTTATTATGATATGGAATAAAAAGACTGTGACTTTCAAACAATGCTGACTCAAGGGTCACCAAATCTTTTCTTTCCATAGAATGATTTTTTTTTCCCTTGCGTAATACTAAAATGTTCCACATTAAACGGAACAATAAAACAATAATATATCAACAACTTAACATTACTGATGACAACAGCAGCATCCAAAAAACTTATTTTGATACTTTCCTGACAAAAAATGACAAAAAGGACAAGTTCTCACAAAAAATTTAGATTTTATATCAATAGAACATTTTCCAACCCCCCCCCCCAAAAAAAAAAAAAGAAAAAAACCAAAACATTTTATTGACACTTGTTTGGTGTACTGTAGAATGTATGGTTTTCTACATCTAAGCCTCAGGGTAGTATAAAAAAACCCTCAACCTTATGGGGGAGAAGGCTGAAAGCAGTACTGTCCCAACTGTCACCACTTGCTACCTGAACGACTCCTCTCGTGCCTGCAAAAATCTGCCTCTGAATTTCCATCAGGCTGATGCTCTCTCATCTTCAAAGCAGTGAAGCATACTTGGGGGTAGGAGAGGTTGGAAATCACTGCCTAACAAATCAAGACAGTCTAAGGTGTCAGAGTTAGGACTGAGTCTTTGCTCCACTGCAAACCTTAGGAAAACTACCTAATTCAGGAAACATGCCCATTCCCTCCCAGTCTTGCTGCCACACTTGAGTTTGGTTTAGGTGTTTTTCCTTTCCCATTAAGCCTGACATTGTCCAACAAAGCCAAGGACCTTCACTACTATGCCAAAGATGATCCTATGGGAAGGAAAATAGGTAAAAGGATAGCAATGTGCCAATTCCCTAGAATGTAGTGACATGCAGAACCAAATTAATTAGGTCTGCATAATTTCTTGATATCTGAGTAGAGTGAGGGAAGCCTACCAAATGCTTGTATCTATCAGAACATGTGCATTGCTTGGGACAGCTTCATCCAAGGAAGAAAAAAACCCTCCTCGTCTGTAAAGCTACCAAGTACGTCCCTGTATTCCATGAGAATAAATGCATATTTAGTTAAATCACCTTGGCAACTGAGCCAGCTTGCAAATCCTGCTTTTTCAAATATATCTAATCAACATGCAAATATCTATCTATATATACAAACACACACGTACATACAAAATGTGCACGACTTAATGTCAATAGTACTTCCACCAGCAGTAGCTCCAGATGACTCTACGCTCAGTGTTTGATTTCAGCTGCTAAAAGATGAAGTCTGAATACCAAATAGGCCTAAATAAACACCTCAGAGATGTTTACCAAACCAGCAACCACCTCACTGGCCCTCCAGATGCCTGTGCATGAAAATCTCCCTATAGAATAGAGACAAGGTCCTTCTGGAGAAGAGTCATTTCCCTGGGACACAACTGTTGACTTCAAGTAGGGTTTTTAATCTGCTGAAATTCAGACAGGAGGCTAACTTTGACCTTGAAGCGTTTCCCATTGTCCTGGTTTGAATTAGAACAGAACTAATTCTGTTCTGTGATTTTACTTTTCAGCTAAGTTTCTTCTAACTGCACTTTCTGAAGTTAACGGCATAATTTTGTAGACAGTGTCTGCTTCTAGCAGTGATAACGCTAGACTGGTGTGCAGAAAAGCTCTCACTTATACTTGCTCCCATGCTGACCAAGGTCACTGCTAAATCTTGTGTGCCATGTTGAGGGGTGCAGTAAGTAAAAGGCTGCACCTGTGGGGAGAAGCAGGCAGGACAGGTGACCCTAAACTGACCAATGAAGGATTCCATGCCATATAAATCATATTCAGTATAAAGCTGGCAGATCACAATGCTCAAGCTCTCTTCTTCAATGGCCAGAGTCCAAGGAGGACTCTGTCCATTCTGCCTTTGATCCCAATCCATGTGTACCTGAATCCAGTTCCAGAATCCAGCTCCTGATACAGTTCCTATCTGCTGCTAAGCCCTGTCTGGGACTTCCCCAGTGCCTGCTCTACAGAATCACTGGTGACAGTGACATAATTGGCATCAGATGGGGCTGGGCTTGATACTGTTTTTTTTATATATTTCTATATACTTAATTTTGTTTTATATTTTCATTAAATCTGTTTTACTTTTGTTTTCCAGTCTGTAAGTCTCTCTCCTTTATGCCCTTCCTCTTCCCCTTTGGGAAGGGAAAGGGGTTAATAGAGAGTGTCTGTTATTCATCTAGTGTCTGGCCCAGCTCTAAACCTTTACACACATACAAAAAGCACCAGTGCTTTTCAACGGATAATGAAACTAGGTATATAAAAATCCAGAGAGACAAGACAAATTTTTTCTTTAATGCTTTGAAATTGCCTGAAAGATTTTATTTTCTAATGACTGGATCCAATCTTCAGGCATTCAGTACAACGATCTTTATGTTGTTAATAAACACATTTGTCTAATGAATATCTCCTGGTAATCTTGCCTGTAATTCAGGAAACCCAAGCGCAGCTGAGATAAAAATACGCACATACTAAAAGCTCAAATTGAAGAAAAGAAAATCAATTCAAAGTTAAATTACCCATCTTAAATTTCAGTGTAAAAGCTACTAGAAATACTGAGTTCTTGAACTTCTATTAATCTTTAGCTATTAAGCCAGAAGGGAAAAAGATTCTTCAGAGTATCAGATGGGAAGCTGCAAAAAGCTCAGATCAGGTTGTGGATGGACATCACTATTGCTTAAACTCCCATTCACAGCTCCACTGGGCTGGTTAACTCATGATTGTCATAGACTCCTTTGGGTTTCTTTTTTCCAGGCATCTGTGTGTCACTGCCTGCATGCATGTGGCACGCATTTTTCAGCTTCACTTCTCAGAGATTAATTGGCAGAAGTGCTTGTCATGGTTAAATAATTTTATTTAATTTGCACTGTGTGAAGATATTTGGGCAAAAGGGAAAAATAATTAAAATTTAATTACTTTTTTCCCCTTTATAATGAGAAACAGTTGCATCCCTTGGAGACCTAGCTGGGAATAGAACATCACTCAGCTTTATTTTTAAATATGCAATAATTAAAAAAAAAAAACAACACCAAAATCAATGATCAATCTCTTGTAGTAGAAGAGTGAGAAGCCCAGGATAGGTAAAATAGATCTCTAGAATCTATGACAACTAAAGTTTATAAAGATATTGAGGGAACAAGATAACATCAACATCCTAGATGGAAACATCCAAAGGACTTTATTACAGGTTTCTAAAAAACTAAATAAATACTTCCACTCAAAGGTTCAAAGATGTTTCTCCAATGAGTCATGCCAGCTATGTAAACTGTCACCTTTAGTGAAAGGCCAGAGTCTCTGCCATCCACATTAGGGGATTTCATAAAGCCTGACAACCTCTTGTTTTTTATAATTTTGAGTAAAAACGCTGGTTTCTTTTCTGTGATTTCCAAGTGGAAAGGAAGTCTGCCTAAGCCCTCCTCTTCCCTTGATGTCATCTCTCCTTACACATGGCCATCAGAAAAGGGTTTGGCTTCTTTAAAACTTTACCTAGAATGGAGCAGAGGAGATAAATCAAGGATCTACTGGATGCCTTATTATTAGTGGCAGCTCCATGATACACAGAACCTGTTCTCCTGGAGTCCCCAGCCCTTTGCTAGGTCCATCTTCAAACTACTACTGTATAAAGACTTCCTCTGCAGCCAGCCACAAAGCCTTGCATTTTCCCCAGCTCCCTGTTTGATATCAACAGCCTCAGCCATTTTTTGACATGACCCACAATGGCTAACAGGCAACCTCTGTGGCAAGATTCACCCACAGAGGTTTGTGGGCATTCTTGGCCAGTAGGAGATAATCTCCCAAAATACCAGTGCCTCTCCTCCCTCAAAAGATCCTCACCTCCATGGCAAAGAAGGTGCAATAGGCTCCTCTAAGCTTCTCCAGTAAGGAAATAGATCACATCACAAAGTGACTTTGGAGGAATCAGGATAGCACCATGATGCTAAACAGGTCTCTGCAGTCCATGCACAGAAGCAAGAATCATGTTTAAATGTCACGTCAGCAAGCTGTGGATAAATCTCAGGTATGCACAAGCCCATGTCTGCTACATCTGTATTCACAAGACTTCCAAGGAAGATGAATTAAAGAAGTGCACTGAGGCATGCTGTATTTTTAATGATTGCTCCTCTGGAAGATTAAAATCAGCTTTTAAATCAGAGTAGGAAGAGGACAGTAAGGTTGTTGTAGCAAAACCTTTTATCTGGAGAGGACTAGCTTTTACAGCTCTGGATATACTCACTAAAACAAAGACATTCATCACTGATAATTGATAACTGTAGAAAGAAACTTTTCACATAATTTTCCCCCAACCTAGCAGTCATTGTAAGGGGGAAATTTAATGAAACACATAAAAGCCATGGTTTAGCAAGGTGATGCTTACCGCCTTGATGTGCAAATCAGGTTGCATGGAAATCAGCAGCAAAAACTTCCATTTGCACTACCTTATACCAGCTAGCCCAAATTTCAGAGTCATCTTGGCTACATTCAGTATTTTTTCTTTGGTTACAGCTGATGCATACATGGTCAACTATGTTGGGGCAATGACTTCCAAATGTGCACAAGATCATTGTGGTCACATATTATACTGCAAAGGGAAGAGATGACTTCCCTAGCCTTCCTTGATACATGCTCATTTCATGGTTTCTTCCCTCCAAGGAAAAAGTAAGAATCACAGAATCACTGAATCGCTATGGTTGGAAAAGACCTTTAAGATCATTAAGTCCAACCGTTACCTACGTCTACCAGGCCCAATTCTACACCATATCCTTGAGCACCCTATCTAGACGGCTTTTAAACACATCCAAGGATGGTGGTTCAACCACTTCCCTGGGCAGCCTGTTCCAGTCTTTGATAACCCTTTTGGTGTAGAAGCTTTTCCTAATGTCTAACCTAAACCTCCCCTGATGTAACTTGATGCTATTTCCTCTTGTCTTATCAGTTGCAACTTGTGAGAAGAAACCAGCACCTGAGAGAGAGGGGGTAACATGTCTACTCTGACGGTGCTTAATGTAATGAAATCACAGCCTTGATAAAGCCTCTTTCAGGTGGTCAATAACCATAAAGAAATACCTGAAGGTTATATTTATCCAAAATATAACAAAACATGGTATCAGAAGGAAAAAAGTACATTCTGACATAATAGTATCTCAATTTGAATCAACATTTTTTTTTAGTGCAGCCTATTTATATTTGCATATTAAGAAAATAACAACCTCTTGCGAACAGTATTTCCCAGTACATTTTGACATGAAAAACCTGGTGTAACAACACTCTTAATATAATCAATGATTATTCACAAAAGTGCTTCTTCTATGAGGATACAAGTTCACTTCCTTGCATGATCATCTTTTTTTTACCCAGTGTAAATACAGGCTCTTTTAAAAAGACTGTGGAAAATAAAAGACAAACAACCCCAAACAAGCAATCAAAAAATCCATTTGGAGTGAAATATTCCAATACTTTATGGAAAAACTGCTGGAATGAGTTTTTGCCCTTTCCAATGGACAGATGTTCTAATCAGTGAGAAAATTAGAACTTGATGACAAACTCTGAGGTTTAAATGTCACTCCCTACCACTCTGGTTCAAATAAAAATAGAAATAGCATTAAGAGAGCAGTACGTAAACTCTGCAGACTGGTAATTTCTCATAATTAAAAAGCAGAGTTTACGGATGCATTTAGTGACACTCATCACAAAGTATATATCTGAAAGTAGGCGGCTTTCTTGGTTTTAGTGCCTAGAAAGCTATTTCCTCATTGTTAGTGAATTATTTGCTTTCTCAGTCTATTCAGGAATTTCCCACTCCATGTAACAAGTTTCTAACATTTTTTTTTTAAATAAACAAAATCTCAGACCTACCAGTAACTCCCACAGAACGCAACCTCCTGAGCACTATCTGGACCCAGTGCAAAGACAGCAATTCAAGAAGCACATTTTTGACTTTTAACATATAATGCAAAAAGGCCCCAAAAATACTTGTTCACCAGGCAGTGCAACCAAAACTTTTATAATGAGAATATTATTTTACCTCTTTAACACTAGGAGAGAATATGCACCCAAGAAAGGCACTCTGTGAAGTGATGCACTGATTGTCTGGATGTCTTTTTGGAAGGTACACTTCAGTTAAAGTCAAGTCATTAGGATCACTGCAAGAGGAAGCAGATGAAATCCAATCGAATGCATTACAGAGGTCAGACTAAATGAGCTAATGGTCCCTTCTGGTCTTAAAAAATCTATTAATCTAATTCAATTCTCTGTTCTACTCTTCATACCTGAGTCAATTTAAACTCATTTATATGAAAAGAACACGTTACAGCAGCCTTACACAACATACCATGTCCTGACTATGCAGTTTTAGGCAACCCAAAAGCTTCATTTACTTCCCACCGAGCTCAGGAGGAGACTTTGTTTATCCATAAACAGAGCTTATATTTACAAGCAAGTCACCAGAGAGAGGCACCTCTCCCCAAACCAGAAGAGCACAACTCTTTTATCAATAAAATCTGTTCCAGTCACTCCAAGGGTACTTCCTGTGAATATCTTATAACACACTCAGTATTGCACCAAGAAAATACTTGGCAGTCACTGTCCAAGGAGAAAAGCAAGTACTTACATGGATAAGGCCAAAAATATTAATTGCTGCCAGTCCCTCCCGTGTGTCAAAAAAAATGTATTTTATTACGTCTCCTTCACAATTTAAAAAAAAAAAAAATAAAAAAATCCCCTTTTTTTTATTCTCCATGCAGCCTTTCCTCAGTACTTCCCTCCTCCTACAGCCTCAGGGTTCACATTAACATTACCAGTCATTTGCTTAATTCAGCAGCACAGAGTGCAAAGCATCACATGAATACCGGCTGACTGACTGTAGCGAGCCACAACATCCTTCACACATGCCTTGGATAGAGGGAAGGATTTAACACAGTCAGTGCAGCAACTGAATTTGAGGCGGGCTCACAAAAGCTCTTCTTCACATGGTATGTTGGAGGACCCTGTGAATGGACTAAGGACCTCTTCTCCACTGGTATATCTATACTTGATGCAGCCTTTACCTTTTCTCTCTGCCTGAAGCGCACACAGACAGCCCTTTCCTTGTCTCTGTCCTGAACATCGACAGATGAAAATGAACTGCAGAGTTGCCCAAGGCCTCATCTTTCCAGTGGCTGTGTTCATTTATTCCAGCTATTTGAGAGAAGCATGACTGGCACCCCAGTAAGCCAGCTCAGACAGGTATAAAGGCAGATGATTTTCCCATCTTCTGTCATGGCCAGTGTATAACTTCTATAGTTTTCAGCTCTGCTGTTTCTTTGCTTTTTTCCCTTCCTCTCTTTTGAGTCTCACGCAGGTGGTACTTCGTGAGATCACAGAACCGAGGAGCTATGTAACATGAAACATCCAGTTTGCTTTTTTAGTGCCAGTCTTTCAATTCCATGTTTCAGTGACATTTGCCTTAAGTCCTATTTCCCCTCAGCACATTTTAATCAAGCAAAAATCCTATTTACAGTGAAGAAATCCCATTACAGTGAACAATCACTACATTGTTTTAATGGATGCATCTCTTTCACCTAAGCCTTCACCAACTGCTTTGCCCTCCAATCATAAGCACAACCTTTAAAAAAGTCTTTTAAACATAAAAATTTAGGGCAGATATTGCAACTCAAATTTATATGGATTTTTCCAGCTTACAATTTATATTTATGTTTACATGTCCTCCTTGGATGCTTTAGACCAAATCAGGAGATCAAAAAGCCTCTCACTAGCAAAATGTAGTTCTCTCCAGGGCAAACAGAGAATCACTGTGGATTCACTCCTGAAGCCCCCAGTCCAAACTTCCACCACTTTAGAGGATTTGTCTCAATAATTTGTCTGAGTTGAAACTCTCCAGGAACTCTGGGATTTTGTCCCAGAAACTTTTTAATTATATCAACCTTTACTCAAGCACATCTGGCAGACCCACGCAAAAGGAATGGATGCTAATTTTATTCTTGGTTTGTTTTTTTCCCACAATTCAACTTTCTTGATTTAGCATAGTTACTAATGCCAAAATGCGTTTCGAGAAGGTGTGCTGCAAAGTGCCAACTATCTCTTTTTTTTTTCTACCTGTTTTCCCCTGTCAGGTTGTTGACAGCATTTCACAGCCCTTAGTGGCTGATCCCACTTCTCTCAATGTAGAGACGTTCAAACTAGATACCGTTATTTGTTCCTTCAACCTGAACTCCCTTCCTATCAGCAACCCCTCAAATCCAACCCTACTATGAGAGTTCGGCTGGATTTCTGAGGATAAAGTTGACCTTACCACTCCTCACATGTACCTTGGGTACTTTTTATCAGCACAGTTATACCTTAGGTGTCTGGAAAGTTTACTTGCTGCCATGTATAAAGAATGGGAAGATGATAAGGGTATCACCACAACTTCCTGAAGGCAAGGGAAGACTCTGTAAAACCTTCCTGTAAAGGTTTAGTAATTTTGTAGCTTACTCATAAAGACCTTTTTACTCCTTTTTAATCCGAGTATCAAGGCCACCAGTATAAAGGGCATCCAGTGCATCCTCTGCTTGCTTTGACTCTAAAGCAGAATATGGCAGGGCATCCACATCTGCTTTCTTGGCTTTATCAGTTAAAAAAAGAAAGAAAATCTGACATGGCAAGCAGTGCAGAGTGCTGGTGGCATCGAAGAAGTTAATTAGTGACATTGAACTAGACTTCAGGAGATGAGTCTTAATAAGTGCTGCTAAAAATATTACAGTAGTCATTTCCAGAATAAACACAATCAGTGGCAGACAAATGAGAAGAGCAATCCAGACCCATGAGCTGCCATGGTGGAGGTATTTTCAGTGGGGAGCGGGAATAAAGGCAGCTCATTTTAAAAACACTGTAGCAAAAAAACCAAGCTGGCACATGAAGAAAGCATCCAAGATCCCACATCCCAAGCCAGGCTAGTGGCTCTGAGGCCAGGCCAGAGCAGAGCTTCAGGGAGCAGAAGTTTTTTTGCACCACATAGGGCCAGCCTTGAAGAAACAAGTGCACGAATATAATCTAAGATGAGAGGGTAATGCCTTGAGAAGAAGTGTGGTATGTTATAGGATGCAGTCCTTTCCTCCTGTAAAAGGTGCCTTCAGACATTTGCTATGTGTCACCTCTTGCTCCCTACCTCTGGCAAACAGCTCAGACGCAAAGGGTTGGCACACTCATAGCTGGGTTTGGGGCAAAGTGTTTGCATCAGACTGATGAGCTGTGGTGGATGTCAGCATGACAACCTGGTGGTCTTGAACATAATAAAACAACAATTAATCACAACTCCAGGCTGATTCCTCAAGTCAAAAAGCTCCCTGCAGAAGAGGAAAAGCCACTATCCTTCATACTCAGTTAATGCTTTTTTCCCAGTGCAATCACTCTGCTATCTTCAGCAGTACATCCCATGCTTGCTGTCAGGAATAGCCACCTTAGTTTTCAGACATGTTCTTGGCAAGGTGCTTTCCCTCTCCTAGAGTTTGACAGGATTATGAAGTGTCTCTGGTCTCCTTTTGTTTTGAAGCTTTAAAGTGAAGCTTAGCTTAATCATTTTGTCTTTTGCTGCTTTTCCTCTAGTTCAACCATCCTGGCTGCCCACCAGCCCAGTTCCCAAACACTTGGGCTTATGAGCCTGTGGGAACAGAACCCTAGCCCATGGATATTGGCTGTGACTTCATGGCATGCAGGTCTTAAAGCAGATTCCCATTTAGTTTGCAAGGGAAACAATCAATCTCCAAAGAGGATACAGCAGTATCCTGGTTTAGTTCCCAGATAGGTAAGGTCAGCTGTACCATTTTCTCAAGCTGGCTCAAACAGATGCCTCATAGTAGGAGCAGTGACTCAAGAAAAAGGAGGGCTCCTCCACTTCCATTTGGCAAACCTATCTCTTGTTTCATGGTCCTACTGAGAGAAATACATTTTTATTTAGGAGGAGGGAACAACCACATATTTATTCATACTGGAGAGACACTGAAGATACTCCCGCTGTGCTAACCAAACAGTATTAATATTTATGAAATGCTCCACAAATGGAGCATTTTGAAGCTGAGGAATCTTGTACTTTTTAAGGACTTTTTTTTTTTTGTAAGAAGATAAAGAGCTCAAACTCCAGCTTTCTTGACAAAAAAGCAGAAATCCTTAATTTCAGAAAACGGTATGATACTTTAAAATCATTTTTTAATCAAACACTGCTTTACAAAGAGGGAAAATTTAAAATAGAATAAAAATGAAAAGACAGATCAGGTCTCAAAATGGGGAACAAATGGAATTCTGGGTCCTGGCATACCCCATGTAGGTGAAATTTTCTCCTATCCTTCTGAGCTTAAGGTACTGTCTGGCCAGCAAATGTAGGTTGAGATGCCAGCTTTGTTATAAAAGATGAAGAGTCTCTGTGCTACTTTCTTCACCTCCAAACTTAGACATGTCTTTTCTATCTTAAATAGCAAAAAGGGACTAAAATATTTATAGAATAAAAGGAACATGCATTACGGGCAAATATTACAGGATAAAACTCAGGGCCCTAGTCATGGGACATGTTTAGCAGAGGCTGCTGAAAGCAGGTGCTGATCTCTCTGAAAACCTCCAGCAACACTGTGCAACCAGCAGCTGTCACTGTAAGCAATGAAGAGGAACAGGAACTAGGGATGCTCCTAGATGGGAAGAAAGCAACTGGAAAAATAAAAACCCAAGAGACACCGCAATGAAACACTCAGCAGCCCCCTAAAAATGGCTCTTGTCTGCCAGGAGAAGCTGCTCATCAAAAAGGCTCAGCTGGCCTTTTAAAATGCAGCCCGAATTCTACTTCAGGGATACTAAACGTGGCTTATCACAATGGGATCTCAAAGCAATGGCAATTCATATCCTGTGTACAAGTGGGATTTAAGATACCGTAGCCCTGTTGATGGGTTTCCCAGGCAAGGATGTAGGGCGTTAAAGGCAAGCAGCGCAGGAAGCTGCTTTCAGCTACCTATTAGCACGTGACAGCTTTGAAATGTTCAAGATCCTCTGCCCACTATCCACATTACTCAGCTGTCAAAGGAAAGGTCTCAGATTTATGATGTGAAAATTACATTTTAACGAGGTGTCATATGTGTTTAAAGTTCTTATTCATCACCATACTGCCACATCTTTTACCCACCACACAAATGCACTTAATTAGCATATTATAAGGACAAAGGGTTCACCTTATCTGCATTGTAAAACTGCTTTTGGTAAAAAAAAAAACAACTCCAATCACCCTTACTGAGTAAAATGGTTGCAGTCACATGTCAAGAGAGTATCCCACAATATTTAACAAAATGTGGAGGATAAAAATTTGACATGCACCCTCTTAGGTTTGTAGAATATCACAGATATGGATGGAAGCTTTATATCATGTTTGATTATCAGACTGGCAGTCCACAGTGTGTGCCATCTATGGAAGCCACTTAAGCACAATGAGACTGTACAGAACTCCTATCATTGTCTTCCTTATGTATTGAGCATGTTTACTTATTCACTTCAAACATTTATTAAACATCCCATATTGTAATGCCTGGGTCTCCTGGACATAATTTAAAACATCTCCTTGAAAGTAGGAGGTTTGTATTTCTCATATCACTGGGAACAGCTGCCAGGATATCCAAGTCCCAGAAACGCACAGAGGGATCCTTATCCTGGTTTGAGTCTTTCTCTGGACTTCTTCACTGCTGACCTATGGGATAGACTTTGGTCCCTACCCCTGGTCTAAATGTTCAGCCAGCACATCTCGAGCTGCTGCACAACTGTTGCTGGCACAGGTGTTGGGCACCTCAGGCATTTAAAAGACAAAGCTTTCTTCTTCTGGTCTCTCTGCTGCCCAGGAGCCCCTACCTCGTGCCCAGCCAGGAGCCACGACCTCCAGGGGACATGCAGAGATGCTAAGCCAGGAGATGCATGTTTGTATGCGGCACGGCATTGGGAAGCAGGATGGGAGCACTTTACCTTTTTGGAGAGGAGGATTTGTTGATATTTTCTTGAATTTGTTTATGCAGACTGTATCACAAGTGGGTGATGATTAAAACAGGTAACTGCTGAATATTAAGACTGATTAGGTTGCAGAAAATTTTTCATTCTGTTGATATAGCCTTTCATTTCCCTCTCTGCACGTGTCTAGCAGGGTGCATAAAAAACCTGAACACTTTTCTCAGTTCATCTTCTTGAAGAATACAATGGAAAACACTGCTCGAGTTGCAAGGCTATTCTCACTATCACTTCAAATTAGCAAACTCAAAAGCAGCTACAAAGAAATCCAAAAGTGCAGGACCACTTATGGAGAAGTGTCCTCCGAAAACACCTGAATTTTAAGGCCAAACAGCTCAAAGAAAATACACTTCAAAGGCTTTTGGTATATTCAAGTTCACTTCTTGAAGGCAGACATTTATGACAAGTTTCCTGGGATTTGGCGATACTGAGATGTGTTTGCTTTAAAAACTGCTTTTGAGATAAATGAAAACAACCCCAGACAAAAGGAAAAAAAAATGAGCACAGCAAATCCTTAAAATGTAGTTTTTCTCATTTCTGAGAAAAATGAACAATTGGTTTTAATTCAGCTAAGAGCCCTGAATTGCTTCTAGATCAGTTGAATCCAGATTTGTGCCTCACTTAAGACTTCAGAATATTTTGTCTTCCCTGGTACCTTTGGTTGCTACAGAAACTCCCATTTTCTTTATGGGAATGCCCATTTTCTTTAGACGGTGTGAGAAGCTTTGTGACAGTGAAGATCTCAAATATGTTCCAAATCTACATATACTGTATAAACTCACAGAAAAATGTTTAACCACTATGAAGATCAAGAGGATGTGATGCCTGCTTTTCCTATAAGCTAAGTGACTCCTGCTTCCTCCCATTTTCCCTGAATGGTTTGGGAAAAAACTGAAAATACTTGATTCTAAGTGAACTGGAGCCCCAAAAACCTTTTTTATTTTAGATATCCTTGAATGTATGATACCAGAGATTTCAAATATGTTGCTGGCTATTTAGGGAGATAAATATATCACTTTTCTTGTTATGATCAATTTTTGGTTTGAAGAGGTCTTCTCCTAAAACTTCACCCTTAATTGTTTTTTTCAATCCATCAATTTAATCATGTTTCTTTTATTTTCTAATTAAGCAGATATTGTTTATATATTTTGCTACTCACACTGTAACCCTATGGAAAATGGTTGCATTGAACATTGCCTTGCCCTACTGGTGATTTAGGAAGAGGAGAAACTTATATCACAGTCCATTCTCTAAAAAGGTAATTAACTAAATAATCAAATAAAAATATGCTGGGTCTTCACTGCTTTTCTCGTATTGCATCAGCTCTCTGGTGGAGGAGCTCAGTTTAAGCCAGCCATATATTTAGTATTATATATAAAGCAATGCAGCATGAAATGTGGTGCTAACCAGAAAATGCATTGCACTGAACTTGGAAAAGAGAGTCACACAAACCTGATGTCCCAGGTCCTCTCTGCAAAAAAACATTGGTGGCAAGCAACTCTTTGCTTACCTATCTAATTCAAAATCAGTGCTTCTGTTTGATGGACTTGCAAGATAATGTTCCCACTAATCAGGCTGTGTAGCAGTAAACTACCTTTGCAAAGGTATTTTTCTTCACTTTGAAGTTCCTTGGCCCTGTTCTAGCTGTCTCATTGAGAATTTCACTTGCTGTCAGTGCGGTTCGCTCAGAAGTCCTCTAAACCCGTAAAATAGTGAGGTAATAGGATCCTTAGGCATGTCTGCCAAAAAAGAAATCCGGGCAATTTTCAAAGAGGAACTCCTGTAAAATTCAGCTTTGTGCCCACATTACAAAGCTATCAGAAATTGCACAAAAGGAATGTCAGAAAAGGCTCACCAGAGTGACACCAGATTAACCCTCTCATATCCACCACCCAAAGCCAAAAACCTGCTTCAGCTTTCCATCTGAGGCACTGGGGGATTTTAAATTCTCATCCAAACATGAGTGAGATGAAAGAGTCTTCAAACAATAGTGATACAGGGACAAATTAAATCCTTGCACATCACAGACTTTAGCTCTTTGCAATGTTTTCACCTGCTCTCCCATCTCACCAGCTTAGACTGGGAGAAAGGGAAGAACCATTTCCTTTTCTATAGGAAAGTACAAAATTTGGGTTTTTCACTGATTATGGCTTTTTTTTTAAATAAAGATGCTATTATTAACAATGGTCACCATATTAAAAAGTGGCAGCAGAGAGTCTGCTTTAATACCTGGAAATAACTCACTGAAAAGGAGAGAAACTGTGAAATAGAAGAGATGCAATTGATTTTCACTCCTTGGAGATAACCAATAGCTCAAAAATTGCTGTACTTCACTCCACCACTCAGAATGTACATGCTCATCATTAAGTTGGGAGAATGAGAAGTAATACTTCATTTTCTGCTCATCTGAGATCTTGCTGAGAGGTCAACATCATTGAAAATGTGCCTGCTCCCCTCTTAACAGTCACTCGGTTTTGTTCATCTACCTCTTCAAGATTTCCTTCTCCTCTTCCTTAGATTTTTCTATAAAAATAAGAAATTCATTGCCATTTGCTACTTTTATTCCACCCATCCCCAGGTTTTCATATCTAGAGGTTCTTTCAGCATCTCTTGATCCATTTTTCATATAGATAGCAGGCAGGAAAAGAAAAATAAAAGCTCAGCAACAGAAACCTCTCAACTTCTCTTTTGCATTCTGAAGCCCTAAATCCACTCAGAATCACAGAATTGTAGGGATTGGGAGGGACCTCTGGAGATCATCTAGTCCAATCCCTCTGCTAAAGCAGGTTCACCTACTGCAGGTTGCACAGGACTGCATCCAGGTAGGTTTTGAATATCTCTAGAGAAGGAAACTCCACAATCTCTCTGGGCAGCCTGTTCCAGTGCACTGTCATATGAGTTTGAACATGATCTAAGCTAAGTGATGTTAGTAACAATGCGGCAACTGTGAACAGAGTACTTGTAAAATTATGAAGAAGTTGGTAAAGTTGAGGGAATATAACCTAACTAATTACCGGCATAATTTCTAACAGGAAAAAAGGTGTAAAAGCTGGGAATCCTCTGGGAACCAGATGCTCCTTTCTTACAGAAAGTATAGTAAGTCATATTAAGTCATGAAATGCTTTAATAAATAAACAGAGCAACTTTGAAGTAAAGAAACCAACAGTTCGGAGGTTTCTGTTGTTGATTCCTCTCGTGACTCTAGACACACACTTGTGGGTGCATGCTCGTTTATGTAATTAGCGGTGGCTTCCCTAAACAGCCCAGACTCCTCCGGCTTAATGGGAGTAATTTAAACTGGCTGGCAGTTTTCCCCCAGCTGCAGTGACAACATCTTCCATGCTTTGTTTTGCCAGAATTCCTGCAGAAGGGATGATGATCTGATGTACAGAGGAAAATTCAATTTAGAAGACAGGAGTGCTATCCCTGTGATGTGAGCATAGACATTTGGAGACTGTTACAGGTAGCACCCTCCTTTCTCCATTTCATTTCAAACTAACATTAAAAAATACATATATTCTGCACATATTAATACTTAATATCCCTCACAGGTCTTGTAGTGGGGCTTAATTTACATAAACACAGGCAGATTAGTAAGATAGAAGCGTACTTCAATTTTACCCCTATTTGCAAGAAAAGTAGGAAGCCCAATTCAGATTTTGGCTCAGTATTAAAGCCTTTACCTGCTCTGCTGTCCAGTGGGCCAAAATCCAAGGAATACTTCACGACATGATAGTTGTTCCATACGTAAAGGAGGTTGTCCCGGGGATTATAATCCACAGCAGCAATGTACTGGTAGGAGTTTGGAAAGGGCACATCCACCATGCTATCCTTGCTTTGGTCAGTGTTATATATGTAGTCTATTTTATTCCCTGTGGCTTCATTGTCGTCATCTTCATACACAGACTTCACCACATATAAAATCCCACAGATCATGAAGGCATTAGAAGCTGACCTCTTGTCATAGGCAGTATCCCATGTCCCTTCAATCCTTAAAGTGTAAGGGTTTAACTGGCTAATGACTATTTTGCCATTATTTTGTTCTGTTGCATAGATTACCCACAGCCCATTTTCATCCACAGCCAGGTCTATATCAGACTTGCCTCCCCAGCGGTAGGGAGAGGTATCATGGTAATTTGCATTAGCTATGATAGCCTCCCCGCTTTTTATCCTTGTCCGCAAGTCAAACTTGACTATATTCCTGGTTCGTTCCTTGTTGAAGAACAAAGCCCCATCATACACCACAAAGCCTGTGCCGTCCACCCGGTGTGGGAGTTTGTAGGTTGTGGTTGGCCTCCCAGCAATGAAGTCATCCTTGGAGGAGTATTCTGTCAGCGTGTCGGTCCGATACGGTGTCCAGGGCATGTAGTAGATCTTGTCGGATGCCTGCAGAGGGTCCTTGCACCAGGCACCAGATTGGTGGTCAGATTCGAATAAGTGTTCGCTCTGGTATACTCCTTTCAGCAATCCAGGGCAAAGAAAAACTGTTTGAAGGGAAAAGAATTTAAAACAAAAAAACCCAAAGTTAATGACATTCTGGGGGTGGTTGGCTCAAACATCTAAGCAGTTTTCTTGTTCTGGAGCAGAGGACACTCATGATCAGAGGAAACCCAAGAGCAATGCCTTATAGCTGGAGACTAGCTTTCCTGCTGGCCACATCTCTAGAACAAGATTTGCTCCACAGAACTGATTTTTTTTTTTTTTTTACCTTGCTTTTTCTATCAGCTGTGGCTCATTCCCTAATTGCTTTTCAAATCTATTTTTACAGGTGTACTTACTTGGACCACTCGCCTTTGTAAACTCTGAAATGAGTATGTGCCCCCAAAGGATTTCTGGGTTTGTATTTCCAGATTATATCCTGCAGTGAATCTGTACCTACTAGGTGAAGGGGTAAACTCCTGGGGAATTGATCCACATATTTATTTGAACAGCCCACAGAAGAGTGGCCTAGAAATGGAAATAAGAGAAAGAAATTCCCATCTTTACAGCCCAAGTGATATTAAATATTTAAAGGGTACCAATAGCAAAGCAGAGGCAAATCCCTTAGAAACTTAGAAGAGTGTTTAAAGCAAAGGTAGCAGGGGGAAACACCCATCTACAGATCTGTAGTATAACTAGAAATTAGGCTTTCAAAGCTGCTACAGGACACATGAAACATGCAGTCCACACAATTAAAAATGAAAGACATATGGATGCTGAAAGGAAAAGACAAGGAAGGAAGGAAGAAAGGAAAGAGGGAAGGAAAAGAATAAAGTTCAGTGGAGAGGAACCCAATGTCTAGATTTTAATCAGTTAAAAAATGTCCTGTTAAATATAGTAGTAATTCAAACTTAAAAACATATACCTTCTATTGTTACATGAGAGGACCACAGAGGAGCAGTTTGACTAACCGGGATGCTTTGCTGCTCAGACTTCGAGGGGGCTGAGAGGGGTCAGGACATGCCCAGCGCCTGGGAAGAGGCTTGGCCAGCACCTGGCTGACCTTGGCATCACAGCAATGCCAACACCAAGAGGCCAGATGGCTGGAGAGAGGGACAAAAGAAGGGATGCTGCAGAGCAAAACTGGCTTGCTTGGCCTTCGTCATCCCCAGCAGCACCCTCCTGACCTGGAGGTGCTGCATAGGCTTCTTGGGGAGAATATTTGTTAATTATTTGTAATGCTGATCTCCGTGAGTATAAGTAGCACAATTACGATGATGAGACGGACAGCAGGGAGGTGTGAGGAGGTATCCTACCACACACTTCTGAGAGTGTGGGGCTAGCAAATGGAATCCCGCATTCATGCTCCCTGCTTGGAGCATAACCAATTATTTTCAGAAATGCAGAAATTGATAATATTCTCTGGAGAGCAAGAAAGGAGGAAAATCAGATTTAGAAACTGGTGTAAAAGTATATTACTCTACTGCAGTCTAAGTAACCACTGAGAGTTGCTGATAAGGGGTGCCATTTCCAAGGGGCTTTTATGGCATAATTAGATATAGTTATGCACATATGTATGCATGCACACTTTCCAAATTCTTTGGAGCAGGAGAACAGTGAGTTATCTAAAACTTTGAATAGAAATTTAATGAAAAAAAGAGGCACTGGTAAAAACTCTTCAGCAAAAATGAATTATCTGGTGAAGTTGAGCAGCAGAGATACTAAATAAACTTTACCAAAAAAGTAGTGAGAATTAATGACAAAGTATTTCAACTAAAACGTTAAACTGTTAAATAACTTAGCCTATACATAAGTTATATATATATATATATAATTTGAAAGGTATTTAATTACCTTTTTGTTCCACTTCTATTGTAGAGAGAGAGGTAAAGAGAGAAAGGAGAAAAGAGAATAGATTAATGGTACTGTATTGGCCAGGTATTTTTCTTTACCTCTTCTATATGAAAAGGAAGCTTTATTAATTTACTTCAGTATGTGAGCATTTTATGTATATACAAAAAGTCTTTCCTCTGATATATACTGAATAATACGCACACAAGCTGAACAAAATACAGATAAACTTTAACTTTACAAAAATCTTTTAAGAAGAAAAAAAACCCAACATGTGGGACATGCCAAGCCCCTGTTTGAGATACCTTGTCAGCAGCAGCCTTGGACTAGTTTCACAGAGCAAAATCAAATACTCATACACTGAAATATGACAGATAACAGATTTACATATAGAATGAAAACTCCAGGGAGAGTCTTTATAGCATATGCATCTTCATATTTTTCACCAAGATCCTGTAAAACAGAGATCCCTACTTTAAGCAGGAGAATATTCCCTTATGACACAAATATATTCCCTTACAACATGAACAGAGAACTTAGGAGAGTCAAATGAAGCACACTGGTGGATGTTTGTAGAGTCCTGTCCTATGTCTCGGAGAAAGAAGCTTTAGTAGGACATTGAAAAAAACATTTAAAATATTGTAATATGTTTATGATTTGTAAGATTCTGAAGACATACAGTGTTAACAAGTTTAAAATATCTAAGCACTGTTTAAAAAGCCCAACCCCAGAACTTGCTGGATATTTTTATGTGATAATATAATGCTGCTGAAGAGGCTGCATCCCTTCGGACAAAGCCCCTCAGTCAGAATAAATAAATGCAGTGCACTTACTAATGGCTAAATGCTCAGTACCAGTTTCTATAGCTAACAGCCTCCCGTGAGAGGCCTTGGGGCCCTCATCCAAAAGCCCCCTGTAGCCACGGCAGCATGGTGGGGCACAAACAGCTTCTGCACACCCAGCCCCTGGGCTTTGCTGTGGGCCTTCTTCCCTGAAGGCGTAGAAGAAGACTGGCCCCATAAAATATCACTGAGAGAGAAGTGAGAACTTGTCAGCAAAACAGTGTGCTTTTGACAGCTGAGAGATCTCTGTTCAGAGAAGCAAGATAGGAATGCAAAGGTATGCACACATGCTTTGGCTTTGCTTGTCCAGAGTTCACTCTGGCCCATTCCGGACAGAGATGCTTACCAAATGACTGTCCTCCAGTGCTGGGACTGCAAACTCCTTTGCATTCAAAAATCTCATTCATATGGATGGGAAACTGCAGGCTCAATGGAAGAATAATTTCAGGATAAGACTGCAAATGCATTGGCTAGACATGTGGATCTGCGCTTTGCTGTGCAGGGCGGCGTACATCCGGAGCCAACTGCAGCTCACAAAATGACCGTTTCCAAACTTAAACAGCCTTTTCTACCTGGGCTTTGACTCAGGATCCTTTCTATCCCATAACGGGTTAATGTTAAAGGCATATGTTTTCAGCCTGTGGCTGTCAGAGCTCTAGGGAGTAGAGATGACACTTTTCAGTGCAAATGCCTGGTTTTGCAGGGGAAAGAGCCAGCAAGATTAAAAGGCACCAGACACAGCAACTGAAGAAACCCGCACAGCAATTGCTGTCCTTATCCTAGGTTGTGCCTGGCCACTGTTAAGTAAGGCATTCAGAAAAAACATTAAATGTCCCTGGCAAAAGCAAGAAAGCAACATGACAGATCCCCAAATGTATGGCTTCACACTGATTCTTCTGGCTGATGGTATACTTTACCTCTGGCAGCATAGAAGGTAGTAATTTATGTTTCCAAACGAGCAAAAGCTTTTGTAATGCACTCAAACAACAGTGTGGTATTGTAAAGCAGGAAGAGAGAAGATTCTGCAGGAGATAATATATTCAGAACCAGCTGAGCTGAGTGACCTGAAGCATTGATTAGCTGTATCCTGAATAGCTCGCATGTGTTATTAGCAGTCAGTGCCATATCCAGCTGTCTTATAATTCCAGACATGGTACATGTTTTGGTGACCTCCTGCATGGTGCTTTCCATTGTATGTATCCCAAATATGTATTTTCCTCTTGCTGATATAAGACTTAATGCTTTTGAATTTCAATAATTACTCAGCTTATATTGGGACATCATATATTTGAACAGGTTTTGTAGGAAGCTTGGAGGATTTGGCTCATTGAGCAATATTAAAAGGAAGGGTCTAACTTAGGCTCTGATTATCCCTTCAATTTTGCAATGTACCACTGCAAAACTGTCTCATAAAGTATTGGAAGCATTTTTAAAATTTTGCCGAATTACAGGCTATTTTACACCTCTGCAATGCCCGCGCCAGTCCACAGAATTTAAATACTGCTTTATAGTACAGAAGACACCTTACCTTCCTGCAGCAAATTACAGAAAAAGCAGGCATATAGTTACTTCTCTCGCAGTGAGATCTTCCACTCCTGCTATTGCTGCATTGGAGCTGAACAAGGTATTTCACCTAGATTTCCTAAGCTGGTTGTAAGCCAGTGGCATTGCCATCAACAGTGCCAGAGGCCCAAAGGAAATCAAGAACCACTTGCCAGGTCTGAAAGGAGATACAAACAAGACTTTCCATGTACTCTGACTTTCTACCATTTCTTCAGAGAGAAAAAAAACCTAAGGCCGATGTGTGCTCATCAGCTGCTACAGCCTGCCCGCGCTGCGCCTGGAGGCCAGCGATCAGGCAGATTCCTGCTACCCATTCAGAGACACTATCAAATTAATTAAATTCTCTTAGTACTGCTGGGTTGAGGCTCTGAAAATACACTCTTAATTCTGGCACAATTAACACTTGAACAACATTAACTGCTCATTTTCCTACCACCATGTTGAGTTGCACTCAACTATTTAAGGCACAAGCATGCAGTGGCAGAGTCCTGTAGAGAGCTCTGCTCTCCCTGGCACTGCTTCAAACCCACAAGAGGAGCATAAAACTCCTGGAAAAAAAGAGATCTGAGTGGGGAATATGTTAAAAGGCAATTGCAAAAATAAAAAGTTGTGCCATGTACTTTGTCAGATTTTTTTTTTTCAGGGCATATGTCTAACAGCAAAGTAAGTGACATCCACTCCCTGTACCTGTCCTTCACAGGCCAAACTGATTTAATATACAGAGACTCAGCATTAAACACAATAGAAGGACTACAAAAACAGGCTTGAGGCTAACCTTAGTAGCACAAGATGCAGCATCTCAGCCATGCTGAGGGTGCTTCATGCCAGACTGCTGCATCTTGCCTCTACCAACCAGCTTAACCAGATTCATGGGGAGGTGAAGCTGAAAAGTGGTCATGGCACTAGGGAGAAAACTAGAGAGAAACATCCCCAGAAAGCAGAGCACTGGCCTTGTGCCCTGCCCCACACATGACCCATGGTGCAAGACAGCTGACTTCACATAGCTGACTCTCACCACTTGGCCCTGAGCCTGTTGCACTGAACTCAAGCACTGAGCTCCTTCTAATGATAAACCAAAGTCTGGAAGGTGCCTTGTACCAGGGCACCTGGCATTTACAGCCTTTTTTTGTTTCACTAATCCCCAGACCCCAAGCTCCTTGGCCAGCCTTGTGCCAATAACAAAGCATTCACAAAGTCTCTCAGTCTTTTGAGGGCCTCCCTATAGCATCCACAGACAGCTCTCATAATTTACTTGTTTCTCCCCAGCACACACACACACACCCCCCACACCCCCCCATCTGTGGGTTTTAGGTTGTATAGCGTGTTCGGGAAGCTACAAACCTAGCAAAGCATGCCCATGCAGAGCGTGCTTGGAGATGAAAGTGCTTTTCTTTTTTGAAGACGTGGTTGGGTGTTGGATTCTCAGTGTTCCTCTACTAAAAGAAGGTTAAAGTAAACAAGAGATACGTTTAGAATTCAAGGCATAAAGCACATGTCAATAACAGAGTTTCTTTTAGCTCTCACAATAGAAAGCAGTAGTCTAGGCAACGTACAGGTAAGGGTGGCATCAGATTCACAGCACATCCAGCACAGCAGGTCATTGATGGCAGAACCCTGTAGTCAATGCTAGAGAAACTCTGTCCTCTAGGGTGCAGAAAATCTGCTGCTGGGTAGGATATATTCTCAGTTACACTAATAGTAATAGGGCACATGAGGTCCTGAGCAGATTCTCTTCCCAACATGTAAGATTTAAGAAAGCAGTGGAGGTCCCCAAGAAAATGCAGCAGTTGACACATCAGAGGGAACATAAGAGTGGGGCACGCATACTGCAGGAGGATCCTCAGCTTCCTGCTCATCCCTCTAGCTCCCCAAGCCAGCACCCACCATCAGAGCTCAAGAGGACCACACCTGTACGCTTTTCAAACCCATGGTGCTCTACTGTCAAGAGGTGCATGTAGTACATAGATCTTGATGGCGAAGAACAGTTGGAGGAAAGCTGAACTCTGCAGCAGTGGAGTCTAAAATAAATATATCTAAACCCAGGGAATGAAAATCATAGAATAACATAATCACAGAATCATAGAGTGGTTTGGATTGGAAGGGACCTTAAAGGTCATCTAGCTCCAACACCCCTGCCACGGGCAGAGACACCTTCCACCAGACCAGGGCGCTCAAGACCCCATTAAAATATGAAAGAAATGAAAAATAACTTTATTTTATTAATTTGTACTTAAAACATACTGAAATCCTCACATATGGTTTGCCAGAAGAACAGTTAGAGAGAGCTAGCTCAGCATTTATATGACAAGCTGTTTTGGCAATCTGAAGTTCAAAATGCTGCAGAGGTACCCATTTCTGCATTGTTTTCTTCTGATACATAATTAAAATGACAAAAGAGACCACGTAGCCAAGCTCAGCAGCACAGATGCAAACTAAAGCACATGCCACCATTTCTCTCATTCTAGGAAAGTCTGGGATCTCATTGTAGCACAGGTGGATGGTTGTTGGACTCCAAATGCCCTAATAATGCCCTCATCCACTGCTGCAAGCTGTAGGCAGCAGAAGGTCGGATGACATTTTGCCTCTAGGCAAAGGAAAAGCAACAGCAATAGTCTTTGGTCTCAGTCTTTTTTGCAACTGTCCTTGCTACAGAAGACATGGTGACTGGCCTCCATCCCCATCCTCCAGATCAAGTTGCCCCCAAGCCAGAATTTAGCTCTGGTTCCATTTGACCCAGTGAAGCACTCATTTTATGAGCTCTTAAAGTGAAAAGTTTTAACATTCAACAGCGGAAGCCCACTTGGGTCTTGGCTCAGGAGCAAGCACAGCACATGGAATAATAACACAACTTTGCAAATCTATACTGTTGCTATCTTCCCATTTTTTCCACCTAATCCCACTTTACTGTTTGTTTTTTTTTTTTTCCCTCAACATGACAGATTCTGTAGAAATCATTTCCCTTCCCTTTCAGAGCAAGACCAATGTCAGCTTCCTTTGGCAAGGTAAAATAAATAAGTAGATGACAGGTTACACTTTATGCCCCACCACTGCTTTGTCTTCATTTGTGCCAACAGCAAACACATACATGCATTTACACGGGGAACAGACCCTACTAATATTACCTGGCTTTGCAGTCCAAGAGCAACCTGCCACTTGAATGTAAAACACTCAGATTTTCATTCTCCAGCCAGAGATATGAAGAAAATATTCTTATCAACTATATTGCCATGAATTAACTTTCTCATGGCTGCCAATTTCTGTTATGAAAGAACCACATGCAACTTTGAGACTCTCCGTTGCAGTTCTCCACCAAACCAAAACTATTCTGCAAGCTAAGTTTGTCTAGGTTTGAATGATTATAATGATGGGACCCACTTAGTCTGTAACATTATTTATATTTCCAAGAAAATGTAAGGTTTCAGTAAAGAGAGTACTTCCCTATTCTTGACTGCATGTACCTGTGTGTGCATATTATACTCCCTCCATGAGGCTGGGAAGAAAAAAAAAAAATTATTACACAAGAGAAATGCTTACCTTTTACAACAAATGAAGTGCTAATCTTTTATTATAAAAGGGAGAAATAATCTTGCTCTGTTTCCAAATTATGTTTTTCATATAATACCCAGGTATCAGTGAACGAAGGCGCTCTACAAGTACCTTGTGTTACAATGGCTTCATGTAACTAACACATTCACCAAATTATTTCCTCCTAATTAATTTCACTGTGAAGTAACAGAGATTGGAAATGTCAATAATCCATAAATGCTTTCACAAACCACAGCTTAAATTAGATCCTTAAACATGGTACGTATAGATTTGCAGAAATCAAAGCTGTAGTGTTTCATAGGTGGATTTTTTTTTCTTTACATTTCCTTTCATCCGATAAATATGTGAAACCTTTCCAATCATTCATTTGGGCTTCCTTAAAATGCCAGTGCTTTCAGTCTTCTTTTTAATACATAATATCTAAATAGATGTTCACTAAAATAATATTAGGGATTATTAATGTTAAAACACCTATCAGTGTCACTTACAGTCATCAGGACCCAAGAAACCGCTAATATACATTAGCTCTTGCCCACTAGGGCTTCTGTGAGATGAAAAGAGTTACAGTTCCTTACAAAATTGCCTTGTGTATTATAGATCAGGCTTCAGGCTATTTGGGGAGTGTCCTGGTTTGAAGGACA
>VZZY01021582.1:0-46716 GCA_013400335.1 Eurystomus gularis | reverse complement strand
TTAATGAGTTCTAATTTTTTTCATTCTGGTGTGCTTACATTTTGAGCTATAGCCCAAAATCAAGTTCATGACCTGAAACTGCTATTGCTACTCTGGTCAGAGCACCCATTCTGAAGGGAACTGGAAAATTGCAGACAAAGTGAACTGCAGAAAGTGAGGAAGACTTTAGAAGCTGCTTTTGCATTCAGAGAGCTAAACTGTGAAACTTGGCATAGCAATAACACTTGCCTTGGACTGCATCCATGGTTGAGATGTTGGTAGGCAAGATGAGAATTACAGCCTCATTAACTGAGTAGATGATTTTTTTTTTTTTCTGTAACAGTTGAACAAACTGAAGCAAAATTAAATGGAGTCACGCTTGTCTTTTGGTAAAGGCTATTTTTATAAGGAGAGTGGTTCTTGTAGTGAAACTCCTCTGAACCAGTGCAGCTGAAGGACATAAAACTAGCTATCCTGACAGAGACCACTGCCTTTTATTACATGGCTCTGATGGTGAAAGATCTAGTCTCTGCTGAAATTGCAACTGGGCTGTAGGGATACTTTGTGTGGAAGGTTTCTTACACACCTGTGTGTGCAAGATAGTGATTACTTCCATGTGGAGTAATATAATGCAGACTGCATATACAAAGGTTTGGGCAACCTAATCTAGTGGAAGGTGTCCCTGTTAATGGCAGGGATGTTAAAGGTGGGTGATGTTTAAAAGTCACTTCCAAGCCAAACCATTCTGTGAATCTATGATAGTGCTTTTGAGGGGCACTTCCTGTGCAATTTGGGTAACATTAGGGGAACTGTAGATTCCACTACTGATTTTTGGATTTGATAATCTAGTTTTTCAGACGTAGCTGTTACAAAAGGAGTAGATACCGCAGATTTCACTAACAAAAGTACAACCCGTTTTTCTTCTTTTGTGGATATGGCCTTTTTTTGATCTTAACAAATACTGCATGTGTGTAACCAGTTGGGGTAAGGATTGCCTGTTTTGAAACACATTTAGATGTTTTGAAACATGGGTGTCGATGTTCCTGAAGAAATGCTAAGCTGAATTTCCCATCTTTGGTGTGAATTGCATAGAATGATCAAATGCACCAGGCTTCTTGTTGGAAGCAGTATATAAGAACAGAAAATGAGTTGATAGTTTCTGTAGGAATAGTTTCCTTTTTTGACCTAAATTAACTGTGTGGTGTCAGATTTGATTTACTCTTCTGCATATCAGGTCTCACATAATCTTGGTACAGACTGTCAAGAGCGCCCAAGATCAGGGGACCTAATTGTAGTGGTTGTTGCTCGTACTCACTCAGATATTCTAGTACTGAAAATTAATGACCCTCTAATTTTAACTGTCCTCCTGTTTTGTTAAATTGGATTGACTTGCCCTTTTAAAAATTGATTTATATAACTTTTCATGGCTTACCTAAGAAGGCTGTGCTGCTTTTATCTGTATACAACTGAAAAAATCCAGCTGTTGGGCTATTGGGAAGAGCTGTAGGCACATGATTTTAATCACATGTTTAGCCCAAATTAAGATAACTGAGTAAATTCCCATGAAATGCAGTACGTGTGCAGGACTTTCCATTGACCTATATATAAATGGGTATGAAACTGTGCGCTCGGGTATTTATGATGTAGACAACTTCTAACACTACCTGGGCAGCTTTGAACACTTGCATGTGGATGATAGATATTTGTCATGTGTAATGTCTATTGACTGAAGGATTATTGAATCCTCAGTGGAAAAATACAGAAGTTGTACAACATCATTGAATGGGAATAGGAACATCAATTTATTGAAACATAAAAGTATTCAGAGTATTGTGTATGTAGCAAAGAGGTGCATATTCAAATGCAAGACGAATAGTTTAAGCAGTGTCTATGACCCAAGTTTGAGAATTTATAAAAGTTGATCAGTCTCTTGGGGAATGTGTTAAGGTATACCTGATTCAATGCAACATGTAATGCTCTTTTGAAACTCAGCAGACAGTGGGTACAGCTCTTGATGCCTTAGCTTCCAGACATACTTTTCCTTCTGGTGTATGTCAGTTGTTTTCTTCCCTGATGTGAGAAAGGTGATGAGCTTACTTGCATGCTTACAACCCTACAGTCTTAAGTCAGTGACAACCTCCAGTCGAAGCTTTGGTAGCATTATCATACTTTTACATTAAACATTTAAGAACATTTGCTTGAGGGATTTTGCTACTTCATGGTTTTTGCCTTGCTGTGAGTTGAAGATTGATGGGCAAACATGGAAGATTTTATCTTAATCTTAGATAGTAACTTTTGTAGGTCTTAAGTTTGACCAGGAAAGTTATGCACTGTACCTCCTAATTTGAGTTGTTTTCCACACCTGCTTAAACCGAAAAAAGTGTCAGACAAGGGTTTTAGCTGCTAGGTCAGAAGTGTTCCCTGAGGAGCAGTTTCCTACAGGTGGGTCCTCTGCATCATCAACCTTAGTTGAGAGCCCAAGTCTTTCTTGGTGCTGCTAGCTGTTGTTCAAAAATGGATGCTTTGTGTATAGCACAAAATTAGATGGGAATAAATAGTGAGAATCTGTTCCCATTGGAGAGGAACCTCTGTGCCCAACTCCCTATGTAGATATTTTTAAGAAGCAGGCTTATGGGGATTTCTAAAAGTAGGTTTTTTTCCTCCTCTTACTGTTTCCCCCAACTCCAGCAAAACAAGTCCCTCACGCATCTTCATCTGAAACTTGAGGGGTGAAGTTGATTTATGTGAGCTTGGACATGCCTTGCTTTTAACCAGCTGGTGTTGATTCCCATAAAGGTTTTTTGGTGAAGCCAGTGTCTTGCAGGAGTGAGGCAGATGCAGGCTCATCTGGATCTGCTGTGGTGGCTTAGGAGATGCTGAAGGAATAGTGACAGTCACCAGGAGGACGCTTAATAAACTCATCTGGAGCTGAGAAGCCATGGAGAAAATGCTGTAGCACAGGTGACAGATCTCACTTCCCTGAGGGTATGAGGGCAAAATGACCTATTTCAGTCTGTCAGGAATTTGAAGCTTGGAGACAAAGTAGCCTGGGGAGAACGAGCTTTGTCCAGTAGTTGCTACTGCTGTGTGTCAGTGAAGGACTTCACATGGTGATAGGCACCTAAATGAGGTGCTTCACCCCAGGAAAATACTTCTGTTCCTACTTATGTAGCTCTGTGTTGGCTGAGAAATAGGAGCTTTGAAGTCTCATACTTCTCAGAAATTGCTGCGGTTCACCTGAAGTCCCCAGATTTTGCCAGGAAAGAAGCAACCAAGGAAATTTGTTATAAAACTTTGAGGAAGGCATCCTCTCTCTCAACCTAGGAGCTTCCTAGTCAGGTAATGCTGACTTGCTTCTGGACTTGGGCGAGAGCTGTATGCCCAGTGTTCTCTCCGTGGAGGGGTAGGTCAGGGCCATGGGAGTCTGTGGCAGGGTGAGCCCTCTGGGAGGAGGTCTGGGCCTTCCGGTACTGGACATGGCCGGTTCCAGCCAGATCCACAACAGCTTCGCTGCTGCAGGACCCAGCCGGGCCTGTCGGGGGAGTTTGTGGTGCCTCCATGAAAACCTAACTCAAAGGACAAAATAACACACAGATGGAGAAGAATGAGGGCAAAAAAAATGTGAAGAAACAGCCTTGCAAGCATCAGAGGAAGGGAACAGGAGGTGGCACTGCTGGCTCGGGGCAGGCATGGTCTTGCAGCCTGGGGAGGAGACAGCGGTGGAGAAGGCCTTTCCCTGCAGCCCATGGAGAGGATCGTGCTGGAGCAGATACACACATGGCAGCCTGTGGAGGACCCGTGCCGTAGCAGGTGGATGTTTCCTGAAGGAGCTGCTGGCTGTGCGGGCCCTTGCTGGAGTAGGGGAAAAGTGTCTGTAAACCTCCATCCTCCTTGCCATGCTGGGGCCGGTGGTAGGGAAGAGGTTGATTTTAATTGGCAACATGCTAATTTTCCTTGAGTCAAGTGCATTTTGCCTGTGACTCTAGTTGGTAAGTGATTTCCTTGTCTTTCTTGACCCATGAGCTTTCTCATCCCGTCTTTTGCTCCCTGTCCTGTTGGAGGCTGGGTGGCTGTCTGGTAAGCCCAGCACACAGGTCTCTAGGTCAGTGGCTTAGTCTGTGTCAGTGAATCTCTGAAAACCAGGCAATGTACTGGTGGCCCAACATAGTTGGCTAAGCAGAACAGTGTGTAAGGGTGAAGATGGCCGTGTTGCATGTTAAAAGGATTCTGAATTTAGGTATGTCTGCTCTGATGTTTTTGTCTATGAGGTGTGGCTTCTCCAAACTCTGTCACCTAGTTAAGAAGGAATAACCAGGCTTTAAAGCGCCCCAGGAATGTGCATCCAGGGTGTTATCAGTGAAAGGCTTTGTATTTTCTGCTGTGCTCCCAAGTTGTGCTGTCAGGAAGAGATGGTTGCTGTGTCTATGTATTGTAGGTCCCCAGGCAGGATAGTGGCTAGGTGCATTTCTGTATGAGTAACCTGACAACAGATTTTGTCTTAATTCATACTGGCATTTAATACAGTTTTTAAATGTTTATGGAACACTTACTCCTGTCAGAACAGGTATTAATGACAGCCACATATCCTGTCCTTCCCAAGAGGGAGTCAGAATTTGGAGATTTTCTTAATTTTTAGCTACGGAGCAGTTCTGTGGCATGCAACTCACTCCCTTCTTTCGCTTTCTAAAAGAAATCAGCTGTTCATGTTGGTCCTACTGCTGGTCTGTGCTCTAGGTAACTGTTGTTAATATCTTGTGTTCACTGGTATGATTAAAGATACGCAGTCACCCTTCCCTGGCTGTGATAGACCTTAAATAATCTCTCCCTGCTATATCTTTTTCCCTTTTGAGCAGTGAAAGAATTAAGGTGGTGATGTTGGTATTAGATAGTATACTCAGATGCATAGTAAGGGCCAACTTCAGCTTGCAGGTCAGTCCCCTCAACAAGGAACTGAGTGTTAAAACTTTCCTACTCAATCATCTTTGTTGTTTAGCCAGTGATAAACTGGTGATCAGTCCCCATTTTTAACCTGTGTCCTGTTTTTCATTATTCATAATGAATGAATGATGATCTGAATCTACCATATCAGTGCAGAGCCGTAATAACCATGACTGTATAGAAGCAGAGGCTGATGTCAGTGGTCAGAGCTAGACTTCAGTGAGGTGCAGGGGCATCTACCTTACAGATACACTGTTGTGGGAGGGTCATTGCTGTCAGATTTATGGTTCAGGGTGCTTTAGAGGGCTTAATGCAACTCATCGAGCTCCTGGACAATTGTGTGCTATTTGCTGCTTGTCCCTATGGGCAACAGTGGCAGCCAAGGGAAGAATGAAGTAATGAAGTGGACCACAGAGCTCTGGGAGTAGAAGCAAAGGACATGGGAGCTCTGGAGCAGATCTTCTTAATCCTGCAGTCAAAGGGTAAGAGTTTCGGTGGAAGCAAATGCTATTTAACAATAAATGGCTTTGTGGCTAGTGTACAACATTTTGCCTCTTAGGGAGGTGTGTCCCTGTTTGAGGAATCAGGACTGAGTGAGAGATGTGAGGTGGCTGATAAAGTAAGGCAAGAGCATCTCTGCCAAAGGGTTTGCCAACCTGAGGAAAAGGACTTTAAACTGTGTATTGTGTGGGTGTGTGCAGTAGTAATAGCTTGCAGTTAAGTGAGGAGAAAGGAGGTTGAGGCTCTAAATGTGGGCAGTATTACAGGAATGAGTGTGTCCTCAGGAAGGATAACACAGGCCAAAAGAAAGCCAACTTCAAGTGCCTGCACATACGTGTGTGCAGCCCAGGGGGCAAGCAGTGGTAGGCAGAGGTCTTTCTGTAGGTCAGAGCTGTGAGACTGCTGGAGGAACTGAGATGTGGTGGGACTGCTCATGTGACTGCTGTCCAGTGATGAAGGTATAGAGGTCATTCTGGAAAGAGATAAGAACAGTCTGTCCTTTGTCTGGAAGGGCAGCTCAGCTATGTGGACCTCTTCTAGCACTTAGAAAAATGAATAGTCATAGTAGACTTGCTTGTACAGGAGTCACACAATCACAGAATAGTAGGGGTTGGAACAGACCTCTGAAGATCATCTAGTCCAACCCCTGTGCCAAAGCAGGTTCCCCTAGGGCATGTTACACAGCAATGTCTCCGGGAGGGTTTTGAAAGTCTCTAGAGAAGGAGATTCCACAACCTCTCTGGGCAGCCTGTTCCCGTGCTCTGTCATCCTCACAGGAAGGAAGTTTCTCATGTTGAGGTGGAATTTCCTGTGTACAAGTTTATGCCCGTTATGCCTTGTCCTACTACTGGGCACCACTGAAAAGAGACTAGTCCCATCTTTGTGACACCCACCCTTCAGATATCTATAAACATTAGTAAGATCTCTGCTCAGCCTTCTTTTCTCCAGGCTAAACAGCCTCAGGGCTCTCAGCCTTTCCTTCTAAGAGAGATGCTCAAGTCCCTTAATCATCCTTGTAGCCCTCTTCTGGACTCTGCAGTATTTCCCTGTTCCTCTTGAACTGGGGAGCCCAGAATTGGACACAGTACTCCAAATGTGGCCTTACCAGGGTAGAATAGAGGGGGAGAAGAACCTCCCTTGACCTGCTGGTCACTATTCTTAATGCACCCAAGGATGCCCTTGGCCTTCTTGGCCATAAGGGCACATTGCTGCCTCATGGTTAACTTACTGTCCCCTGGGACCCCAAGGTCCTTCTCTGCTGAGCTGCTGTCCAGCAGGTCAGCCCCTAACCTATACTGGTGCATGGGTTATTCTTCCCCGGGTGCAGGACCCTATACTTGCCCTTTTTGAACTTGATGAGGTTCTCCAGTTTGTCCAGATATTGCTGAATGGCAGCACAGCCTTCCGGTGTATCAGCCACTCCTCCCAGTTTCATATCATCAGAGGTGGAAGTGAGGATAAGAGGTAGAGAAGTGTTGCCAGTGAATGAAGGAATGGTGTAAGAAGAGCTAGATGATGTTAGCTTAGCTGCAGTTTGTGAAGGATGTCAAGGGCAACAAGATGGGTGTGTACCAATAATGTACAGCAGAAGAGTGAAAAAGAGTCTGTAGCCTTGCTGCTGCAGGGGACAGATGATTTGCTTACAGCAGATAGACAAGGCTGTGAGGGCACCCAATGCTTTTATTGGCTCAGTCTTCACTGACAGCTTCTCCTGAGCTATTTTTGCTTTTGGAGAGGGTGCAAGGAGGCAGGGAGCTGCTGAGAGTAGAAGAGGATCATGTCTGGGGTCTCTTGAGTAATCTCAGTTGTTTCAGGTCCATGGGTCTGAGTGTATTGAGAAAATTGTCTGCTGTCATGGTGAGGCCACTGTGTTAATATTTTTGGTACATCAAGAAGATCAGGAAGGTTCCTGTGGACTGGAGAAAAGCAAATTTTGCTGCTATTAAAGGTGAATGTAGTAGGAATTATATGGGGAGCCTTACTGCAGTCCTTGAGGAAATCATTGTCGGAGATCTTTGAAGTAATTTCTGTGCAAATTAAAACAAAGGTGATTGGAAGTATCTAGCATTGATTTACCAAGGCTAAATTGTAGTGGAAAGGTGTCTTTGAAATTGGTAGTTCTGTGGATGAGGAGTGATAGATGTCATCTATGTTGAATTATGCTTAACTCTGATTTTTCCACAGAATCTTCGTAACAGCTTTGGGATATGAAGGTTTGGGTGGGTGGACAACTAGATAGGTGGAAAATGGAGGTCTTGGGTACTCTGTGCCACCTGTTGTATTTACTGATTTCTTCAATGACCTGGGAAAAGGGAGAAGACCCTCGTGACCCTCAGGAAGTTTGCGGACAACATCTGAGGGGTGTAGCTGATGTTCTCAGGGGCAGGGCTGCTGTCCAGAGGGACCAGGACTGGTGAGGAGAAGGTGCTACCAGGGACTCTGTGCAGTTCAGGCAGAAGCAGTGTGCAGCCCTGCCGTGTGCAGGCAGAGACTTGGCAGCAGTGCCAGCAGGACTAAGGGGCAAAGGCCCTGGGTCCCGGCAGACAGCAAGCTGAGTAGGCCCAGAGAGACTGGAGTTGGGGGACAGCTTTTTTTCCCCCACAAGCAGAGGTGGGCAGTGACCTGGGGTCAGTGAGGTGGTGGAGCCTTCCTTGGAGGGTGTTTAGTCCATGCAGGATAAAGCCTTGAGCAACCTGGTTTGACCACATGACTGAGCCTACTCTGGGCAGGGAATCAGACTGAAGAACTCCTGAAGTTCCTGCTGGCCTGAGTGACTCTGATCTAGCTACTTCTTTTGCCTATGAACTGCACTTACTGGACAGAACAGAGGCATGGCATGGTGCTTTGGTTTGAGTCTTACAGAAAGAAGGAAAAAACTTAACTCTGGTAAAAAAAAAGCCTTATTTTCATAGCATGGTTGAAAGATCTTTTTTGGGGCACTAGCTTTGACTTCCTGTATCTGAACAAAAAACAAATAGAATTGTAAAGGAGGGGCAGGCTGCGGTAGGTAGAGGGCCTCAAGATCAGGTTCTACTTTGTCATCTGTGCTCTTTAAGAGGTCACTGGTTTGGAAGATTTGCTGTAGCTTTCAGTTTCATGTGATGTAAGCTTTATGTAGAGAAGAAGCTGACAAACCCAAGCTGGAGTATTTTAATAACTAGAAATGCCAGCACAGTATCTTATCTGTTCTTATGAATGCCTTTCAAGGTGAAATTCAGTACTTTGTGCTGTTTAAGAGCTGTAACACTCCTTTGGCACTTTCTCCCTATCCTCTCCTTCAGGCTGTGGGTTTTTGGGACAGCAGTTAGACATCTAGTATTGTTACTTACCATGTGGTACCTGTCTCTGTGAGTCTACTTTAAACTTAATACTTACCAGTTAACAGTGTTTCTCCCAAGTTTTTTAATGGATAGCAGTAAAGCCAAGTGCTTACTGATTCTGAGGGGCTGTATGGTATTGTTCTTTTGAGAGGAAAGAATTTCGTTGACTCCTCTATGTAAGTTGCCCTATTCAAAGAACAGTGACCTGTCTGAACTTGTTTTCCTGGCGGAGATCAGCTTGGAGGCAAACAGGCTCCATATTTAGATTTTAAGTAGTCTTTAGAGCCTTCTTGGAGCTAACAGGATATACCTCTGCATGAACCGCTCCCTTGAGAGCAGCGGCTGTCAGAGGGCTTTTCTGGAAATCCCTAAGGGCAGTTCTGGGCCAAATAAGGATCCTTTGGCAGCTGGGGTGTTCAGTGTGGGGTTATTAGTGATGCTCTCTCTGGATAAGAGGTGAGTTATAATGAGAGGGCCACTAGCCAGCGCTGACCCAGTCTGTGCCAAGTAGAAGCTATTCAGAGCTGTTGCTTGTATATCAGTTGTGTAGTGTTTGGCTTTTTTTTGAGAATACTGGTTCAGATGGCAAAGGCTGTTTTGGGCATACTTCTTAAGAGAACGTGGCTGAGCTTTGGCCAGGTTTAGACTTTTTCAGAAGCAGGCAATACAGCGTCCTGTGGATCAGGGTAACTTGGTGTGCACAGTATCTGTCTGTTAGAACAGTCCTTTGTGCAGCAAGAGATGTGGCTTGAGAGAAAATGGAAAGGTGTGACTGATGAATCGGAAGTACTCAGGTGGGGGCTGGGATCTTCTCCCAGGCAACTAGTGACAGGATGACAGGGCAGGGCCTGAAGCTGTGCCGGGGAGGTTTAGGTTGGGTGTTAGGAAGCACTTCCTCACCTTAAGAGCGATTAGACACTGGAATGGACTGCCTAGAGAGGTGGTAGAGTCGCTGTTGCTGGAGGTCTTTAAGGAAAGATTGGATGTAGCACTTAGTGACATGGTCTAGCTGGTGTCAGTGGTGTTGCATCATAGGCTAGACTTGATGATCTTGGAGGTCTAGTCCAGCCTCAATAATTCTGTGATTCTGTGAAGACTGAAGACTGCTGTAGTGATCAGAGTAAACCTGTTCATGCAGCAACATAATGTGAGTCTGGTCTATTTTACAGTGTGATAGATGTGGTTATCCCTGTTCTTCCAAAGGTAACTTTGGCTGCTTTTCCAGCTTCCTGATTTGTGGAGTGACTGTGGGATTTTATAGTTAAATGGTAAATTAAAGAGGAGAGGCAAAGGAGTAGCTGCTCATCTGTGCAATGTTATACACAGATGCAATTTATGCAAGAGGAACTTCTGGATAACACATGAAAAATGCAAAAATTTTGTCTATAACCGCTTAGTTTTGACACTAATGCTTCTGGCATGGACTTCTGTTTCCTGTTATGAGATGGTAGCATGTAAAAGACATGCCTCTTCTACAGTTAACTATGTGGCCTACTGATCAACTTGTTTGTATCAATTTTACCTTACTTGCTGTCCATTTTTCTGTGTTACATGGTACTGGGTGATCTCAGGAGCATTAGGGTGCAGAGATAGTGAAGAACTTTTGTTAGCACAAAAGGCAGTGGTGGCAGAGTGATGTGGGAGGGCTCAAGTAGTTGAAGTATTGCCTCTGGCACAGATATTTTAACAATATCTACCTTTGTTCTGCATTTACTTGATTTTGCTGCAAAAATATGAAGGTAGGAAGGAATGAAATACACGTTTAAGCAGCCTTTCCCAGTTTCTTCTGTGGGACAGCCAGCAGTGGTCATGAAAACCAGGTAGCTACCTGGAGGATTAATAGAGAATTTGAAAACATTACTATTTTAGAGTGAATGGCTAATGGTTGTGCTTCAGCTTCTTCACCATGATACTGGTGTGTTCCACTGCCTGCTGTCCTCTGAGTGCAATGCATGTCATGTGAGTGGCCTCTAAAGGCACTTAAAAATAAGGATCCTAAACTGCTTCCTGTGTGTTCCACCTCATAGCCATTCATTCCATTTAGCAGTTGGGATTGTCTGTGCAGATCAAAACCAAAATGGTTGCTCTCTTCTACCTGCTCTCTGTTACCTCTTCAAAACCAAAAGATATCTCTTACGATGAGCAAGAAATTGTCCTTCTTAAATAGGAGGAGATAAGTGGATCTAAAACTGCTTATTCAGGACTGCTAGTAACTAGCCATTGTGCTGTTCAAATGTGGCACTTTTTGTCTTGGCCTTCATAGAACTAGAACATGAATGATTAAGTTTTTTTTGCTCTGCCTTCCTCGTTCCCTCTTTTCTCAGGAGAACCCTGTTGCTCAGAATTTAATCCTGAGAATAGTTTTGATGCAGCAGAGTTGAATGAGGTAGATAGAATAGATTGTGGTGGGGCTAGAAAAGGTCCAGCTGTGCAACCAAAATGTGGGAGTGATGTGGGGAAACTTGCTCTGTCCAAGCTGCTGAATCCCAGTGATGTGAACAGTTAGAAGGGAAACATGAGAAGCCTGGAAATAGACTGGTATTGTAGGGAGGGAGAGAACCTCCAGAGCTATAGTAGTCAGGTGAAACTCTTGGATGTCCTTATTTAATGTTTGTTCTATGACTAGATGTTCATAGGCTGTTTCACCACAGTAGCTGCTCCCTGGTGTTTAGGTGAGGCCTTCAAACTCATCCTTTCTGAATAATGTCAAGAAGGAATTATATGAAAGGAATGCTTGATCAACCTCTTATAATTTCTCTACATCTTTTCAGTCCAATGAATTGTAACAACCTTTCAACTTAAGAAGTAACCTTCCTTCAAGGTCAGGTTCTAGAGTGAACCAAGGTGATACTAGTTTATTAGAGAGTGGCATTTGGAATACTCTTAATGGTGAACAGTTAGTAATCTCTGTGGCTCTTGTTCAAAAAGCGCACTTCACAACAGTTATCTGCAATATATTTTCCTTGAACTGTTTTGCTGTTCCTTGATTATGAAGTGCTTATGACTTACTGTGCTGTGTGGGTGTAGCCAGAGCACAGCTTCCTGCTGTCTACTCACTATTTTCCTGTTTTTTCTTTTTTCATTATGAAACTCATCTTGCTCAAGCCAAATGTTGCCACCCTTACAGCCTGCAGTACTGCTGTGTGCCAGTAACATATCACTTGAAAATGGTACAAGAGCACAGACTTGTGCTTGTTTTTCTTCCCTCTTTCCTTCACCCCACAAGTGTTTGGGTATGGAAAGGATTGTGTTAATGTTGTGCATTGTAAGTGACCTGGGCTTTACATATTTTCCACTCTTGTGAGAAGCAGAGTGCAATAGTCTAAAGTTGTCCATATCAGATGTAATTTTGTCTGATTTGGAGAAAGTTGAGTGGAACCTGTGAAAACTTCAGTTAGCCAAGTTCATTGCGAGGCCTCCTGGCAAGGAGCAAACAATTGACACTTAAGTTGTGTGCTTTTTTTTATTCTGGTGGCTATAAGCTATTGTCCTTCATATTAAGGTATCTGCTGCCTTCTCCTTTTTTCATGTAAATTGTATGCTAAATTTATGTAAAATGAGTCAGGAAGTGAAGTATGCATCTGTGCTGGAGTTCTCACCTGCCCAGTGCTCAATGTGGAGTTCCTGGAAGTGGACATGACCACTTGTGAGTAGCTGTGGCTGGTTCTGGTGCACAGTGTTCCTGATGGCAGCATTCTCCCTCAGCATGAGCCAAGACACTGATAAGACTGAGCCATTGGTTATGCAACGCCAGGATTGTTCATCAGTATAGTCCTACTCTGGTCTTACTGCTTTCCTGTGCATAATGTATATGGTACTTCAACATTCTATTCTGCATGAAAAAAGTGAGTGTATTGAATAACCAGCAGAGTTAAAAATAGCATATGCTTTGTTCAGCTTCAGTTAATTGTTTCTTGTTATGGTTCTACTAAGTAGGCAAACTCTTGTGTTTTGGGGTAGGTGTTTGGTGAAAGTCAGGTTGACTGTAGATGTTAAGCTAGAAGTAATTAGAAGATGGCTAACTTGAGTGATATCACTGAACAGTTGTCTAGTCACTTTGTCCTTCAGTATTTTGAAATGGTGTCTTGAAATTTCTCATTGTTCCATCAGTTAGCATGGAGGGTGATGGGTGGGAAGCAAAAACTCTCAACAGTTAACTAAAGTTGGAGGTGATGCTTGGTAGCTGCAGCACTGCACCAGTGGTTGTAGCAGAAGAACAGGCATGTATTCAATAATCTAAAAAGTACTCCAGGCAAGAGAAGATTAAACAGATAGAGAGGTAGACTTATTTCAGTATAAAGCAGCTGTAAAACTTAGTGCTTTCAGTAGATGTCACTCGAGACTCTGCTTGGTAAAGAAATCTGTAGGCAAGATTGGATATGTGAAGGGAAAAAATCCCAGAAAATCAGAACAGTGATGGACTTGTACAATGGATCAAGCAACAGTTGCTATTCAAGGTAATTTCCTTTTGCCTCAATTCATTCCGAAGTGTGTTTTTCCTTTTCTTTTTATAGTTTGCATACAACTGTTCTTCAACATTGAAGAATTCAGTTCTGAAGCCTCTGTAAAGGCATGACACATCTTGTCTGTCTCCAGTTAAGGAAGCTGTCACAAACAGCCTTGAAGAGGTAGCCTGTGCAGTAGAAATGTCAGAACAGAATTGTGAAGATACACCAATTTGAATTCCCATCAGGAGTTACATCTTTATAAAAAAAATTTGAAGCATGAAGCTATTTCTTGAACTTCCTTGTTAAGTCTAACTGAGTGCATTGACGTCCTTAGAAGGTAAGGGTAGTGTTGGCAGGGCTCTTTTGAAGGAGTGACACAGATCTTTTACCTATTTATGCTGGTAACAATGGCAGGGCTATAAGCTTATACACCAGCTTACTATAATGTATTCCTGTACCTGTGAATGCATTTGAATGTCAATTAAATGAAATATAAATTATTTCTATTTGGTATTGCAGACAGAATAGCAGGATGACTATGTGATGGACCTGTAAGCTTCCCCCTCTTAGGGATGGTTGAAACTTCTCAGTAACACTCTTCCAGTTGTGGGGAAGCAGAAAGACACAGACTTAGGGTATTCCACTTGCGTTCAATGCTGTTTTAGTGACTAAAGGTGGTGCTAGTGGTTAACAGCCGTCTACTGCATACTTCAGCTTTTTTAGGCCATTAAAAAATACTAAAGGTACTTCAGTTATATTAATGACTGAAATGATTTGGAAATCCTTAGCCACTTAAGGAGATTTCTGGTTCAGCTCTTAGTTTAAAGCAGAGTCAGCCTAGAGCTGCCCAGGACACTGTCCAGTTAGGATGTTTCCTGCTCTGCCTAGAGAGTCTGCATTCTCTGAGCTGTTCAGTGCTTGTCCATGTTCACGGTGGCAATAAGTTTTTGTCCATTTAAACATATGTTGTCCTCACAGTGGATACCTCTGAGAAGAGTCTGGCTCAGTCTTCTTTATTCCCCTCTGTACTGTTCTTAGCAGATAAAGGTGAAGAAAACAAACTATCTCAGCTTTTTTGGTATCCTTTGTCCCCAGGTTTCATGCCCAGTTCAGCAGCAGGCCCACATTTTCTCTGGTCTTCTTTCTGCCTTTCTTTTTTCCAGATGCCTTTTAAGTTAACCTAAGTTTCTAGCAATGCTGGTAAGTTGAATTAATTTCCATAGTTTTAAAGTACACATTGTGTAATCAGCCAACTTGCTAGCAGTTTTTAAAAAATACTCAGAATGCTTTTTCTTCCTTCTATATTAAGATACACGTTTGATTTTAAGAGCTTGTTTTCACTGGCTATCTTTAGTTCTGCTTTTTACACTTCTTACCATCATCAACAAAGAGCTATGAAGTAAAGATCTGCAAACTAAATTTTTCCAACTTGCTGAAAAGGTTGAGCCAGTTCTGTAGCATCATTCTGCTGTTTGACAAACCGGAACGTTTCTTTGTCTTAATGATTAAGTAAAGGACAAAAATACTAATGGTGGAACTGGAAAAACTGTCATAAGTCTTTGAACTCAGCAAGAAGGTTTTATAGCATTTATGTAGTTTCCATAAAAGAACTCCGTTTTGACAAGTTTAGCCATTGACAACATCTGTGGGAGAAAGTTACAGCGTACCAAAGATGTGATGGTTAGAAGCATCTCTGTCTCTGCGAAAACTTTATAGAAAACACAATAGATTCAGGACTGGTTTGTGAGAGATGAAAATCCCAATTATATAATCTTCAATTGGATGATCTTCCATTATCTTTGTCCTTGGTAGACTGAAGCTTGAACTGGAGCTGTTTGTATAGTTTGAGCAAGGTTGAAGTACCTTGGACAGAAGCTCATGTGTTGGCTGACTCAGTGAATGTTGGCCACCTTTAGCTTTTGTGGCAAAATAGGAACTCTTTTAACAGATTTTTGACTCAAATTGTTTCTTTTGAGTAGAAGAAACAGATGTCTGGCATCTGTTTATGTAGTAAAAGAGTGATGGAAAGGTATAAGACAGGCTGAACCTGTGCAGGGTAGTCTTAAGTCTACTAGACCTATAGCTTCAGAGCAGTAACTGCTGTTGGCAGATTCATTAAGTTCCCTGGATTATGAGGGGAGAAAAAACAGGCCCAGTGAGCACATGCAGACTTCAATGGCTCTTTCTCTTAAGACTTAAACGCAGAGGAGAGCTGGCCATCTGTTTTAGGTTGTGTATAACTGTCAGTGTGTTTAAATAACTTCATTCTGTGCCAAAACTTCTTGTCCTGTGTACCAGTTGAGCTGAGCTGGTGCAAAGAATAGAAAATAGGATTAAAAGCACTTCAGCAATCTGTATAAAAATGAAGTGCTTTATGAGCTAAGGAAAAGTTACTATTTTGTGCTGTTAACACTTCCAGTAAGATTGAATCATTCATTATGTGAGATTTCCTGGTTCTGAGACAGTGTTACCCCTCTATGACAGATTGTGCTGAGGAGGAAGGTAAGAGTTTAACTCACTGAGTTAATGGATTGAAAGAAATTCAGTATAAACAGTGGCAGTGGAACACCAGATGCATGAAAATTACTCTACCACCCAATCTGATACATTTTATTAAATCAGATTGATTTGGAAAGAGTGAAGTTGATGTAGCATGTTGACACAGCCTTGCATAGTTTACTTTTTTTCAGGTCAAGTTTCTCTTCAGATGCCAAGTGGTATGGTGCAGGGTACTGAATGCATACAATTTCTGAAGAGAAGCAGGTAGTCTTAGATATTTTCAAAACTAGAATGAAGATGGGGCAGGACTTGCTTATTTTTTAACTCCAGCTGTCTCCTAATGTAAGCCACTGCTTCTAAAGTGAGAACTTTTTTTCACAGAGAATATAAAGGGAAACTTTTTGAAGTCTTATCTGACAGTTTGTCCACTAGAATTGTGTGAGGTTGATGGTTCTGGTCTATGAAAGATTAAGGAAACCTGCTTGAAGAAACAGCTTATCTGTGCAGCATTTCTTGTGCCACAGGTTTATTGGAGGCAAATGGCTTGCCTTAGGTTTGATGATGCTGGTAATTATCAGTAACTTTTGATGCTTGTATATGCATACTACTTGTCACTGTCAAACTTGGGATTTCCCATTTTTGTGCAGGCAGTATACAGTTTGGACTTCAGAAACTTTAGGTGTAAAGAAGGTTGCCTTTTGAGTACGCTTAGACTTGCAGGTGGAACTTCTGGGGTTTTTTGGTGTGAAAAAGCACAAAAGAGAACTGCAAGTTTGTTTCTTCTGTTAGTGCTCTGGGTAATTAGCCACAGGGTTGTGTGTTTTTTTTCTGTCTCCATAAAATGTATGTTTTTGTGTATGCATACTGCTTGCAAAGATGCAAGGGATCACTGCCAAGCTGTGAGGCTTACCATACTGCTCTAGGTACAGATGGATCTCTTGTGTGGCATTAGTGAAAGAAATACTTTCACAGCATTCCAGAATTGGGAGAAACAAAATTTTGGATTAATATCTCACCAAATTCAAACAACCTCCTGGGTAACAGTATCTAGAGTTTGCATCATTAACAACTCAAATAAGGTATCTCTGTATTCTTCCCATCTTTCAAGAAATATCTTGATAGTGTATCTTTGGGAACAGCACTTGCTGTTCTTGTGGTTCAGATCTTCTGGATTTTTGGTTTCTTCTAAACCCACTAAAATGGGAAATAACTGTATCATGACAAGGGAGGGCTTCAAGTGGCTTCTGCACACAGTGGAAAGTTTGAAAAATTACTTGTTCCATAGAAATGGCAACAGTCTCCTTAACTCTTCAAAACTCTACCAAAACACTCCAGTGAAAGTGTTGGGAAGTGATAGTGGTGGGTTGAGTCTGTTCCATCATTCTTATGGTAGTGAAGATTTTACCAAAGTGCTAAGTTACCAGCCAGTGGTTTCTTACGTGGATAGGATTTCAAATCTGTTTGTATACTTCCAGCTATTTTGCTCTTGTTCAGAGTCTTGAGGTAGATTTCTCTGTTTAGTTAATAGGAATGAAACAAATTTAACTTTCTCTTTAACAGACCCTGTGCCTAGCTTATGTCTAGAGGTGGACACTTCATTGTTTGCTCAGTTCAGGAGACATGGACATACTGGAGAGCCCAATGAAGGGTGAGGAAGACAACAAAGGGACTGGAGTAGGCTCTTGCCAGTGGTACCCTGTGACAGGACCAGAGACAAAGGGCACAAACAAACGTAGGAGGTTCTGTCTGAACATCAGGAAACATTCTTAATTGTGAAAGTGACCAAGCATTGATGGAGGTTGCCCAGAGAAGTGGTGGAGTGTCCCACCTTGGAGATGCCCAAAGGGGTCTGGACATGGTCCTGGGCAGCTGGCTCTAGTAGCCCTGTTTAAGCAGTGGAGTTGGACCAGGTGGTCTCCAGAGGTCACTTCCAACCTCAGACACTCCATGATTCTGTGCTTTAGTTGGTTAAGTATTCTAAGAATAGCATATATGGTGCTTTATTGAGCTGAAGTTAAACTTTGGAAAACTTTTGGGAAATATGTTACTGCCGGAGCAGCTGTTGGAGCTGAAACATGACAGGGTCAGCAAAATCAGGCTTGCAGGTGAAAGCTATTTTGTTCTGTGTATAGATTCTGAAATCTGTAATAATTCAAACCTGGTTAGCAAGTTTGTGTTTTTTGTTGTTGAAACCTGCATTTTGCAGGTGACTTGACATTTGATAGTGGTATTAAGCACTAATGTCCCTTACTGGGACATTGGACTTCTTTCACTTAGCACATCAGCTTTGTCTTCTGAGTTTAGAAAGCCCCCCTCAGAGCCTTCTAGCTAGAGAAAGTATGGTGTGGTTAGTCTGGGTTTCCAGACAGGATGGAGGCATCATCTTTCTAGGAGCAGTGATTTGATTGACCACTCAATAACAGTGACAGTCTTGGGATGGCTAGTGTGTGGCTAAAAGCCTATAGCAGCCTGTAAGAATTGATAATGGGTGGGTTTTTTAAAGGCATAAGTGAAATGTTCAAATATGCAAGCCTTGGAAATAAAGATTGTGTAATAGAGGGCTCCCAGTGTCTTAGAGATCACCTGAGGAAAGCTTTTTAAATTTCTCAGTCATCATTTACCTTGTACTGATAAGGTTTAACATTTTATGTCAGGCTTGATTTGGGATATCCTCGTCTTGAAGCTTTTTGTAAATATTAATGAAATGCCAAGGTGTTGAGTCTTCAGCTAATTTTTTTTGAAAAGCTTTCAGGAGCATCTACTTTTTTAGCTAGAAAAACTGGACTAATACTCCTTTTATGCTTTGCAGTCTTGTGCAGTACAAGTGTCTAGGGGATATAGCTTTGTGGGGTGAAGGAGGGTGGTTCTAGTGAGTGTGGTGCTAGTGAGGGTGGTTCTCTCCATAATGGACTCCCAAGATCCCGTGAGTATGTGCTGTGGAATCACTGAATCACAAACACTTAGAAAACCGTGAGGAACAAGCAGTCCCGGGAGCAGATTGTTCTGAGGTAAACAGAATGCTAGGTCAGCTTACACTGGTGTAGTTTATTCTGGGTCAGGTAATCCAATTGTGAGAGGTTTGCAGAACAACTGATGCGACTTTTCTCCACTTGCTTGTCAAGTGAGCTCTCTTAAGCCAACTAAATCACTTGTACCACTTACTCCTTTCTGAGGCCTGTTGAAAGATTCCTGCTGCTTCTATTCTGCCACCTGTCTCAATAAATGCAAAGATCCACCCCCGGAGTCATACCTCTTCTTAGTGCTTCAGAGAAGACTTTTGCTAATAATGTTAGTCTGTATAGCTAATCCACTTACTGTAGTGGATTCTGTAGAGAAATATAACAATCTGTACTTTGCATAAGCAAATTAGAAAGTAACAGACTGGTGTGACAGTTGGGAGACTGCACCGCTTACTGTGTTTCTTTTTTTAAATATTGGAACTAAGGATAGTTTTCATAATTTGCTTTTTTCTCTTCCATTTTATATTGGTTTCTGATTTACTGTTGAAAGTCTGTTTCCCATCCAGTGCTGTTTCTGCTGGTTTGGGAGCCTGTGGAAGACAGTAGGGGTGAAGTGCATGCTTCCTCTGTTGTAAGTCAGCTGTGTTGAAGTGCATCCCTGAATAGCTAGTGCTCAGTTCTTTTTTGAAATTGTGGATGAATAGAGCATAAAAAGCTTTTGGTGCTGTGTGAAAATTCAAAAGGGAAGAGAAATACAAGAGCGTTTTGGGAGGAAACAATCCTGCTAACTTTAGGGTGTAATGCTTTTAGCATACTCACCTACTTCCAAGATACCTGTTAGTGTCTCTAGAGCTGGAAGACTGTTTAAAGGCACTTGCTGCTGTGTTTTGCAGCTTGGTGTGTTATTGATGTAACCCTTCCTTGAGGTTTACCTGACTTCCTTTTGAAGGGTTTATTTAATGATGCTGGCTTAATTGTGTATTTTCTTTGACTATTGAAGTACAAAGGCCAAAGCTCTCTGTAGCACAAAGTAGTTTATTGTGACACTTACTGAAACAAAGTGGTTTTGTCCTTCCCTCATCTGTCACTTCCCAGTGGATTTGTGAATCTTCCCATGTGTTAAATGCTAATGTGAAACAAGGAGAGCAGCTGTCAAGAGTAAACTGGTGAAGTTTCTTGTATTCAGTGTAAGTGTTGCTTTCCTGTTACCAGAGATTGGAGACCTTTTAATCTTCCTGATTTTTCCATATAGACAGTGCTTTGTGAAGTAATTGGTGTGTATCAGTCTTTGCCAAAGCTGAAAACATGGAGTACTTATGAAACTTCTCCTGTGCCACTTCTCTCTCTTCCTTCTCCCCATTGTGACATAGAAATAGAAAGAAGATGAAGTAAATGCATTTAACCTAGTCTTGAATAGTTTGGATTATTTAGTATGTGTTTAGGTTTCTGTATTTTATGTGCTATTCTGTTTGAGACTGGATAGCTTGCAGTCAAATGACTTGAGAGAAACTGTGGAGACCAGAAATATTTTGTAAGACTCGAAGAATGCTTGTAAAATTTTGGAGGATATGGTGAACTTCCTGATGCAACCCTGGTCTTAAACAGTGACCTTCATGGAAAGGTACTAGTGTATCAAAGAGCTGTTGATGGCTTCCAGTTGTTACCAATAAACTACTCCAGCTGAGATTTGAGAAATGCTTGGTGGAGAGAACTGACAATATTCCAAAGTCTTGAATTTAGCAGTCTGTCACTGAGACTTGGTGTGCACAGTAAAATTCTGTTCATTTTAAATAACTTTTACATAATTTGGGATTCCCACACAGAACTATCTTTTTTTTGTAGAACCAGCACATGGATCTGTTCTTAACCTGTATTTGTCCAAGTTGTGTTGCATGAAGATCTGATATTCTTAAATCACTCATAGTCACCTGCTGGAAAAATGAGCTTGAGAAGCCTTCAGGCAGCTTAGGTTTGTTTACCAGATTTCATTGTGGCTGATCACAATCGCCTATCTCAAAGTCTGTTTATGAGCTATCTTTACAAGAAGGGATTTCTGTTTTTCAGTATTTAGAGCAGGTGAGTACTTCAGGGATCGAGGTATGCAGACATTCGGTGCTGGCAACTGTCTGAATGTATCAGGTAGCATACCCTGTCTGGTACCTCCTTCATAACGTATCTGAGAGATGACTAATGGGGGAGTGTTGTTGTCTGTGTTCGTTTTACATGCTTAGCTACAGTACAGAGGTCATTCAGTAGCTGATGCTGAACAGCCAGCTGAAGGATGCTGGAAACTTGGAGAGTGTTCAGCCACTGAGCTCTGAGCTGTGTTGCTTTTATTGTTGTAATAAGCTTTTTTGTGGTTCATTAGATGCAGCTGCAGTTAATCAGAACCAGCTTAGATATAACTTAGCTGATCTGCTTTGAATGTTCTAGGTATCTTTGTCAAAAGTTATGGGCTTCTTTACTTTCAGGTCCTTACTAGGAAATGTTCAGTTAAGGAAGCTAACATTTTTAAGGGAACAGTCTTTGGGTTTGAGCTATATTAGATCTAAGAACAATTTCAACTTGCCTTTTCTTTATGCAAAGGATAAAAATCAGCTGAGGAGCTGGTAGTGTGGAGACACCCATGTGATTTTTCTCTCTAACCTCTGATACTTAACAGTCTAAAAATAGTTACCATATGGAATGTCGTTATTGTGAGGACAGCCTCTGCTACTTGTGAACCTTTCTGTGTTTAAGCACTTTCTGTGCCTAAACATTTTTAGCTAAACTTCAACTAGATGAACTCGTCATATGGCTTTGAATGATAGCTGCTGTCATTGTCCACAGATTTAGGAGGAAAGAGGGTTATTTTCTCTGAATTTAGTAGGGGTGGATATGGGAGCATTCTGTTTGATCTTTTTTCTCATGGGTCTGTTTTAGATATTGGTTAAAAACAGAAGTGAAAAAATTTGATCTTACACTGGTGAAAAATACAACAAATTTTAATCTTGAACACCTGACTTACCTGTTTCAAGCCTGTCTGTTAGTTGTTTAGCCTTCTAGCAACCTACTGAGAATTCATAGCTTTAGTTGGAGGTTATTCAGAGATGAGCCTGACATACCCTACTTCAGTAGTTGTTCTTACTGCTGCAGGTAGTCCAGAAACTGCTGGAGAGAAGTAAGAGAACATGAAATACTTGTCTATGATGAGTCCATTTGCCTTGTAAGCTGTTTTGTACAAAGCGAATAATCTTCTGTCTTGCAGAACTGACTTGCAGGTAACTTGTAGTGATTGTGCATTTTGTACAGTACTTACGCAGAATTTGTAGTAAGAAGGATTTAACCTTTAACCTTGTTTTACTGTTGTTGCTAGGAAGCATACTTGAATTGGGTTTTCTAATACTTTCCCCCAGAACTTCACAAAGCAATGAATACACTTCTGAAGGTTAAAAGTTGAACATTGACTGAAAGGTCCATTTAATGTATAATGGTATAAAGTATCTGCAGAGTGAAATAAGTAGATTAACATCCTTTTTGACTTCCAAGGTGATACTTTTTTAGCTGTTTGGGACTTTTGTGTATATTTAGTGGGAATGCATGATCATACTGGACAGTGAGAACCCATCTATGATACAAGCAAGGTCTGGTATCTGGTCTACTCACAACAGCAGTTTTCAGACCTCTCCATAGCACTGGTGCCTTTTGACCTGTTGTCAGCATGTTTCCAGTGCTTACTTTTTGAATTATTTTTTATCTGCTACAGTAAAACACATCCTGGACTTGATGCTGATAAGGGTACGTGTAAGTACCCTGTAATTAGAGATTCAGTAGAAACCACTGTCATGGGTTTTTTTGCAAGTCCTAAGAGGGAAAATACATACTGTTTTTAACAGTCTTTATTAATTTACTGATGCCTTTGTTTTGCATAAGCATCCCCTTCCTTCCCCAAACTTAATATACACCCCATGTACACCCTGGTTTGGAAGCAATTCATTAAGAAACAGGGACTAAACTTGTGAACTCATTCTTTTCTCCATGTCAGAGGGATGTCACAGCATAAAATCCACCATCTAGTTTATTTTGAGGTGTTCTTCAGCACCTGAGAGGTCAGCCTTTGGGTGCCATGGCAAATAATATGATTTGACAGGTCTGCTATAAAAGGTGCTAGAGATAAGCAAGGTCTTAACTTCCTGATCTCAGTCTTCAGTGATGGGTGAAAGTGTCTGCCTTTCTTCCATGCCTCAGAGTCAGGGCATTGCTGTAGTGAAATGATAATAAAAACATGCAGGTTAGTCCACAAAGGAACCCATGGTATCATAAGTCAGAGAGCATCAGCATCATATTTTTTACTAGTTGGTGTTCTCAAAGTAGATTTTTGGTTGCTGCTGTGGTTCTTATTGTCCAGGCTTTTTTTTGTCCTGTAGTGTGATACAGGGAGGGTTTTGGGGTATAGGGGACTTTCTAGTGTTTCATCTGCATTGATACAGGGCAGGAAAAGGAGTTTATTCAGAGGTGCCTGCTGTTGGACTGACTTCATTCTTGCTATCTTACTGTCTTGTGAGTTCTCACCAACTCTGTTTATAAACAATTCTCTTGATTTTTCCTTTGACATTAAAGCTTGAAGATGTGCACAGGAGAAAAAAAATGTTACGATTCGCAGTATTTTGTAGCTCTGTCAAAGTGGCATACTTCTATGACTAGAGAGTCCAGCGCAGAGCCACCAAGATTAAGGGAGTGGAACATCTCCCTTATGAGGAAAGGCTGAAGGAGCTGGATCTCTTTAGCTTGGAGAAGAGGAGACTAAGGGGTGACCTCATAAATGTCTATAAATATGTCAAGGGCAAGTGTCAGGAGGATGGAGCCAGGCTCTTTTCAGTGACGTCCAATGACAGGACAAGGGGCAATGGGTACAAGTTGGAACATAAGAGATTCCATAAAAATATTAGAAAAAACTTTTTCACGGTGAGGGTGACAGCACTGGAACAGGCTGCCCAGGGGGGTTGTGGAGTCTCCTTCTTTGGAGACATTCAAAAGCTGCCTGGACGCATTCCTGTGCGATCTATTGTAGGTGATCCTGCTCTGGCAGAGAGGCTGGACTAGGTGATCTTTGAGGTCCCTTCCAACCCCTAACATTCTGTGATTCTGTGACTACTGTTTCCCTTGCTATTGTATTAGGCATATAATTAGCTTTACTATGAAATGGGGTCCTACTTCAGTTTTTTGAAGCAATAATAAATCTCTTAACACAGTGAAGCTGGCTTTTCAAAACTGATTCGAAAGAACATTGCCAGCTCTAGAATTTGCTGTTAAAAGGTCTAGATTTCCATAATATATATACGTTTAGTGGGTTAGACTTAGATAATAGAAATGTCTACTGCATAAATATATCAAGCTGGAGTTTTAATAGTTTTGGTATCACACCTAGCATAGGATAATAAATGAAATATAGTATAAGAATCAAATAAAAACATGTAGGTTAGCCAGTGTAAGGAACAAGGGTATCTTAAGTAAATTTAGTGATATGTACTTTAATGGAATTTGGAGTACTGGAAAACACTAGAAGTGGAAGACAAATTAGATATGGCTTTCCATGAACAAAAGGTAAGGAGAAAGAGCTGGAGTGTATGGAAGCCAGGTGGTCCCAGAAACATCCTATCTTCTGGACAGAATGATAGGAAAATGATTAGCAGTATTAGTTGTGATGTATCAAATTCTTAGATTTAACAAAGGGTTCTGGCAATTTGGGTGCTGTCTTTCTGTCTGTTCTTTAATTTGTGCAGTGATTACCATCCACAAAGGTCAGAAACCTTAAGATGTGGGTGAGATTTCTGTGCTGACAAGAACAGTCTTATTTTAAAATAGGAAAACTTCTTAAGTATCCATCACTGCATTTTTAGTTGAACTATACAAATAAAGATTTCTGCACGTAAGTCAACTCAGTACAGCATATGGATCTGTCATGCTATATCTGTTGCATTATTCATTGCTCATGGTATAGCGTGATTAAGAACTGAAGTTCTCTTCATCTCCTGCTGGAAACCTTTATGCTGCATACATGGAACTGCAGTGAGTTCCTCCTGATGGGGCAGGTAGGGAAGAGTCATAGCTGTCTTCAGGCTTGTTATTTTTTCCAGAAGATGTGAATATTAACTTCAGACCCTTAAGAATGCTTTTCAGATTGAATAGTCAGTCTTCATTTGTAATAAGCGTTTAGAATGAACTGGTTTTGGCTACATTTTTTCATATTGGTTCATTATGAATTATTGGACAAGAACGTCCTCTTGATGTCTTAACTGTTTCTGGATGATTGTAAATCTTATAAGTAGTGAAGTAACGGAAGCCTTGTAAGGTGTTAAGTCTGAGCTACTCTTGTCTGTAGAAGGCAGAAAATGCTGACTGGAAGTGTTTTTGTTTGAACAGTGTTCCTTTTGCTCTTCAACCCCTCATATCCAGCTGTGGAAAAAAATGGTGCAGCTCATGTCAGTTGGTGTCGCAAATCCTTTTTTGCATTACATGCTACTTTGAAGCCTTTCACCAGTGAGGGAAAGGTATTTGAATACCGTTTAATATCTGTAAGATATGATACCATGTTTTGGACAATGTCATGTCCTTGACTGTCCAGGTAGTTTGTTTGCTGTCCTATCTGGTGTAATGTTGAGCTCATGGCAAACTCCAGTGCATCTTGCCCTATCTTGCTAGTTGAGCTCTTGTCTTCTGAAGATCCCTTCTTCCCCACAAGATTTAATGGAGGGATTAATATTTTTCTCTGCAAAAATGACATGATTCTATGTGTATATAATGATGCATATTTAAGTTTGGATTGAATCCTTTTTGGTGTTGCACACAAGCTCTGCTTGTCATCAGTTTTAGAACTAAAAGAAGGATGCCATCTCCAACTTGTGACGTAGCTGTCTGTCAGGCCACTGGTGATCTGGGCTACTGGAGGCATATGAGTACGTAGTCTTTGTGTCGCTGTCCCAGCTTGGCACTACTTTGAAAGGACTTGTAAAGAAAGGTTTGGAGGAAAGGAGAGGCATGGAGGCTGCTGGTTTTTAACTTTTCAGCTGCTAACTTTCTCCTGCTCTGTGTGGGATTAAGAATGTCAGTTGCTTAGCTAAGTATCTGCATGTGTGAGGGTAGCGACATTCAATCATGCAACGCAACTTCTTCCTTGCCTACTCTATTTGAGCTCAAAGTGTACTGTAAGAGCAAAAACTCCCCTGAAGGGAGGAAATTAAGGGGATTCATCCTGCAGTTTGAAGGGTTGGGCTGTGATGGAGATACCAAGTCCTCAGAATCTGGCTGTGTGGGTCTGCTGGGATGTGCCTCTAGAGTGTCTGGGGTACTGCCAGGTTTTGGGCCCAACCGTCTCTCCAATTTGCCAGGGGGCTGTGAGCAAGAGCAGTGCTGCCATAAAAAATCAGCAGAGCAGAAGTGTTCCTCTAACCTTGTCTTCAGCCTGAAGACAAGTCTTAACATCCATTGCTGGGCCCTCCATTGCACTAAGGAAAATAGGTTGCATGAAGGACGAAACTTTTTAGCTATGTTGTACTTTAGGCTGAGGCATAGGAGACTAAATGGAATAGTGGGTGGCCTTGAATTTCACACATGCATTCTTGAATAGGAAGGTTTTTTTCTAACTTTTGTTTTTAAATTTTGGCATTTCTTCTGAGTCAGGCTAACCTGTTTTGCTTCCTTTTCCTGGCTGTTGGTAAAGCTTCAGCTTTTGAAATTGTCAGTGGGCCAGAAGTATGTAAATGCAGTGTAAAAGGTGAAAAAGTTTTACACAGCCCAATGGGAATAGTGAAATAAATGCTGAAAAACTGAAGTAGTCATCCTAGTCAGCTCAAGTGGAGTAGGCACTGTGTCTAAAAGTGGATATTGACTTTGAAACCCTTCAACCTATCAAGATTCTGCATTCGAAGAGTCCTCAAGTCGTTTCCTTTCACCCCATTGAATCTTTTTTTTCTGTTATTCTCAGTAGGCTCAAGAGGGGACTGCAGATGTGTAAGGCTGAAGGGAAATGTCTCTAGCAAGATACTGTTAGTTCTTGCAGGATACATATGCTTTTTGACAGAATTGCCTTGGAGAGCACTCTGCTAGAAGGCTGGGAGCTAGCACATGAGACTGGGACAGCATGTGCAAGTGTTGAAATGGGTAAGAGTAAAAACTGTAGTTGGCAAGATCTTGTGAATGGTAGGGTGCAGTTGAAAAGTCTGAGCATATTTAAAGAACCTGGCATGTTTAAAGGGAGGGTCCTTTAAACAGCAGTCTCATTTAGTACAAGTCAAGTCTGGAGTTGTTCATAACTTGTTTGAAGTTTGCTAGTTTGAGTCCTGAACAGCTGTCTCTGTCATCTGGTGATAGTTTTGGTGGAACTCTTGCTGAACATCAGCAATTTTGGCTGTGTTCAGACAGGCCCAGCTTGACATTTAGCTAGAATCTTGAATGTAACAAAAGTGTTTCTGCTCAGCTGGCTTTAAACTTTTTTAAATGGAAGAGGGCAATGAAAAGGAGTAGAATTTTGAGCTGAGTTCTTTTATCCTGTGCCTAAGCTAATTATGCTGCATGTCAATGCTCTGTTGCTCAGAGTAAGTTATACTGGTAGAAGTGGTTATGTGTCTAAACTGACCTGAATAATTAGGAAGATAAAAATGGGCTTGCTTCATTAAGAGTCTCATTGAACAGATCACTTAACAGAATGCAGGTGGTTTTCTTTAGAGAAAACTATTAATTTATATTTCTAGTATGGTTTCTGAGTTAAATTACCCTGTACATTTCCCCAGCTGACAAGGTAGGTAGTAATTGCAGTCAGAGGAGCTCCCTACATGTTCTCTAGATTGTTACACTGTCATGCAATGTCCTCAGCTTGTTGTACATGCATTATTTTTTACAACTGCTTGTGGATCTTTATGCAGGCTTCATTTCATGTTTAGTGTTCCCTATAATTTTTTACATTTGGTAGATAATTTGCTCTTTTTTCCTTTTCTGTTTTTAGGGTGCAGTCACCAGAATTTATGCCTGTACTGATAGCTGTTTCTTTTTCAGCTGTCTGCAATTGTCCACTTGTATTTTCATTCCCTACCTGGAATGGGCAAGTCTTTCTTGTTGCCTCTTGATCCTTGCTGAAAGCTTCTGCAGATTAACTTTTGCAGTACCAATCACAAGGATTAAATAAAATCCTTTTGCTAACATCGTACATGACTCTCCTCATATCCATCTTCATCTCTTCACTCACTTCCTCAGAATGCCTTTGAGGCCAAGGTATAGAAGTTAAGTGCTCTTGCATGTTTAGTGATTCGTAGGAGAGCCACTGTGAAAAGGTTTCCTTTCTAACCTGACACCTTAGAAAGGCTATGTAGTTGGGTTTTGTTGCTGCATAGGGCTCCTCTGCTTTCTAGTCTTACAGTTGCCTGTGTTTACATTACTGACTTGAAGTTACATGGAAAATTGGGACCACCTTATTGTCAGAAGCTAATACTAAGTTTTTTGGTCTTTGATCTGTATTGTATCACAAAGTTCTTCCTCATAACTGTGTTAATTGAGAGAACTCTACTGATTAGTTCTCTTGGGTTTAGTGAGTTTTTTCCTGGAGCAGTGCCCTAGCACTATGCTACAGATATCTTTCAATAGTATAATGAAAGGAATGACATGCAGGTGGGGAGGGCTGCTACTGGAAAATACTGGTTTATACTGTTTCAAAATAACAGTGAAAACAGACTAGGAAATGAGCATTGTTTAGCCTGTTTGTGCAGACTCACCAAGCATAATGTACTGCTAGCTTGCCGACATAAGAGTAACCATCAGGCTCTCCTTGACAACTATCCTCCCTGGAGGGAAACAGGAGTGTGTTGTTCTGACAAGCAACCTTGTTCACTGAAGAGATGTCCTCTGGCCTCTGTGCCTTTACCCCTAAAGAACTTTGGGATGTTCTAACAGCCTGTGTAATAGTTTTTTGCGTATACTGGATTCAGCATCCTCTATTACTTTTGTTTAGCTTTTTTGAATATGCGTGAATTAATACTGTACTTTCAGGCAATCTTGTGAGATATTTGACTACTTGAAGAAAAAGAGCTCTTCAAATTAGCACTCAAAGATAAAAATCTGTAAAAGGGCAGCATTAAGACCGGCAGCTATTGAGTACAAATTAACTGAATTTAATTTTTTTGAGGTATTACAATTTTTTGAGTTCTGTTTTTTTTTAAAGAAGATTCGGTATCTAGGTTATGTTAGGGCTGTTGCCTTTCACTGAGCCCTGTAATTTTTAAAAAAAAATTTAAGATGTTTAGCAACACTCCTCACACATGACAACTTATCAGTGTTAAATTACCTTCATTACTTTTGTGAGTCAAAGTAGATGGTATAAATCCTCTGTAAAACGCACTGGGTATTAAATTTAAAAAAAGAATAACTTTATTTACAACCTGAGACTAAAGTTCTGGTTTAGACCTTCATATCTGAAAGATTTAAAGTACATTTTTCTGCTATTTGGTATTATGAAAACAATCTGTAACATCTTCTTCTCCAAATAGCAATGCATGATAATTGTCATGTGCTTCTGTTATGCTGTCCATGCCCCAAAGGGAAAAGGGCAAATACTGCATTCTGAAGCATGTTCTGAAAGTCTCCTGGTGTGTGACTCCTCAGGAGCACGTTTAGAATCCCTTAGGATTTTATCGAGCATTTTATCAGCTGTGATCTTTGAGGCTGCAGACATCTCACAGTGGTAACCTGTTGGAGGAGGCAGATGTGTTTAACATCTAGTGTCTGGCTGATTAGATTCAGGGAGTTGATTTTTCTGTTATCACCTTTAATAATACAATTTAGAAGTGGGCAGGCATCTCTGCACTGACTTTGATGTGGTGTCCATGAATAGAAGTAAATTCTGTACATGAAACCTATGTGAAATAACTTCTTCCTCAATGACAGGAATGCACAGGCATGAATCGGAGCAGGTGGTAGAAAGGCTTTGGCCAGAAGCATGATGTGCTAAATGTTTCTCTGTAGTATATATACCTGAGATGGTAACAGTGGTTGAAGGCTTTTCTGTTTTGTTACCTCACCTTGGTTCTGTTTCAACACTGCCAGGATCCAGCCTTAGCTTCCGTTTTTAGCTGAGCATGAGCAGTTGGGTCTAATACATGCCAAAATACCTGTTTTGCAGGGAAAATTAGCAGACCACTGACTATTGTTTTGCTGGTCTTGATCTTACTAGCTCCACTTTATTTTCTAAAGCTCTCAAAAATCTACCGTTGATATAATTGGAACTGTTCTATGGCAACCAGAAGTAATCACATGAATCATATGGCTTTTTAACTCCTGATGTTCCTGGTCTTTAAAAAAGTTTTCTTGTTTCTCTGCAGGGCAAACCTTACTCACGACTTGAACTGCAGCTAATTAGAAGCTGGGATTCAGTTAATGCCAGTGTTTTAAGAGTATTTGAGTTTAAAATCTTTACTGTGCTTGGCAAATTAAAAGTAAGTTCACCAAAAAGATAGATGGCTCCCATGCACTGTACGTTAACAAAGGGAACCACTCAGTTTGCTGAAGGACTTTATCTTCAGTTCTGCTTCTTTTCAGAACTGTAAAGAAAGAGCAGATTTCCTTTTCCAACTTAATTGTTCTCCTCTTAATCTGAATGTGTTTTAAAACAAACTTACATTTCTTTAATAGGCATAGAGCCCCGCTTCCTGCACTTCGACTGCAGTAACTGCTGACCTATATTCATAATCTGAATACTGTCTCTGAGGCTAATAGTAAAAAAATGTACTTACTTTTTTAATGGTAGTGATTCTTCAGTAGTTAAGTATTTTACAACTTTTTTTGAGACTGTTCGCAGCTCATTCTATCTTAATGTGCCATTGTAATCTTAAATGTACAGTGTTACTCCAGAAACTGATTTTTAAAAATTGTTTTTATTTTCTTTGGTATAATTAACTATATTCCGTACTTGAAAAAAAGTCGGGTAGAAATGCAAAAAGTGTAAGAGCTTCAATTTTTCAAACTAGATGTAAAAGAGCATTCGGTGCAGTTTTGAAAGCAATAAAATGGTAAAAATTGGTAGCGAGAAATCTGTTTTTGAGGCAATGATGTGGTAGTTAAAGAACTGACTGGTACCTTGATGTGAATACCTTGTGGAACACTTTAGTGAAGATAAATGTGTAATGCAAACAGGAAGTACTTCAGATGGGAAGTGCTGTTTGCCACTTTGGGATGTGCTGTGATTCTCGAGTGCGCAGGGCAGTCTATGTTGAGAATACACTGAAGTCCAGTGTATAGAAGTGACTGTCCTGTTGGAGTTTTCCATCTGCAGCCCATGGCTCACAGGAAGCAAATAATTTTATCAGGTCATGCTGCTTTGCATGTCACTACAGACTCTGTAGGACTGAGAATTTTTGTAGACTACTACTTTAATGCAGCCTCTTTAAGAAAGCTTGTATAGACTTACAAGAAGTCCACTGAGACTTTCAGTTTTTCTTCATGTAATAAGCAGTTCATCAAACATATTTACCTGTGCATAATGGAGAGCTTCAGAAGTGCAGTTGTTAGCATTGTTTTTGGGTTGAGACCAGAGAGAATGGCTTGCAAGCCTGCACTTGATACTAGAGCCTCAGTATTTTGCATAAGAAGATATCATTAAAGGTCTTTATCAACCTAAGTTAGAAATAAAGACCCAAGATGAAGTCAGCTAACTATATGGACTGTGGTTACAAACTGAAATGAAGAATAACTTACACTGTTTTAAAGCAGGAAAAGCTGTTTTGAAGTGTGTGTTTATAAACCCTGGATGCAGCAGCCTTCTAAAAATCTGAATCCTGTTATCTTATCAAATTTAGACTTATCTGCTAGCCAGGGGCAAGAAGAAGCTCTTGTATTTACGTGAGTCTCAAGCTGTGGCAACAGTCAGGAGTCTTCCTCTTTGTGGTTATATTTAACATCTGTAATCATCAGCAAATGGCCCATTAGCTTTTGTGGTATCCTCCTAGCACTGTTCAATTCAAATCACTGGGTTTGCAGTGATGTTTTATTTAAACTATGTGCTTGAGGACAAAAATACCCCTGTGAATAAAACTCTTTTGCATATTTTGCTGTTGGCCCATTGCTGTTTTGTTATTCCACTTGAGAAAACCTTGACTCTACTGCCACCTTTATGTCCAGTGGTACTCTTAACAGCAATAGCAGGGAAACTTGCTTAATGCCATCTGTGTAAATTTTAATTTACTTAACTTTTTAAAACCCAGCATTTTAAGAACAGACTGGAATTATGCAAAGTAGTTTGTCTAGAGTATTTTTCTGTGGGTTGGGAAAGGCATTTAAAGGGAGCTGTTTTTCAGTGGTGCATGGTCATCTTAACGTGCTAATGGAAAATCAACTCACTGTTTTCTTTACTTCCTCTTCAGTCTTGAAGATTTAAAAATTTGTTCTGTGGTATAGTTCCTTTTAGGTATGGTGCGGTTCTAGAGTAGTTTCCAGGGTAGATGCAAGGGTAACTAGACTGCATCATCTTTTTAAATCTTAAAATAAGCATCTTATTTGATGTACGAAAAATAACTTTTTAGTTATTTGGAAAGATTAGATTGGAATTGCCTCAAATCCAATTAAGCCACACTGCATGGACGTGCTGGGAATATAAATGCAATTACTGTAAATTTGTACAAACTGATCTGTTGCATTATCTTGCTAATCTAACATACGGTACTTTTTGTGTCCATATTGCAGACGGCAACTCCAAACTAACATGGCAGTCAGACTGTGTGATGTGGCTTCTCTGCTTAGAAGTGGTTCGTGGGCAGCAGAGCCTTGGACTGGGGTCTGTGGGATTTTTCTTAAATTCTGTAGGCTACTTAATTACATGTTAATAGTGCTGAGGCCATACCAAACTCTTTAGTCTCCCATTTGAAATGTTAACTCTCTTACATGTTTCGTTATAGGCTGTAGGTTTTGCCCTTATAATATGGTGATCTCCTGTAGAAATTACACTGCAGTGGCTTGCCTTCTTCCTAATGTCAATTAGACTTTAGTACTAATTCAAAATGCCCAGTGTATAATTGAAGAGTAGTATTGTACTAAAATGGTTTTGGTATGGTCTGAATACTAAATTGCAGTAACTTTAAAAACCTTTATACTGTCTATTTATGATTACTATTTAAAAAGTATATTTATAAGTCTTATTCTAAGAAATTGTTTGAAAACTGTAAATTTATCGCAAACTATTTTTCTGCGTGGAAAATATTTAGTGACTTATGAAGTTGTGCTTTGTTTTATTAAGAATTGTATTCAACCTGTCAATTAAATATGCATTATTTGTAAAACAGTACCACTTTATTCAAAGCAGATGGTTCTATAGCAGAGAAATGCAGTAGTTTCAGCGGACAGGCTACTGCAGCCGTTCACTTGAATGTTGGCTTAGGATTTCATTTTTGCCACCTGAACATGAAGATAAATGTCCAATTAAGTGAGGATTACTTGTTGTCCTTGCTCAATCCTGCTAATTTTGATCAGTGAGCACTTCAAGTTTGAGAAAAAAAGGGGGGCAGGGGGGATAGGGATATCCTCAGAGCACAGCATTTGTGGCTACTACCTCTGCCAGATATACTAGTGTTTTGGAAAATAATTTATCTTAACTGGGATCATCTACTTTCTCATCTTTATTAGCAGACTTGTCATGTCACAGTGCCAGGAGCAGGTTATCCCTTGGAGTTTGTCACAAGGGAAGAAAATCTTCAGTTGTAGCTCCTCAGGAAAACTACATCACATTTTTATACTAAATATTCTTAAAATGGATGCATCTTTCCTTTTTGCTTTGTGCTGAAGTAACATCTTGGAAAGTACTTCTTTACGCAGATTATAGGCATACCTAGGAACATTTCTGAGTTACACTTTAAGACACTCAGTTTAGCTCCTCATGTTTTTAGGAAAATAAAATTTGCATTTCCTGAGTACAGTTGACCTAATCAACTGTTCAGGTATGCCTTGGGGGTATGCCTTGTTTGCATATGCTGCTGTGAACACCACAGTAATGACAGAACCTCCAGAAGTCCTGACATTACCCCACAATTTCACAATAGGCTTTTTTGTGTGAGAACTCCTAGAAATTTTAAGTATGAGTTTGGATTTCAGTGATTGCTGGATCTTACTGAAAGTACTTGAGTCTTGCTTCTGTGTTGAAATGTTTATTACTGGAGAATTAACTTAAATAATTTTTATGTTGTCCTATATAGTTGGTCTCAAACAGGGGAGGCTACACAATTCTTGGGTATTAGGCTGCAGTTAAAAATCCACTGTATTCACCAACTGTTAGCATTCAATGACTGACTTAAGGTGGCAGAGAATCTTTTGTACATGTGGTAGCTTGTGGGTGATACTGACATTCTCCAAATGATTGCTGCTGTTATCTGCCAATCATACAGTCAGTTACTTTGGGTAAAACACAACAGTTCCTGGAATGGTCCTTTATTTTGATGTCTAAAAGTAGATCAAGTTAAAGTATCAAATTTAACTAATTTTAGGGTCTAAGGTAGGGAAGAAGTGGGAACCAAGAACTGTCAGGTTAGTAAAATAAAAGCATTTAGAAGACTACTTCTAATCTGTGGTGGGAGGAGGTTGACCTAGAGGTTATCCAGGAATAGTTTGTTTTCCATCCCAGCACATTCATGCTCTGTCTCTCTAAGTTGCTAATCTTGCTTTCTGCTATTGGTTATGAGAAATAGGCTCAGGATACAGCTAACACCCACCTCATTTTGAAAATAACCAAATGCTATAACTTCAAAAAGCTACGTTTCATATAATTTCAATTATCAGTTTTAAGTTAATAGAACTGATTATCCTTGCAACAGGAGAATTCTGCTTGGTAACTTCAATACTAGAAAGGCTATGATGCCCCTTAATGAACGAAATGGGGGGGATGGAAGCTAAGCTTTGAGTGTTTACTTCATTGAAAGAGCTCCTAGAAGATTTTATCAATAACTTTTTGCCTGTAAGTTTTTTAAATATTGCCTTGCTAACAGTTAAAAACCCTCTTTAGTGGGGGTGGGGTGAGGGTGGTGCATATAGAGGCAGTATATGGCCCTAACAATACCATTTCTGCATAGAGACAGGTCTTTAAGATTCTTGTCTGGAGTCTCCTAATAGATCGTGAAATATGAATTTTGATGGTTCTTCTTTTCTGTGTTTTTCAGCAGGTAATTGCTGCCATGGAAACACAACTGTCTAATGGACCAACTTGCAATAACACAGCCCATGGTTCAGCCACCATAAACACTTGCTCATCACCAGTTGATTCTGGGAACACAGAAGACAGCAAGACCAATTTAATAGTCAACTACCTTCCTCAGAATATGACACAGGAGGAACTGAAGAGTCTGTTTGGTAGCATTGGTGAGATAGAATCCTGCAAGCTTGTCAGGGACAAAATAACAGGTATGCTGGTTTGGGGATTTTCTGCATATTTTCATTTTCCAAGCAGTAAGCTGTCAGATAATTGTTCTGCAATTCTTTTAAATAATGGAATAAGGGCAGGAGAAACCAATGCTGATGTTGCTAGTCAGAAGGAACTTAGGTTCCTTCTCAGCTTTCTATATCCAAAAATTGTCTGTATTTGCATTTCATCCAGGTTTGTATGACTGCTGTAAATCCTAATGGGCATTTAAATCTTCTGAAGGTTGGAGTCTTGGAAAGAAGTTTCAGATGTGGAAAAGCATATATTTATACAAGGTTTGCTTGAGTTGTTATTCAGCTCCAGTGGCGTCATGACTTCATTAGCTTGGCTGATGCAAAACTTCCTTTCTAGGGATGCAGGTAGTTAAGCTTACACCTTAGGAAAGGGCAAACTACTGTATACCTCTTCAGGTAAAGCTGCTTTTGCATTGCAGCACTTGAGCAATTCTTTAGGATGCACACTTGAATCAATGTGTGCTGTCTGAAAGTGCAAGTGTGATCTGCAGTGTGATATATTCTGTTAGTACTGTTTTAGAGACAGCTGAGGCACAGGTAGCATGTATTTAGACCAGTTATTTACCTTTAAGTGCCAGATGGATGCCTACACCTCAAAGCAAGACTGAAAGGATAGTTAGCAAAGTTCAGTTTGAACTCCTGAACGCCTCAATTTTTCAATTCTAAACTTCACTTTCAAAAAAACATTGATGTACTGTTTATGTTGACATTTCATTAGTTTTGTTCAAAAATACTGACTTTAGTACTTTATTTCCTGGTTTTTTTTTTTGCAGAGTCCTCAAATACGCAGTTTTCAAGAACACATCTTTAACTTACGTTCTTGATTGCAACACCTGAATGTGCTGGTTAGCTTCTGTGTTTAAAACTACACCTCTTTGAAGCTGCACGTTCTCTATGCTTTGGTTTAAGGGATGGAAGCCAATACTTCCCTATTACCAAAAGGTAGTGACAGAACATGGACATTTTTCCTCACACTAAATAAAAACTGACTCAGTGTTCCCTGAGCAGCAACAGTGGGAAGATGAGATCTTTAGTTGATGCACATTGGCAGATTGTGTGTGATACACATTTGTGTTGATGGCTTGCATATGCTGGAGAGATGTGTTCCCCAATTGTGTACATGAGTAGTGGAGGACAAGGCCTAAAAACCTAAAAAGGCAGCTCTGGCACCAACCCTGGGACTTGTCTTTGGCATGCAGTGCATGCTTTCTTCTGTACTCATCACGTAGGCTCCTTTAGCATGGCAGAAAAGTTCTGCTGCCTTTTCCCACATTGGTGCAGCCACTACTGTGTCATCAGTACGAGGATGAATGATGCTTAAACAAGGATCTGGCAGCAAAAGTATACTAAGGGGAATATTTCCCAAGTGTTGGTTCACCCACATCTGTACCTGCTGAGGTGAGCAGAGGGAGCTGAGTTGGGGATCTCTTCTCCTAAATTCGACCATCTAGTCTGTTGCACAGCGAGACTGAATTTAGCCAGAGCCTGTACCTTTTTTAATAATAAAGTACTTAATTACCAGTGCTTCTAGATGGGACACTGAATAATCACCATCTTTTTTGAGGATTTTTTGTCATCGTTCTCTGCATGCTGCAGACAGCATTTATGACTGTCTGATAAGGTTTTTTTTCACTTGTGCATGGTGTGAGTACAACCTATTTATATATAAAGGGATGGTTTTGGTACTGGTCACTCTTGATTATAAGTCTTGGCTACTGTCCTCTAAGGAGTTTTATTGTCAAATTACACTTTTGTCTCCCCAGTTAAAAGGTGGATTCTCAAGCCCTACTTCTTGGACTTCATGCAGTTCAGTTCTGTACAGCATCAGCCAATTTCATGCTTGATGAACTTCAGGTACATTACAAAGTAGAATCTAAAAAGAAGTGTCCATATTCAGGCCTAGAGAGGTGATGCTGTACTTCTGAGACTGCAGGAATGGATTTTAAGTCTTGATCTTTTCTACTGACTGTTCTACACAGTTTGTTCTATCTTGGTGAATTCACTAGGCCATGCTTCGTGGCTGTTCCTCCTTTCAGTTAGTGATTACTGACAACTTAGCCCCTCTGAAGGAAGGACCATTTAGTGGCACCAAATAAGTCAAGCTAAGAGGCTGCTTAGAGCCCAACACTGATCCTTTGATCTTCCTCTGGCTGACTTCTGTAGTGTTGTATGAAGGTTACTTTGTCAGCCCTTTGGATCTGAATGACCAGCACTTCTTCCACAGCAAGTGGCTTACTTTAAAGACATTGGGTAGTGGAATAGTTAAATCTGTGAAGTACCTTGCTTCAGTGTGGTAGCTACTAAAAGTGCTTTTAGTCCTTCAGAGCTGATCAACACTTGAAGCAATTTCTGCTCTTCCCTGTGAAGAATACTGAATGTGCTTAGGCATGCTGAAGAAACTAAGGCTGATGCTATACCTTGCTGTCTACACCTAAAGGCTGGTTGATGCAGAAAATCCTGTCTTCTTTGTAGGTAATGACTTCAGTGCTTTGAAACAAAAGGTCTTTTACTTAGTGGTTTCCTGACCTTTTGTTCCAGGAGTGGAAAGAAAGAACTGGTACTTGATCCGTTAGTGGGATGGCTGTTCAAAGTGTTTATCTGTCTTGCAGATCTATGTTCACTTTTAGCATTCCTTATTAGGCTTGTTTTAAGGATTATATGCTTCTCCCAATTAAGAGGCTGCTGCAGGCACACAAGTGAGCCTCAAGGTCTTAATGATGGATGTGCAAATTGCCCACATCCTTACATGATGGTTTTGATGTTTTACATGCTAGAAGCTCACACTGCTGGTGCTTAGTGTTAAAAGACTTGCTGCCTAGGAATAGAATTGGAGCAAGACTCAATTACAGACCTCTTGTTTGAAGGTGTGATATCTTCTGTATGGTATGAAGTGATGCCTAAGAAGGATCCTGAATTTGAATTACTTTCTTAGTGTGGACTCCAGGGTTGGAACCATTGGAGATAAGATTTGATGTTCCTACTTTTATCAGAGCACATCTCCTAAGCTTTGACACATACATTCAGCTACCAGCAAAAACACTGCATCAGTCTTGTTCCAAAACTCTAAATGAGATTGGGAAATGTGGTTGTCTGACCTTATAACTGCATTGGGAGCAATACTTCTGATTAAGTAGTCTGAAGCACGATTTACCTTTTGTTTGTGGATGCTGGGGAGAGAATACTCTAGTTCCAGTCCTTTTCTTACTTGTTTTCAGGTTTTCCGCAGTTTGTGAACAGCAAATTTTCCCTTTCTACAATTCAGAACAGGGATTTTTGCCAGGTTGCTGTGGAGGAAGAGGTTAGGCATGAATTTCAGAATTATAGGTTTAATTTCTGTATTAAAACAGTAATCAGTTTTCATCTTAAATGAACTGTCATGAGTACCAGATACTTAGTGAATACCTTTAATTGATGAGAAGTTTAGGAGAGCATAGAAATTGAAGTACACTTTCTACAGGCTAAACTGCAAATGAAAATCAGTAAGGGGCAAAGCTCTGATCTGCCTTTGATTGTCTAGTTCAGGTTGGTCCACATCAGTATTGGATGCATCCTCTGGTACTTCATGAGGCAAAAATGTGTTTATGATGTACACATGCATGTATGTAGACTTCTTTTGTGGTTTATCATGCCTGCTTTTACTACCTAGAAAACAAGACAGCAGGTATTTGGGTATCTAGCCTGGAACAGTATTTCACATCTGTAGCCTGGGTAGCTGTGAAGCCTCAGTAACAGACTGTTCTGTTTAGTACAGGGAACCAGATGCTTCCTACCTGAAGGTTTATTTTTACATCACTTCCTGCTGTCAAACCTCCTGCCATATAAACCTGAAGACAAAGAAAGTCAGTTTCAGGACATTCTTGCTGATCCCTGTTACACAGGCTTGTTTTTCAAGGTTGATCAAACTGCTTTACTGTGAAGCTTGTATGTTGGTTGAAAGGCAACCAACCTATTCTCTTGCATACCTTTTTCCAAAAACCTGCATTCCCGTTTGACTTGTGTGTGGTCACTATCTGTCACATAAATGTGGGGTTTCTTTATAGTCTCTATAGTATCAGAGTAAAATTCTTCAGGTTTTTTTATATGACACATAAATTCAATCTAGAAATAGTGTGATGGACAGGCACAGCAAAGGGTCACATTTCTTTCTTCTGTCAATTTTTATGGAAATGGGTGTATCCATCTTCAATTATGCGTATTTCATCTTGGCCTCTGCAGATACTAATTTTTCAGATACTTGGAAGTGTTGTCCCATTACTGTTTTACACATAGTACAGATGTGAAATGCAGTATACAACTCGGTATAGGTGTCTAGGACTGTAAGCTGTAAAAAACAGCTACCTAGAAGTTGAACATTTCCAGGAAATTTTTAATGCAGCTCTAGTCAGTGTATGTGCAATTAAAGTTTGTACAGAAAGTTTTTAGTTGTTAGTACTGAAATTTCTCATGCATGTGCTCAGCTTTCATTGAAGAGCCTTGGTAATAAATGCAAAAGATTCTGGACTGAGGTAAACAGAAAACATGTATGGATTTGGACATGTCATCAGAGGTGAGCTTATGTTAAAAGCAGTAACAGTTCTAGTAATGTCAGTCATAGTTCAGTGTGTGCTATATATATGCATATAGTTGTGATACCATAGTCAATGCAATGTTAGGATGAGCTATGTAGTGTCAGATCTTGTTGACAGAGTACTCTCCTCTAGTGCAGAATCTGATGAAACACCTGGTGACAGTGCTGAATTGTTGCCTACCCAAACAACAGACTGAGATGGGGGAGGATTTTTCCTTCTGTGGGGTAGATGCTCTGTCTCATCAGAGCATCAGTGAAACACTGATGTCTTAGTCATAGCTCTTATGTTGCTGTGACTTTTACATCAATTTTCTAGTAATCAAGGGAAAGATACCATGTGTCCTCAGTGAAAGCAGTAGAAAGGGTGTTGACTGGATGCTTTCATTGAGAGCATGTGAAACATGTTAACCTCTGTAGTTTTCTCTAATGCAAAAAACTCCTAGCCCATGTAAGTGTCTGGCAGGAGCAGAGCTGTTGGAAACCTTATGCCTTGTCAGTGCTACTGCAAAGCTCCTGGCTTTTTTTTCTGTATGTGAGTTTCAGAGTGATCTTGTTGTTCAGTTGAGCCTAGGCTGGCAGTTTCTTTCAAGTCTCTTGTCACTGTCGCTTTGAAGCGTTAGCTTACTCCTCAAGCTTAAATCTTTCACTTGCCTTAACATAAGACAGTTCTAGGTGTCTAAACTAACCTTACAAGAATATGGGAGGACAGTATGGTCATATACTTAATACCTTGATCTGAGACTCCAGACTTGTTGCCACCCTGAAGATCAGGTAGGAGAAAAACAAGGCAAGTAATTTCCTTTTTTCATGTCCCAGGGGAAGCAAGAGGAGAGAAATAATTGCCTAAGCCACTGTGCGGTGGTTTGGTCTGTGGAAGTGACTATTTATCTATGATGTAGAAAGTTGAAAATGTTCCTGTGACAAAAGCCAAAAATTTTGAGGATGGTAAGGCAGTGAGTAGCTGGAATTTCAGGTACTTGCTCATAGCACAAGTGCCTGATACGGGGAAGACTACATGACCACTACAACTTTGCCACTTTCTGAGAGAGGTTTGCTATTTTTGTGAAACTCCCCAGCTCTTTTTCCTTCTCATCCTGTACTCCTGATGCATTGATGTTTGCAGTCCAGCACCAGTCTAATCCATCAGGTTGTTTCTGTAAGGTTCTGAGTACAATCAGGGTGGGAGAATAGTTCAGCAGCTAGAGGAGGAGCTAGTTCCTTTGTGGTGTGGTGAACTTGAGAGGCAGGAGTTCTTGCTAGCTGCTGCATAGTGGCGTGGTGAGATAAGGAATGAGTTCTGGCAGCCTGACAATTTCTGATTTGAGCAGGGATGTGGACAAAAAGTGTTATCTGGAAAACTGTTTCTTGCCAGCCTGATGCCTTGTGCAGAACTTTCTAGAATCATAGAATCATTTAGGTTGGAAAAGACCTCTAGGATCATTAGCCTTCATCCCAACATCTCCCTGACCACTAGATTATATCCTGAAGTGCTACATCTACTCATTTTTTTAACATCTCCAGGGATGGTGACTCCACCACTTCCCTGGGCAGTCTGTTCCAATGCTTAGCCACTGTTTCAATAAAGAATTTATTCCTAATATCTAATCTAAACCTCCCCTGATGCAACTTGAGGCCATTACCTCTTGTTCTGTTGTTAGTTACTTAGAAGAAGAGACCACCACCCACTTCTCTACAATTTCCTTTTAAGTAGTTGTAGAGAGCAATGGGGTCTCTTCTCAGCCTCCTCTTCTCCAAGCTAAACAACCCCAGTTCTCTCAGGCAATCCTCATAAGACATTCTCCAGACTGCTCACCAGCTTTGGTGCCCTTCTCTGGACCAGCTCCAGCACCTCAATGCCCTTCTTGTCCTGTGGTGCCCAAAATTGGACACAGTACTCAAATTGTGGTCTGATGAATGCTGAGTACAGGAGCACAATAACCTCCCTGCTCCTTCTGGTCACACCATTTCTGATACAGGCCAGGATGCTGGTGGCCTTCTTGCCTAAATGTGAAATCAAGAATAAACCAGCGGGATTGGAGGCAATTTTATACTTATCTCTGGTGACTGTTTGATAGTTTCTCTGGAGCAACTTGCTTAAGACCTTTAAACAGATCTTAAGGAGGTGTGTGAAGGGGAGGGTTGTTCTTAATATCAGCTTGTTAATTTTAAAAATAGTCCATGTTTTGAACTCTGAAGCTTTTAAAATGTCGCTGATGTGGCCCAGGAACTCAGTGTGTTTTAGTAATTTTGAACTTCGTGTGCTTGTTGTAAGAAAGCACAGCGGAAGAGCATTGGCCTAGTTAGCTGGTGATTGTAGAACTGTCCTGTTATCTGGACTGCATGAATAATCCTGAAGGAACTAACGTTTTCAAACAAGCCTTGTGTGAATCCAGAGCTCTATTAATGGAGACTGGTCTTAAGCCTGTTAACATTGTATCCTATAGTTACTCTTCTCTGATCTAGTTCCTCTTCTCTAATCTGCATATTGCTATGTTGCTGAAAAGGACTTAGTGGCATTTACTGTGCTGTTTCTTAAACTGTGTAATTTCTTGCACTTTTTTTCTCCTGGCATGAGTCATGCAAGCAGGTGGAGATAAAGGAACTTGGTTCATCTTATGTTACTCAAGATAGCAGTTGATTGTCTTTGCACTTCCACCTGCTTTTCAGTCATTTGCAGGCATGACATTGTTTTGACCAGGGGTCCTCACACTTTTTAAGCAGGGGGCCGGTTCACTGTCCCTCAGACACTGTCAGGGGCCGGACTATAGTTTGGAAAAAAATGAATGAATTCCTATGCACACTGCACATATTTTATTTGTAGTAGTGCACAAAAAAAACAGGAAAAAGAATGCCATATCCAGCCCGCGGACCGTAGTTTGAGGACCCCTGGTTTTGACCTTTCAGAACAGTTTATAGGCTTTGTTTTTACAAATTAAAAGGTAGGAAGAAACTTGTTTGACTAAACCTGCGTAGTCTGTTCAGGGATTCAGTTAAGTTGCCTAGTTAGTTCTTACTACTGACACTGGAAACAAGCTATTCTTACAATGGTTTAAGGGTTTATTATTTATATATTAACCCAAGCTAATCTCAATTTACAGCAAGGACTTGATGTTTTAGAACTGAAACTTTCTGTAAGGCTAAATCATTAGGAACATCTCTGAATGTAGTTTTACATACTTCTGATCACAGCACAAAAACACTTTGAAAATTCTGACATTAAGTAGCAGAGTGTGAAAGAAAAACAAAAACAAAACCCACATATGTTAATATGAAGTCTGAGAAAATAATTTACGTTCAAGTGTCATGCTGGTTTTTACTTGGATGCACAAATTACTGCATGCTTCTGAACAACCCACCAGTAGAACAAGATGCTTTATTCGCCTTTGTAGTCTTTAAGGTGACTCAGTGGTACGGTAGAGCAGAATATTTAACATGGCTGGGTGTATTCCTGATAAGGAACAAACTGACTGCAAAAGATAAACTTCTCAGCTGCATAGAACATGTTACTACTAANTCCTGTGGAATACTTTCACCTTAACATAACGGCAAGCTAGTTTGTAAGAAAGTGTGCTTCCTAGGTCAATCATTATTCCAAACAATTCATGGTTGTCACTAGTTATGTTTGAACATGAGAGACCATAACAGGTAAGATCATCAGTGTTCAACCTCCTGTAGTGTCCATGACCAAACGCCTTGTTACTTATGCAAAAGCACACACCTTCCCACACTGTCCCTTCTTCCAGCTGTGTTTTTGGGGGGTTGAGGTTTCCTGTTTGGACATGGTGTGTCTGTTAGTAACCCTCAGTTAGTATCTCTTCTGCCTTGCTGAACATCTTTCATGTAAATCTTAGTATCCACAGTACCTTTACCCTTGACTTCCTTGGCCTGCTGTGTTGAAGAACCAGAGCTGCATCCTCTCTTTTTTTTTTTTGGTCTGGTATCAATAAGCTTATGTTGATGAAGCAGCAGATGGCAATGCTCCTCAAATGTGAAGAACCATACAGGAAAGATGTAAGGCAAGAGAATGGCACTAAGTTAATCAAAGGGTAGAGTTGAACCTGTGTGAGGTGAAAATTCAGTTTCTCTTCATGAAAAATTCTCATTTTTAGGATATCTTATGGCTTTGTTAATAGGTGTTTAATTGCAGACATGATCTTCTCACTATATGGCAGGATAAGCTGTTGAACACTTTAATCAGTGATTTGTTTCATTCAGTCTTCAGTTTCCGTTTTTCCAGATTTGGAGCAATAGCTGAGAAACTGAGTCTGGGAGAAAGAGGCATCGAAGTATCAAATACTGAAATCTAGTAGCAGTGATGGTTTACAGGTGTTTTCTTGCAACCTGCCCAGCTTAGAAGCTCAGTGATGTATGAGTTAGGATCATTTAAAAGGATAGAATCCATCTACTGGAACTGTGAGCAAAGTGCAGTGAAATTGGAACTGACTCCGTGGCTCATCCAGTTTCCTTTATTTTGTTGAAGCTGCTTTTAAAATGCAGTTCAAGCCTTAATGCAAACTCAAAGGACCGTGAAACTTGAACAATAAGTTACATTAAAAGTAAATGGGAAGAAAGCAGCACTGATAGTATTCTGTGCTTGTTTAGCGCGTCTTCTTAGAGAGGGTACAGCTATGTAGATAGTTTTAGATACATTCCACATTTAAGTGAATTGCAGGTCTAGGTCTGTGCTTATAGCCTTACTCTGTCTCAAAATAATACTGTGGTAGATGCAGTTGACTGGTGATTTATGAAGATGCAGTAACTTCTTTGAAAAAGTGCTGGTAACAGCTGAATGATCCCCCTATCTTGACATGCAGAGTGGTCTGTGGGCTTGTCTCTCAGGAGGATCACCCTAGCATATTGCAGAGCATTCTAATGTCTTGAATTGCAAATCCAGACAAAAAGTGTTTGTTGTTTTTCTTCCAGAAGATAGGCTTTTTAGCATGTCTTCTGTGTGATACTGTAGTTCTCGCTGGTTATATTCCTTTAATTCATTATTTTGCAATAAGATCTTTTTTACAGAAATTGAAATAGCCTGAAATGCCTGAAATGTCAATATCCTGAAATCAATGACTGTATTGTAGAAAAATCCCATTTTTTGAAATGCTGGCTTATCTTCAGATTTTTTTATTGCCGTCTGGAAGGTAAATAGTGAATGTATTATTTGCTATTGAGATTTTCAATTTTTCAGAGTATTAGTGTGCTTGTGGTGGCTGTTTGTACCAGACCATGAAATTAGTTTTATAGCTTAGTGGTCTGTATTAATTTTCACATGTAGTATTAAGCAAATATAAGTGTTCCGATTTTTTTTCTTCGTATTTATGTTTATCAAGACAATTTGAAATTGAATGGTAGTTTGGGGTTCTTTATCTTCTAAGAATTAGCATTGATAGTACTTAATTAGTGGAGCTACTTTTCCCACATTACTTTCACCTGTTAAGGAGATCACAGGACAAGAGGTGGAACTTTGAAACCTAGCTCTGCTTGCTCCTTAAAATGAACCAGTTTCACGGAACTCATTCAGTCTTGCCTTACAGGAAGCTGCATTTGTACTGAAAATGTTTTGAGAACTCATCGAATTGTAATACTTGTTTTGGATACTCTGGTAATTCAATCAATTACTTCCAAAAGACAGCTTGCTCAAACCCTTTGCATTGAGTATTCTCTGGTATAGCTCTGATGGAAACAGCAGCCAAGGACTCCCTCGTGTGGTGGGTTGCCAAGCTTTCAAAGGTCTCTTGCTGCATTGTTAAAAGGTGGGGTTTTGGTCACTTGAGTAGGGAGAGCACGTTGAAATAATGCAAGTAGTTGACCCCAGGAAGAATTGCAGCAATAGAAACTCTTCTAGTATTGAAGCTGCTGGTTTCTCAGCACCTGTTAGTCATCTGGTAATAATACCATTGTATACTAACGGAGCACTGCTGAAAAAAATGCCAGCTGTGTGCTCAAGCAAAGAAAGTTTTACAGTATTGGGTCTGGATTTTGCCTGGGAAGACATATGTCTTACAGTCATACCTGTAGGAAAATTATCTTCAGCAGTAGCTGTATAGAGAGGAGAATCATAAGAACACAGATTCAGTAGACAGCTGGACAGCAGAAGACTTCAAGAGCAGAAGATAACCAGACTCGATACTGGCCAAAAGCTTCTGGGGTGAGACTTCATGTTTCTGCCTAAAAAAAAATTCAGAGAAGACTTAGTAAATTACCAAGACGCTTTAATCATGAAATAAAACTAGTGATTAGGTGCTCTAATCATGATGCTGTACAGAAAACAGTATTTTTTTAGGAGTGATAAAGTGTTGCAAGACTATTGAAAATGCAGCATCTGAGTTCGCTGTGCATTTGTAACCACACTTTTAACTCTTCCTGAATGATAGAGCTCTCACAGTATTTCAGAAATAGCTTTTGAAAGGGCTTATTTAATAGCTGTTCAGTTAAAGCTCATACTTATCTACCTTTCAAGTCATCTTTTTAAGGTGTAACAGATAGTAAATGACACTTCAGCATTTTTGGGCAAACTCTTGTGACTGAACTCTTACTATGCATCCAGCCCAGTAGCATTGAGTGAAGAACTGTTGAAGATGCTGCCTTTGGCACTTGTCTGAAATAGTATTTTGTCTTGGTTCTGAGTTGCCTACAGGCTTTAGGGAATGTTTCTCCTGAGACTAACTGGTAGCTTGTAGGTTGACAACATAACAGAAGCATTTTACAGCAATTCTTCATTCCAGTGTCTGTTATAAAACACACTATCATCCTTTGGCCGCTGTGGAAGGTATGCATGCACCTGAGAATGTCGGCAGACATGGCAAGAAACAAGTGATGTCAGGCTTCCATTCAAATGAGGGAGATAAACTGTTTTTAGGGAAAAAGTGGACCTCAAGTGAAACCTTGAGTACAGCAACCAGACTGGTTGCACTGCACTCTTAGTTGATACTGGCCCTATTAATTGTCCAAGCTAGAACAATCTCCATTCTTATGTGATAGATCTCACTAGCTAGTCTCCCAATACTGAACTTCAGGGTGCCTCAGGACACCTGGGCGGCTTGATGCAATGAAATATTCTGTGTGAACAG
>VZZY01021581.1:11638-55036 GCA_013400335.1 Eurystomus gularis | reverse complement strand
TGCGGGGGCTGCGCCCCGCGCCTCCTCCTGCCTGCAGCTACAGCGGGAGGCGAGGGGCGAGGAGCCCGCCCCGCAGCGCAGGAGGGGAGCAGAGCGGCGTGCCGAGGCAGGGACAGCAGGGGGGCGGCGGAACGAGGGACCCTCTCCCGTAGGAGGTGCCACAGATGTCCCCGCTCCTGGGGTTACTCCGAAACCATGGACCTGTAGCTCCGGGCTGCTCTTTGCGGGACAGAAAAGTGGCGTGCACGCGGGGGAGGACTGGTCGCTTGGCCAGCCCGGTGAGTGGACAGCCAGAGAAGAAAGTAACACGCTGTGGTAGCGCACCTTGCGAACGGCGGCGGTACCGCCGACTCGTTTCTGAGGAAATCGAGGCTCGTACCAAGAGGAGTTGCATGGGACAGAACACAGGTTGCACTCCAGAATACGCATGAACGTCGGAAAGGCTGTGGCAGCGTCTCTGAAGAGGGCAGATGTCCCAGCCTGCCCCATCGCTCCAAAGGCATTGTAACCTTTGCTTCCATAAATCAAAGCTGGCACCTGGGCCAGTCTCCCTTTTCCCATGCAGCTGTGTGCCTCTTGGAATCATAGCCTGGCTCCTAATGTAACAATATCCCCTTATCTTGACTTTTCTTTCCATTGCTGTTCCAAACCAAATTAAGACACATCAACTTTATGTTAAAAGAGAGACTGCATTCAAATCCTTTGTATTAAATAGCATCTGTGTTTGCATTCCGTTTTAATACAAAATGCTTTGGATTGCAGCTAATACCAGGAGATATGAAACTGGTTAGTCCCCACATGTTGCACATAAAAAGAATTCATAATGAGCATCTGTGGGATGTGGAATGGATCCCATGAGTTAGCTGAAGACCTCATAGCGTAAGAGCTGAGAAGCCTAAGTGAATTATGACTCTCTTTCCTCGCAAGTAGGATTAATTTTCTATCCCACTTATATTCATTATCTATCCTGTTTATACTATAGGGATATCAATTGTTTGAGTGTTAAATATGAAGACTTTAGAGAAACGTGTAGGTTAGATAGCTTGTGGAGAAGAGGAGGGATGTTACTGCTAGGAAAAATGTTATTCAAACTCCATGTTTAAAGAGCAATATTAGATAAAACTGCTCACTTTTTTTAAAGGACTGTGAATTCTCCACCTTTCTCTTACAACATATTTAAAATGTAAGGTTTACAAAGTACCCTCCATCTGCCTGTGGCCCTCCCAGTGATGTCAATAGGAATTTTGCATGCAGATGACGGCCCGTATATGGCCTTTAGAGAGCAGGTCAATAAATGGCTGGAGGAATAATTAAAGACTTCTGAGCTGCTCCTTTCCTTCTTCTTACAATATAGTACAAGACTGGCATGAATATAGGCCGGGCTACCACTCTAATTGGCTATGGAATAACACTGAAAGGAATTTAAATGTGGGCAGTAGCCATTTTCCAAATGATCACTCCATTACAGTAGTTTTGTCTGTCAATGTATGGCCAGGCAGTAGAGTGGATGTAATCATGTTGAAGTCCCCATCCATTGATTGTCACTCTCTGCTCTACAGTAGCAACTCTAAGCAGATATTCATGTTTAAAAAGGACAGCCAGGACAGAGAGCCAAGCTTGCTTCGGTTTAGTCCTGAAAGTCACCACTTTTCATCCGTGTAGGCAGAACCAGGATCTCTTGATACTTAGTAAGCTCTTTTATGACTGTTGATTAATATTTTAATTTAATTGTTAATGTAACTGAGAAGTCAGCCTCGATAACTTCGCTTGTGCAAATAGCCCCACGGAGTCAGGGAAACGATGGGCAAATAGTTTTCTATGTTGTAAGACAAGCAAGATTCAAAGGTAGTTTTGTGAATGTCTGTAGAATAGAAGCTTTTTCTTTCTCATAGTCCTTAAAAGATATCAAATAAAAAAATATTATCTCTTATCTGAGGAAAAGTCCATTTTGGTTATCTTTTTTTTTTTTCCAAATTAATCACGATGGTAAAATCCCGTAAGAATTTCTGAGATTTCTTTTTATACACCAATGAAAATAGACAAACAGCTTATACTCTGTGACATACTAAATAGCATGGACCCAATTCGCCACGTATTTCACCAGTGCTGCAACATACCATAGTGGATTTAAATTAATCCGGTGCAGTATGTTAGTGTAAATGAGATGAGCATCAAGCCCAGTATTTTTAATTTAGTTTATTTCTCATTTTGCTCAAATTATTGACAGGTTCTGGTATCTAAGTGGCATAGTTTTTGTCTCAATACCATATGCTATTGTAAGATATTCTGCAAGTTGCTTTAGTATTGATTAAGCTAAGAAATATTCTAATAGAGTACTACTGTTTCTAACAATGTTCTGTAGACCTTCCTCTCTCTCAGGCAAAAACACAGTAAAGATAAAAATTAAAAACACATGACAGTGTGTAATATAATAACATTTAATATTTATGCTTTACATATACCTCTCTATCATAATTATATATTATATCTTTATTCGCATTGTCAGTATACTACTGTTCCTTTCTTTCACAGGTGAAAAAATATCTTTTCTCTGGAAATTCATTTCCATTTACTTAAAGTTAAATGGTTTGACTTTGAATTTTCATTATCTGCTGTTGGAAGGAGCCTGTGACAGGTATGAGAGAGAATGCCACAAAGCTTCATTGTATCATCTAATTTTTGCTTCACTTTAGTCAGATATCATTTAGGTAGAGAGTAAAATACTATACATAGAACAGGATAAGATAGAACAAAACAGAATAGAAATAAAATAAAATGAAAATAGGATATAATGAATTACAGTCAAAAAATGCCTTTATCTGGAAGTGATGATTTTTTTTTTTTTAGTTATCCTGATTCCTCACTAGTGAGAAAATTGAACTAAATTTATATAAAAAGAATATGTCATAACAGGATATGGCATTTATCTTCCTGAGATAGGGGTGACCTCATCATTCACAAGTGGCGTAGCTATGAATGAGTAATCAGCCTCCCCACCCATTAAGTGTAGATAAAGTCCACATCTTCTGTCTAAGTATTAAATATTCGATTTATTATTTCACAACTTGCCATCTCTACAAGTGTCCACTGTCTATTGCTGCTACCAATATGTATCGTCAGTGTGAAGCAAAAGAAGCTCTTCAAAAGGTGCCCTGCATAATAGTGAATGAGAGATGAGAAAGGAAATGAAAATAACAGAGGAGAAGAAAACAAGAGAAGATGGACCTGCAGAAAAAAAAATATGGGCAGAACAAGGATAAGGAAGCTCTTTAACTGACCTATACTTTTGTTGCCTGCAATATACCAAGAGCTTTATAACATACACGCAGTGAAAATATTTTTCATATTAATACATCACATATATCAGCTACCTCCTATCTCAAGTTATATTGCTAAAGTTATTCCCAAAGGAATTTATATATGTATAATGCGAGAGAAATATATAGTTAGGAAAGAATTCCTTTTTACTATTTATCAGCAGTGCACATTAGAGAAGACCTGCAGTTAAAAAAATAGTTTCTTTCTAGAACTATATAAGATAACATAATTTTCTCCTTCAAATTATGTCACGTGCTGCATTTTGTTTTCATTCCTTTGTAAAAGCTATGAGCACAGTTTAAAGAAAATATTTGTAGTTTAATTTTAAATCAAAAAGAACTGGCTGTTCATCTGTTTAGAAGAAAAACCTCTAAATAGAACATGAGGAAAAAGACCGTCAAATCTTAAACAGGAAGTACTCCTGTATTTTCCATCCTCACAATTCCTTGATGTATTCAGGGTTGGAAGAGCAGGTGAGGGAAGTGTCTTTTCTGAAAGGTTGTGCTGGGAATGAAGGGCAAGATAAAGGTAGCCCCCTCCCCCTTGTATTCAAAAGGAAAGCAAGCAAAGAGTAAGATAGAAGGAAAGTGCCTGGGGAAAGTAGCATCACTATCGAAATCATAAAAGATGTATAAGGACATCAGTGGAAGAACTAGAAAAACTATTAGAAGAATGCCCTATAGGGCTATCCCAATGGCTCAGCGATTAGCACACTGCGCTGCCACTGGAAAAACGCAGCTAAGGTTTGAGGCTAATCTTGGGATCTCACTCATTGGTACTGGCAGCCGAGAGCCTTGCGAGGATGGTGAGTCCACAGCGGAGAAAGACTGATATATTGCTCACGCGCCCGAAGGTACGTACCTAGGCTCTGTTTTGACCACCAAAGCTGCCTCAAGAAGTAGTATCAGGTTTTCTTTATCACCAGCTAGCCTAATACGCGCTCTCTGTGAAAGCAAAGGAGTGCCTCTGGCCTACTGTGTAATGACAAAGGACAGCTAATTTTCCAAGGCTGGAACATCAGTATTAAAGTCAATTTCTCTTATGTTGTATACTTCGCTCTGGCCTCAGATTTTAGCGAATGAGTTATCTCTTAGCACCAGAGGTTTCCTGCAGTGTTCATCCCCCACAAATTTTCTAGCAGCTCCAGCAGAAGATCAAGGGGCAGCCAGCTAGTTTTTACGGACTCTACCTGCTTCTGCAGAGAGCATGTAATCTGTGAAGTGCCTCCAGGCAGTTTTAGCACCTCTGCATCCGTTCCCTTGTCTTCAAGATCAGTGTTATACCTCCAAAGTACAGTAATCTGCTACTTTGTTGGCATAAAACTGGGGGCATGGAGACCACAACTGTGCTGCTTCCACCTCCACAAAAACCTATTTCATACCACACATCCCGATAAGAAGCTTAATTCAGGAAAGTGGAAAAACAAATCATGTAGGTTTTTTTTTCTCTCTCCGGGGCTTCTAAGAGATACTAGAATGTTATCCTGTGTTCTTACCACATTTAGATTTTTGGTCCAGTAATTTCCTTTGCTCCCGCTCATCCATAAGATAAGTGAAACTTCTAAAGGACACAGAGGTAGTCAATGCACTTTTCCCTTTTATTTATTTACCTTTATTTTTAGCCTTTGTCAGTGCTGCTAAACCAAAATAATTTGTGTAAGCAGCTGTTGCTGTGTCCTGGAAAGACAGCATTGATAGGCAGCTCAAGGTTTTTGGCTGTGCTTGAAGGAGGATTCTTATCCGTTCCCTCATTAAATAGTCATTCACTTCTAATTCAGAAGAAACAGAAACCAAATATGCTCTATTTCTCCTATTTTTTTTATTAATGAATCCAAGTTAATTAGAGCAAAAAAAGCATTGAGCTTTCACTCAGGACTTTTTCAGATGAGCCTAGCATAGTTCAATGTAACCTTTCTTTGGTGGCTATCACTAGTGCTCTGCTGAATCATGCAGCAGCAAACATGAAACAATAACATTCTCAAAACTACCCATTCCTGTGTTTCCTCCCTTACCATCCAAGTTGAAAGTCCCAATCAGCACCAAAAACAACAGTATATAAGCAGGAGCCGGGATCTCTCAGCAGCAGAGGTTGCAAGCATCCAGTGCAGTTTAAAGCTGTGCTAGGTCCTTAAAGCTATGCTTCTCCAAAGTTGTTTGGTTGTTGTTTGTTTTCTTTTTCTGTTTTATAACAGCCATTATTTATACACTCACTGAAGAAGACAGTGCATGATGTTCCTATGTAGCATGGTGGGCAGCCATGTAAAGCTGGGACTCTGCTAAGTTTCTGAAACTTAAGAGTCGGAAATAAAAATACTTTGATCTTTGGTCCTAGTGCGTTTTCAAAAAATAATAAAAACTTGTAAGGAAACATATTTTTCAAAGACTTAAATGCAGGCTAACCTGTCTGAAAATGCGTCTTTGCCCAGGCACAGGAATATCTTAACACCGTACAAATCATTCTAGTAGTTATACGTGGTCTATCAGAAAGCTTAAAGAGATAGCTTTATGCACACCAAAGTTGGAATTCCATCCACGTTACCTGAACTTCTGTGATTGCCATCCATACTATAGTGACCATTGAGAAGAACTGACAAATGTGATGTGCAGCACTCAATCAAGCATCCTTACATTTCACTCTTCAGAATTCCTTGCTTAGGGAGTTTAATTTTGACAAAACCAGAAATAATCTGAGATCTTTTTTGTCCCTTGCTAGACCTTTATTTTAATTTTCATTTTCAGAAATAGGGTGGCTCACAGACTGGCCATAAATTGTACCAAAGTCAGAATGTGCTGAACTGAGTGAGTTTCTTTTTTGTTCTTTGGTTGTAAGTCTTCTCACCACCTCAAAGTGTATTTTCATTATTGCAAAGTGGTCTGGACTGTAGTTTCTGTCTACATAAAGCTGAATACTTCATTCACTGGCAGTTACTCAAAAAGGCTACCTAACATTCTTCTCTCTTCACTGCCGGTGGGTCATATTATCTCATTTTTATACACAAGTGGACAACATAAAAAATGTCTTTGTGACTTTTTAGACTATTGGGTATTGGCAACATATTGGATGGAGAACTTCTGGACCCTTTGAAGGAAACACATAATGCTGTTGCCTAGTCATCACTATATTAGCTTTAAATATTACAGAATTTAGCCATTATTATCTTGATTACACAATTGAGGCAACATATATTTGGCTATAGAATATGTATAGTTTGGATAGATACGGATGTGTATAGGAAGAAAATTATAACTTCTCTTAGTTCAAAATTCATTAAAGAGGTTTTGTTATATCTTTCTTATTTTTGTCCCAAGATGGATACTCATTTGTCTTCATTAACTTGACAACCAGTAATGACTGCATTTGATTTATTTGTACGCACTTAAAAAAAAAAATAAATTGTTGATTCTTTTACTAGTCCCTTGATCAGACTGGATGGTGAAAGTTACTACTTGCTAAGGGTGTCACTCCTCCAGCCAAACTATCATTTCTTTTGACACGGGCCCTTTATTCTGAGAAAAATTCCTACAGATTTTCAAGCATATTTCATTTAATATACATTTGGCCTTTTCGGTCTCTAACAAGAAGTAGTTTCAGAGAGTTTGTACAAGTAGATGCTATAACAACAGTGATATCATCTACACAATGACAGAGTTTCTTTTTAGTTGCAGCTTGTGAAGATCACTATTTGCCTCCTCAGCTTCTCATTTTCTGCAATGATTTTCTGGAAAAATATTTTTGTTTCAGATTTAGCATCATGGGAAGTTTCATAATTTAAAAAAAAAAGAGGAAAAATTACTTCCTTTAACAGGACTAAATCAGTATTTCTTCCTAAAATAATTAAACCATATGCAGATAAAAACTACCATACACATACAAGTAATTTTGAACCCTTTGGGTGATATCCAGATCATATAGCAGTAATTCTTCCAATATTCAAATGAAATCACTGAATTAATTAAAAAGTTATAATTTTGTCTTGAAGAATGTTATTAACATTCCACAGTATTTTCTGTTCCATCAATTCAATAACAGCTTTTCTGTGTATCCCGTTCTTCACTATAAGCCAACCAAATACAGCAACTAGATTTATCTAGAATATACTATAATCTATTACTCTTTCTGAAGCTGAACTTTTGATTCTAATCAGTTTTACTCAACTGTTGTCAGCTTATGGAGAAGTACAAAGGGTGAAGATCTGCATAATAAAGAAGATATTGTATGCAAAAATCCCTTGAATTAATAAAGTTATTAAAGATGATATATCAGACACCTGAAGTCAAAAAAAACAAGGTTAAGAATTTTCTTGAACTCGTTGTACATCTTACACTTTTTATAGTATATATTAATAATACTTCAAAGTTTGCATATCTGAAGATAGGAAAAAGAAATATTCAGTTTAAGGAGCAATAGTATTCTTAGCTTTCAGAATATTCTTATTATGGGTCCTTGCTGCTTCCACTAACATTACTCTTTTGCATTTGCTTTCTAGGTGCAGAAGAGTCCATGAGTGGGAATAATGCAAAATTTGACTTTTGAGAGACTATAAGCTCTTAGAACCTATTGTTCTAACAGATGATGCTTGACATTGCAAGTCATTCTGTCCTACTTCCAAGTCCTGGTATCTGTACTGTGTATATACATTTGTATGGGGTGCTCTTTGGTTAGTAGAACACACACTGCTAGAGTTAAATTAATTTTTAGAGTTTAAAAATGTCTGCTATGTACTTCACTGTTAGGAAGATCTGCAAAAATGGAAAGAATATTCCTTAATATGGTTTTCAGGGAAAACAAACAAAACCACAGCAACAACAAAAACCACACAAACACACCATATACACGCAAAACACACTAACTTGAATGTACCTTTATAAATACCAAACAATATTTCTTCAGGGATGGACTGCATTTTGATATCATTTATTTTATCGTACACATATTATTCCATAATTTAAAAAATAACATAGTTTTGCAAGCAGATACCTAGTCATTTATTATTAGGTTCAGTTATGATGCTGCAGGAAGATAACATTACTACTAGCCTTTCAAAATAGGTCCAGGGTTGAATCCTCACTGTCATATAGAGAAACTAGAATTTGACTCTCCCATTAACTTTGCTTGGAGTCATGGCAGAAGTGGGCAACAGTATCTTGGAATGTTAACCTACTGGTTTGCATACATTAATATTCAGAAATCTAGTCAACCCAAAATGGAGACCACTGTCTGAGACACAGTCCTTGTTTGGAAAGCAAAACTGATATTTCCTAAGACTTCATGCTGTGAGAAAGGAGCTGTGGAGCAGAAGAGTCAATGCCTTTTTCCACCACTAAGAACTGAAGTTAATGTGAGTGTGAATCTCTATTTCTTTGCTCAGAATAACTGTAAATGTTCTCTTGTGAGGAAATTGCTCAGTTTAAAGACAATTATAGTTACACGGTCAGTCAGGTGAATTAGTGCAGGGAGACAAAGAAGGCTCGCCTCATCACTACTGAACACAAGCAGTATACAGTGACTGACTCTAACACTGGCAGTTCTGAAGTGCCCTAGCCTGGATACCAGCAATAGCATCTGCTTGGGTAGCAGATGCGTATGCCTTGCTCACAGCTAATTATTTCTGCAGAGTGACAGTATGATGGTGATTAAAATATATATATTCATATATATGGTATATTAGACATATAAATATATCTTGCCTGATTTATTTGGTCTGAGCTCATCTATAAATTGTCTGGCTTCTGAAGGAAAATGGCAAAATTGTCTTGCATGTAGAGGAATAGATTTCAAGTTCAATCAGTGGTTACAACAACAGAAAAAAAACCTAAATGAATGACAAACTCTGAAGAGCTTAAATAAGGCAAATTGTAATACATTAATATCAAAGAGCGTATGCATGTTTCCTGAACAGATGCCAAACCTGAGATCTGGATGGACCAAAAAAAAAACCCCCACAAAAAACCCCCCACGGTTCATATTATACTTTCCCTCTGAGAAACCAAGAAGAGTAAGTACTACATTATAGTACAGCATGGTGGTTAGAACTGCAACACACCTTATTCAATCATGAATTTGAGCAATGATTGAGTAGTAGTCTATTTCAAGCAAACCAGCAAGCAAGCAAAAAAAAGCAAGTATGCTCATCTTCCCCCAATTATCTCTATTGTCACTCCAATTTCTTGAAGAATTGTGTAGTTTCCTAAAAAAAAACCAAAAACAAACACAACCAACCAAACACCTCCAAAAAAAAAATCAAACAAAAAAAAACCCCAAGCCAACCCCATACCACACAAAACAAAACATCACACACAGAAAAAGCATAAATAAGTATGTTCAGTACATCATATTGGACTTTTCGTATAACTTTCATTAAAGGTAAGGAGTGCCAAACCATTTATTTTTGAAAATGTCATTTCGGGTTTTTCATCTTCCTCCCACCTCCAAAAAAAAAAAACAAAAAAGTTATAAAAAGGGTACTAGCAAAAAAGTCTGCAAGATGCTTCTTTCTTTCATGTGAGGTAATATTCAATACTGCATATTGGAAGTCAATAAGCTACAGCCACAAGAAACAAGTTGTCACTGGTGTATATTGAGGTTTGCTTTTGTCTTTATGAAGTGCTTGAACATTTGGTCTTGAAAGTATGATACAGAATCAGTGGTCTGATGCTATTAAGAATAAGTATTAAAGTGAATTGGGAGTAATTTTTAATAGTGTTTCATTGAAGTCAATGGGCCAGCATTATCAGAAGTGAGTCTCATTGAAGTTCTAGAGATTAATTTTTTATTTCGAGCCATTGAAGTCAAAGGGAACAGGCTACAGAAAGTTAACCCCACACACTGCAATTACATTCAGTACAGCCTCATCTTGCGGGAAAAAAAAAGACTTTTAAGTAGAGATTTGTGTATCATCACTTTCACACAGTGTATAAAAAAAAAAACCAGAGTAGTATCACAGATGCTGGTGGAGTGACTGTAAATAGATATTGCAGCTCAGCTTTTAGGATAATTGTACAATACCATTTAACAGCACAGCTCGCATAATACTACAGCATGTTTTCAAGAGAGAAACGTTAGGCAAGATATCAGATATCCTATACTTTGAACAACGCCTCAAGCTCTTACTTAGACACTGATGAGAGTCAGGCTGAAGGAGTTGGATGTCTCATGCAAAGGGTAGCAATTGTAAAAAACACATTCACTGCCTTTCTCTCCCAAACCCAAAGAAACTAGTCTTCTGCTGTGAGAGCAAGTATACCTTCACCTCAGTGAACATTTACAGGGCTTGCGTCATTTGACTAACGGGGCATAAATTCAGCTACTTATCGTCAGGAAAAGGCATCTTCAACATTTTTTTAAGCTTAAATTTAATCACTGTTAAACTATAAAATATTTAGAGGAACTTATTTAACACCAAGAGGTGCACAACCAGATCCTACTATGTTTTGTATGAGTTCAGAGTGAGAGACTTCCTTTGCTTTACCATTTCATGGATGCTGTCATTGCCCAAACTCTTACTAGGGGATAATCACATTACAGTAGAAAACAATGTCAATGGACAAATATTGTACATGAATGTGAATTAGATATGTGGAGGTATAAATGGATAAAAGTGATTAAATATTGAAAAACTGATGGGCAATTTTGGGTTTTGGTTACTTGGTTGGTTTTCCTTTGCCCACAACTCTAAAACGTTTTATGTGCTCCAGATATATTTACCGTTGATTAAAAATTATACAATAAGCATAAGTATAAGCACAGTAATTCCAAGTTTCATTGGATGATTCTTTATATTCACAAGTGTCTTTGCAGCTCAGAATAATTCTGTAATTGTGGAACCCCTGAAATGAAAGCGTTACTTAATGTCCTATCAACACTGCAACAAAGGACATAAGCCAACTTAGATGGTGTATATAGGGTAACAAAAGATAAAGTATGTGTGACCCAGTCAAAATAGGAAAAGTCTGTCAGCCCATGTAGCCTCAAACCTATCCTCTGAAACTCCAGGTGGGCAATGCTGAGAATGAAGCAGCAAAACGCTGCCTGTCCTGTCTCCTTCAAGTGTAATAGAGTATTTTGCTCATTCTGCCTTAGCTGCAAGAAGCAAATCAGGTATCTCAGTACAGAAGACATTTATGTAACTTTGAAGTCACACTCACATATAACATGCTTTTCAGGTCAGCTTGGAAATGTTGACCTCTGACCAACTACACTAATACAATGCTGTTACACTGCTCACACTGATACTCAGTCTTTTAATGGCAACTCTCAGCAAAGGTTGTCCAGAATTTTTTACTACCCTTACATGGCCGTGTGATACAACTTCATAGAAACAGATAGTTGCAAGGAAATGTCATTCTTTTTATATTTGTTTATCTTAGAAATTGTTGTGGTTTAGACAAATTGTAGGGGTTGTTCAGCCTGGAGAAGAGAAGGCTCTAAGGAGACCTTACTGAGGTCTTCCAGTACTTAAAGGAGGCCTACAAGAAAGATGGGGACAGTCTTTTCAGCAGGGCCTGTTGTGAGGCTATACTTTTAAAGTAAAGGTATATTTAGACTAGATAAGGAAGAAATTTTTTTTTTTACAATGAAGGTGGTGAAAAACTGGAACATGTTGCCCAGAGAGGTGGTAGATGCCCAATCCCTTGAAACATTCAAGGTCAGGTTCACTGGGGCTCTGAGCAACCTGATCTAGTTGAAGATGTACCTGCTCACTGCAGAGGGGTTGGACTAGATGACCTTTAAATGTCCCTTCCAACCCAAACCATTCTATGATTGTAAAAAATTGGTAAATCTTTCTTAAGGTCTTAAAAAAAAAAAAAATAGAACTCTGTTATATATCTGAGATATATATAACATATATATCTGAGATATATTTGAGATAGTCTCAAAACACTCTCTTCGTGGAGCACATGGAGTTACTGAAAAATATAATAATTGAACAGGATTTTGAGAGAGCACAGTCAATCTGTATGCAGGTCACTGAAAACTGGCTTACTGCTTTTGGCTGAGACAAGTTATGTGTGTTAGCAACTATACTTGCTTTCTTCCTTGGACAGCACAAAGGGAGGGCAATTCACGGTTGTTGTACTGGTTCAGCCATCATCGTTTTATGCTGCCATCAGCTGCCCGATCACACAGGCCAAAGCTGAATTCAGCAACATCCCCTCAGAAATCTTATTTCAAACAGTCCTGCCATAAATTCCTGTGGGCCCAGCTCCTCCACTGCCCACTATGGTGCTAGCATCACCTCCTGGACACAATAGACAGAGATGGCTCCCTCAGTGGTTCTTCACCTGGAAGGACACCACTGAGAGAGCTCAGCAAGATGCAACCAGCCCCAACAGAAGCCACACCCAACAGGAAGCTCTTTAACTAATTGGCTCCTGGTTAATATAATCCTGGCCTCACCCACCACCCCAACCACAACCACCTGGGTGAGGGCAAAGCCACAGAAACACAGGTGGACCAGGTTCTGCCTCTGCAACGTGAAACCAACAGAAACGACCAAACATATTGCTAGGCTGTGACTCATCCACAGGTCAACTCCAACTTGGGGCCCTCAACTGAGGCCCCAGCACTTCAACAGTCCAAATAGTTTCTGAAGGACTAATATTACTGAAGAAAGAATTACAATTATATTTTGACAGTTTAATGCCTTTTAAAAAAATAATTGAAGTAAGAAAGTTAGATGCCAGGATTAGTCAAATCAATGTGACTTGGAATTGCAGAAGTGATAAACCCTAAAAAGCAACATTTTTTTATGGTAACTTTACCATGCTGTTCATTGTAGAAGGGCATATATATAATTATGTATGCATGGTAGAACCCCTGTAAAGTAATAACTTTTGATGAACTAGCCGTGTTAAAATAATACATTTCTGGGCACCAAACCAAATATGTACAGGAATATGGTACAAACCTTCTGAATGATAAAGCAGGAAACTAAAAAGAAAATAAAGAAAACTAACAAAAAAGTACATTTGGTAGGAAATGGAACAGATAAGCTTGCTTATATTAGTAGTTGTACATGTTTTCATAAAATCAAAATAATTCCGATACACGAGAACCTTTTAAAATTACTACATGCTTACAGTCCAAACCCAGGACTACCACTGATCTGTGATGCTAACTAACTGTGATATAGCCTTCTGCCATGGTGACTTGTTCTGAAATCGCCTGAATTAAGAGGCAAGTGGCAGTGCTTTGGATCTACATTTCTGTGGATGATATATAGCAAATTAAGTGATTCTGAGCTGCTAACCTTAGCTTCTATCCTTCTAGCTTTTTCAGAGCTCTTGTGACTCATTGCCATTCTCCTGAAGTCACAGGGAAAGGACAGACAGTTTTAATTACAATCACAAAAAAAGGTCTATCAGGCATATGGAGATAACAGCCCAGAATTTTTACGAGACCTTCGAGAAGATGGTTTGCCAGAATTTGAAGCTGTGGAAGTTGACTTATTTTAGCTTGGGAGAAAATTTCCCAAGTCTCTGACTTTTTGCCACAAGAATCTGAAAATAAAATTACTAATATATGACCTTTGCTTAGAAATGAATTAAAGAGGAAAAATGCAGATAATAGCTGAAAAAAAAGAATACATTTGTAAGAAGTTGTTTTGAACTTTATTTTAATGCCCTTCCTCATGAGACTTGCTTGAAGTCCTACCATGTTAGCTTGAAGTCAGTGAAGTTTCACTGTGCCAAAAGAATTGGATCCTTGATAATAACATTATAATGACTGTAAATAATATCGAGAGTAACACAGCATTTAATTACTTGAAGATTTTATTATAAATTACTATTTGGGGTAAGACAGAGAGGTGAGAGGGCAAATGTTTCCTGACATCTTGTTGAGTGATCAAGACAAAAAAATAGATGTGATAAAACTCCTTTGATTATTTTCCTAATGGAAATGCTAATAGTCAAAACTTCATTATCCCCAAAAGAAGATATTCCTATTCTGGTGCTGAACGCCTTAAATTTTTTTTGATTTCCACTGGAACCAACAAGTTCTAAGAGAAGATTTTATAAATACACTTAATCTGCAAAACATTAAAATAACTCAGATTCTGGCTACATTTAACTTCATAAGACTAAACTTTATGAAGAAGACCAAATAAGCAAAAAAATTAACACTTTAATCTCCTGAATTTAGAGATTCATAATATTGACTTCAGTTTCCATTTAATCTATAGGAGCTACTTTAATGGTATTTAGACAATATATTGTAACAATTTATAATTCTAAAAACATAGTAGAGGCAGATGAAGCCTCTAGTGAAGAGGTATCAGAAGCAGAGGGTTCAGTGCATAAAACTTCTTTCATTCATTGATTTTCATCTAGAGTAACTGGGGGATGGGAAGTGGAAGAGCAGGCAGGTGGAATGGACTTCAAAAAAGGCACTACGTTGAATAAAGTATATTAGTGAAATAGTTTAAAGAAGTCATTGCTTTATCAGACAACATATGTAGCCAGCTCCCTACCTCTTGCTTTTCATGAATGAATGCTGCTGCCTGTGGGAGTGTGCTGGGCTCCATTTGGCTTCAGGAAGAGCAGGGTTAGACTCTAACCTAACTAAATTCCCACTGGCATCATGGGTGCACTACCCTTTTAAAGACCAGAAATTTTTTCTCTGCAGGGAGAAATAACCTAGCAGCAGTGAATTATGAGCAATCATTGACCATTCAGAGTAACAACCAGTTTATTAAGGGAGCTATTTACAAAGGTACTGCAATTATAGCTGCCTTCTAAGTAAGCATACACAGACAGATTTCTTAGTGCCTCCAAATTCTTTTCTTTTACAACCTGTATTTCTTTTACAGACATCTAGGATAAATTCTGAGCAAACATAACAGCATGGGGCTTTTACCTGAGTCTATTTTTGCTCCCCATAAAGAAATTCAAGAAGGAAAAAGAAGGGAAATTACTAAAGACTGAAAATAGCCACAACAGTGCTGCTTCTTGGGTAAAAATCTAGAAAAAACAGAGTTAAGAATCCCACCAAATTCAGAAGTTATTCAGGGCCAAACTCTTCTGCTTACAATAACTTGTAACTTAGAATACTGGCTCAATGAGTGCTTTTTGGAAACAGGGAGTGCTGGCCTTCTTCTTCCACACAGCTGAAGTGGCAATATGAAGATGAAGAGGCAAATTTCAGCTGGAGCAGATGATTTTATAGCTCTTTTAACATCCATGTAGAACTTGGGCAATCAGTGAGTCAGCTGGGTTTACAATTTGATTTTGCTTCCCACATGGAAAGTTGCCATCCTGTTCATAAAGCTCAAGAGGGACTGTATTCGGCATATAAAACTCTCTCTGTAACTTCATAAATTCACAACTTGTCAATGATTTTTTACCCATACAAGGAATCATTTAAGTATTCTCTCACAATTTAAATCAACCCTGGTCAAAATTCCACATGGTGGTGAACAGCAGCAGTGTTCACTGAAACCAAACCATACCAAACAACGCTCAGCTCATAGGTAGTCCTGCTGAATTTAACTTCTTCACTCAGAACAAAACTGGCATTACTCTGAAATCCGTATTAGTTCACTGTTATCTCCTGAAGGCATAGAAGTGGGAATTAAGTATCTCTCAGTGCAAATTCTTACATCCATCATATATACTAAGCAAGCAAGAGCATAGTGTCTTCTGAGGACAAGAGATCAGTGACCAAACTGCTATTGAATCAGTTGAACTACAAGTACAATGAAACCTAGAGCTGTAGCCATTTGGCAAAGAGCCTTATGATCTGTTGTACTGTGGCATGGGTTTCCTGCAGAGATTTGGCTTCATCATGAATGCCGGTGGCCATTGCCATCACTGTGTGATTGAGGTGGAGATGGAGTAACAATATGGGAGTTGCATTGGAAAATTCAGATTTTTTTCCCCCCTCTTTTTTCAACTTATTTTTCCACTTCCATGTGTTTTTTGTTCTGATTTTGAGGACAGAAATAATCACGCACTTACCCTGTAATAATGTAGTAATCTGTCATATAAATACCCTGCCATTATATGGTAATTATGGTTTCATTAAATGATCAACAGCTACCATGTTAGCCAAGAATAATTACACATTTGTGCCCTGTATCTTAAAGTGTTCTCAGCTCCTTTTTTTTTTATTGAAAAGATGGGAAAAACGTTCCCTTGTGAATAAGACCACAATTTGGCCCAATGTATGCATTTATTCAGTACAACTTGGAATGCCACAATCTCCTATTTTGACTTTATTCCACAGCATACCAAGGTCTCATTTAAAGGAACTTCACCACAGCTATTATGGCTGCACATTTTCAAAGTTTCCTGAATAAGGGGCCATTCCACATTACTGCTTTTTTTCCTTTTCACTTCTAGTGCCAGTTCATTACTTTCCAGAAATTTAATAACGCACTAGTGTGTGGATTATGGCTCTCTGTCTGTACAACCTGGTTTAACTTTTGACACTGACCCAAACAATCTGGTAGCTTGAAAATTTCTGTGATTGTCCTCAGCTTTGAGTGTCCTCTGAGAGTTAGTAAAGAGAGACATACTCCACTTTTGAAATCTTTAAGTTGAAATTGGAGACATTGGACATAAGGAGCACATGTAATATTAATTGAAGCAGCATGAAATTATACTGAATAGAGCAGTGTATGCAGATCTGCTAAATTTTACTATGTAGACATGGTAAAAAAATTAACATTTTAGCTGTACAATTTCCTATTGGTGACCTTTTAGCACAAATGCATGATTATACACTACATAAAGCTTTTGACCATTCATTGAAACTATGGTTGTTAATAGCTCTGATGTTCTAGATAAATACACAATGGGTGAATTTAGGGTGCAGTTTGGATGCCTTATCACGGGCTTGTAAGCCCCTGAGTCATCCCAAGGTACCCAAGCCAATGACACAGAGGTCTATCCTGTGGGAGACCAATGAATTCCTGGAGTGGCAACTACAGCTCACATGGAATATCCTTGGGTAGCAAAAGTGACGCTAGCCAGCTATGTTTGGGCACTGAGTTGTGCACTGTGTCTGATCACGGTCAAATCATCTTCCCTCTGGCCAGGCAAGTGGCGGGCTGGAGTCAAGAAGCTTCACTTGAAGTTGGTGCCATAGCTCCATTTTGCTTAACTGGATGAAGATTTGTTTCAAAGACATACACATAAACACTAGATGGGGAAAAGGGAAGAAAGGAAGGAAGGGGGGGGGAAAAGGTGCAGTTTCACAGCCTTTTTAAGTCTCTCCCATGATACGCGTAGCTTTGGTCCACTAATTCCTGCATTTCTCTCCGGCCACCAGCCCATTTTTCTTTTGCCAAGTGCTTTCTTTTGCAAGCACTTTCCACTTTTCTGATACACTCTCTCATCAGCTTTCCCTTTTCCACCTCTTCTAAAGAGCCTCTGTTGTAGTTGTTTTGACCTATTTGTCAGCTTTTTCCCTTTCCTTTGTGATTTAAATTGCCAGTTCCAGAATTTCAGGGAACCTTCTGCTTCCAACATATTCATAGCCTCTGATTCAGCATGATAACTTGAGCCCATGCATAACTTGACTCATTCATTGAAAATACACATAGACCAAAATAACTGAACGTGTCCTTCACAAACATTTTCCAAAGCATTTGACTTGACTAAAAAGTAAAAAGGGCAAGGTTATTACAACACATACACTGCACTATTTCTTTGTGTTTGGAGTAGCCTTAGAAGAGTCTCTTTTCCTTTCAGATAAAAAAATTAAGAGTTTACACTGAGTTAAATGCAAGAAAAATTTCGAACACAATACAAACACAGTGGTTGAAGACAGTCTTCCTGAAATGTAGACTTTCACCCAGTGGAAAATTATTTCTTTCCATCATTTCCTCACATTAAACCTTTATTTATTTCTATTACAAAGACAGACTCACATTCTGTGATACAAGTAATTTATCCCAAATTGATAGGATAGGCTGGATTTTATAAAGTTCAGGACTGAATCTGGATGAAGTTGAGTAGTGAAGTCTAGTCGTAACATGCTTTATCCAGTGACAGCACTTGTCCTTTGACTGAAGGCCTAAAATCACCACAGCAATCTGCTCTTAGAGCATAACACAAACTGTTGTGTACCACATTTTATTGATCTGTATTTGTACCATGTCACCATTTCAAGTGAGATACAACATACTCAGTAAGAAACAAGTGTCCCTAAAGTGATCTTTTTGACCACATGGGTCCAACAATCTGTTGTTAGTACAAATGCCTGTGAGGTAGATGCTTCTTGAAAAATAATGAGTGGAAGTATAAAAATGGAAAAAGGTGTGAAACACAAGAGAATGGAGAGTATGCAGATGTAATCCTTAACCTTTGTAAATCATCATAGATGCCACAGGTTATAGCACACAATGAAGTCCTGTGCATATTGCTGAATGAATAAAGAGGACCAGAAAACCCAGAGAATTTCTAGATCCCATAGAGATATTTGTGTTCTTCTCCTACATGCCACTCAACCATAAGCCTTATTTATAGACATTTTCAGGGTATCTAAAAAGTATTTTTCAAGTAGAATTTCCTCCCAATCTCTGTTGTTACTGTTATATACAAATAAAAGAAAAACCTCTGCAACAAGCATGGAAACGCAATCAAGAAATTGAAAGGAAGATTTGTACTCTCCCTCCCCAATTACTACCCAAGAAAGAAAACCTGACTGTTGAGAGGGGAAAAACAGCTCTATCATGTTTTATTTATATATTTATTTATTTTTAAAAACCTTTGCTAAGAAAGGGAATAATTTAATACCAGGAAACATACCAAAGAGAGATGACCACAGATACTATATGCAAGTAGAGCATACTCAGGTAACTTGACCTTTTTTTTTTTTTTTTAATAAATATATATATTTATTCTGTCAGTGGTTGCCAGCACAAAGGCTCTAGTTTTGCAACAGGAGAGTTATCATTGAAGCCTCGGGCCCGTGTGGAACCCTCTTGGCAACAGGGTCTGCAGATGTGCTCTGGGGTAGGAGACAAAGTTGCTAACAGAGCAATAATATCTCTATGGATGGGTTAAATGAACTTTCTGGATCCTTATACACTGCCTGTTTAAAAATAGCTGAAAATAGCAGCTGCACAAAGCTGGTGTCTTTTATCTTTATGTATTGGTCCATTTCTTTTGTTCATTTATGGCTTGCACATTTTAAAAGTAAGTTATTAAGGATTTTATTGATGCAAGGGAAACATCTTCTGCTGATATAACAAGTGAGGGTAAAACATAAGAACGAGGTGAACAATGAGACAAGCTTTGAACTTGAAAACATTTTGTGTTGTAGCTGAATGCCTTGGCAACAAGCCATAAGATGTGTACAACCCACATGGGCAGTTGAAAATGCAAATGATAGGGATGCAAAGGACACTTTCAAGCACATTTAGTCAGTCACGTAATTTGTTGTGTAAGTATATATTACAGGAAAAAACTGCATTTGAGCAGTACTAATGTGAAAAATCACATCAGGTAATAAAACTGTTTGATAAAGGTGAGAATAAAACTCATCCTACTTAACATTACCTTTTAGGGCTGTGCCAAACCATTGTTTTGGCTTTACTTTTTTTTTTTTTTGCGCTGTGTTTTTTAGGGGTTCTATCATCTTTTGAAAGAGTCCTCCCTTTCAAAGTGGGAAATCCTGTTAGTGAAGAATATCACAAAAGAAAAATAATTTGAAGTGCACATGAAAGGCGCTTGAAGTGCGACTACTTTACAGCCTTATAGATCATGTCAGGTGGAACCAGGCAGTGTTTAACAAGGTAAGCAGCCAAACCCTTGTGGGTGGCCCTGCATGGACCCTGCCAGCCCAAAGAACTGCAATCTTCTTCACAAGTCTCTTGCTTTCAGGTTATCTAATTGTTGTTTGTTTTTCTTCTGAGCTTCCTCAAGTAATTGTTTATTAGAAACAATGGGCACTGTCATTCTGATTTCCACCTCAGAAAAATACCTTGTTCTTTCTTTGTTCCTCTGGCTGGACACATTCAAAGGAAACTCATGTTAGAATACCAATGACATTTTAGGTACCTTCCTACAACTACTGTCTTGGGACACCCTTGGACTAATGGATGTTTGATGCATTAATTTCTGCAGTGTTCATTACAAGGCAATAGAAAAAAAATATCAGCCCATTAGCAGTCTGACTAATGTCACCTCACAAGATTTTTCTTAGTATGCTAAGTCTGAAAAACAGTCAATAAGATAGCATAGAAACTGATTTTAGTTTATGAAGTATCAATATGCAATTTTTTCCTGTACAGTAAGCAATCTGGGGTATTACTACTACCACCCCCTTTATCATTAAAGAGTAAGACTTGCCTTTGTGGGACAGTATGCAAACCCATTCAGTTGGGTTGTCAAAAATGGAAGCACTATCAGTGATATCACATAGAACAGGGGTCCTCAAACTTTTTAAACAGGGGGCCGGTTCACTGTTCCTCAGACACTGTTGGGGGCCGGACTATAGTTTGGAAAAAAATGAACTAATTCCTATGCACACTGCACATTTTATTTGTAGTAGTGCACAAAAAAAACCAGGAAAAAGAATGCTGTATCCGGCCCGCAGGCCGTAGTTTGAGGACCCCTGACACAGAATAATACTTTTCCTGGTATACACTCTCAGCAGTCAATGTTTATTTCAAAGATCTGCTGCCTTACTGAAATTGGTTATCCTAACTCTCAGGAATTATTTCTTGGCAGGTGCTGAAGATGCCCATTCTACATCTAGGACAGTTAGGGTTTGCTGTAGCATGTTTTCTAGTCAGTAGCTAGAATCAACAATTTTCATTATGAACTTCTAGATGCTGCTGTCATTAGACCATGAAAAGAATTTATAAAATATCTAGGAAATCTGAAAACTTAGAGTTAAGCTCCAGTTTGAAAACAGCTGCTTCTCGCTCTTCCTCCTACAGAGGGGACTTTATCCCTGAAAATATAACGAGAAAAAAAAAATCCAAACTCCAACCAAGAAAGTTTAGCTTTCCTTTCTAAGATCTGAGACCCTGTGTGTAGCAAAGAAACCAACCCCAAATCTGGTATTAGGGACCGTGCTAAGATATGCTATAAAATACTTTGTATACTATTAGACTTACTGGTGGGTTCTTCCTCGTGTCACATTTGATTAGGTAAAATAGTAGAAGGTGCTGAGAAAGAACTCAGTCATAAAGGAGACACTACTGGATCAGGTCATAAATTCTGGATTTTTGTTCGTGTGAACATGACATCTAAGCAAAGCCATTATTTTTCCTCTGAGTAACAAAAAGTTTATTTTCAAATCAGCTGTTCTTTGTCTTGCTACAGAGCAAGTTTTTTGAAGGTTACTGGGATCTCAGGCTCTTGAGTCTTGTTTCCCAAAGTGACTCCAGGATTTAAAATGAAAATCAGTGGGATTGAATTGTCATTTCTGAGTGTGAGAGCAACACCTGTATTACATATGAACACTGCAGTGGATTTAGTATTAAACACTTATTGTTTACATATAGTAGTCCAGATAAAACTGCCAATTGCTTTCATTTTTCTTTTTTGTATGACAATGACCACATTCTAGACACAGTGAGATGCTGCTTAAGATGAAGAGGTCTCAGGTCACCTTTGTTCCACAGAATTTCTAAGTAATCCTGGAGAAGCTGTTTACCACCTATCTCCACTACAGTGCTTTGCTCTTTTTGTAATGGAACTATTGGTGTTAAATTTCACATTTGTATTGGGATGAGTCCATATGGAGTGGGCATATAGTGTGGTGAGTCATCCTATAGAAAAGTCTATAATACATGTTACATTAATTACATCCCTTAAGTGCAAGTGGAGTCTTTCCTGTCTTGTGCACTCAGTATTGTCTTTGCCATAAATGGAAGTAGTTAAGCAAGAATTCATTTCCTGAATGACTGAAAAGCAGGTAGTTGGATCCCTCACTGTCTTGAATAGTAAACAGTAAATGGCCCAATGTGACAACAAATTACATTAATTCCTTTCATGTGTGTTGTCTACATCTAGCCTTTCTTTTCTCATCTTAAAAGAAAACAGGTCTAATACCCTCAATGTAAAACAAAACCATATGTCAGAGTCAATTAAGTAATTGCTCTAAATTGCCATAACTAACAGATGCATGCCTAGGTATGCTCACATTGTGAATCCACAGAAAAGGGCATAAGAAATTAAAAATTTCAAATGGAAGAGAGATCACTAGATGAATTACTTTACCCTAAATATTATAATTGGCCTTTCTTACAAGAACAGATACTTTAAAATTCCAAAGATGATAAATGAAGAACTTCATTAATTTAGGTCTTTACCCTTGAAGGAAACATCTCTTTATATCCATACAATTTTTTCCCCTCCTTCCTCTCCTTTCTGCTGTCTTTTTCACTGTAGACACACAAAGCAGTATCATTGTGATCCAGGATTTATTTGAAAAGATTTCATCTGGAATGGAGTCAAGCAGAGCAGTGGCAGGGGAGCTTTTACAGATTATGACCCGTAATCTGGTTAATACTCTGAAACACAAAGCTCCAAATGTTGAGTAATTTTGGACAAGACCATAGCCCGTGTGGCTACATGCCCTTCTGACAAGACATCCCAGAGGCCAAGAAGAAACCAGCTATCTTGAAAGTCCAATATAAGATAAAATACTGTTTATATAACTACTGACACTTATGTATAACATTTTCAACAAGAGCAACATAAACTTCTAATCACAAGACCATCTCTTCATTCTCTGTCACCTTGCATGATGTTTCCCCTGGCAATAAAAGGCTGCACAAGACTTAGTGCAACGCAATTTTGTCCAGTACTACTAAAGACAGTAGGGCTGTAGCCATTAAAATGCAGAGCTTTTCATATGTCTTTTGGAGTTCATCAGACAGACAGTAAACTTTCACAGAACCTGGCTCAGGTCCTCAGCTCTTGAGTAAATTTCATATCCTCGTGAAAAGCTAATTATGTAGATAAAAGGTACATTTGGCATCTTGTGCTTTAGGAGCCAGGACAATGAAAAAAGCCCTGTGACTAGATCAGAAGTTTGCCTTTATTGTCAAATGAAATACCAGCAAGGTTGTTATGGTTTGTAAGTAACTCCTGGATATACGGACCATGCTGAAGAAAGCTTTCCTGGGGTCGGTGTAGATTTTAAATGCTGCAGAGGCGTACTTGGAAGAGACTTCTAGCATGACTGCTTGAGAACAGGTGGCAGAGCAGCCATAGTTGTAAAAGCTGATCTATCATTATATGGATTCTTTGGTCCTCTCCCTCATCATGGAGGGAAGTATAAAGTCTGTGGAGTACTTCAACCAATATTCTCGAGTGGCTTAATTTTTTATTTTCACTCCAGATTATTTTTTTACAGCAGTTAGGGATGCCATAAATTTTTCTCTTCCCAACTCATTTACAGTAAGCACTGAGGGAGCAATCCCCCCCCCACCCCCCCCATCTACATTGAAGACTATTCCCTATTTTCATTTTTCTTTAATCTATAGATAGAATTAAATAACAGAACTTTATTCATAACAACATTACAGGATCAGAAGGAGCTGTTCTGGCTAACTGGGCTAATTCCTGCATAACAGAGACCACAAATTAAGCTAGAAAATATATTTTAGAAAGAAAACCCATCTTGAATCTAGGTTCAATACACCTTTTTTTAAAGGATAGTGATCACATGTAACACATACATCCCAAAGTCTTAGGCACATAAAGTTGTCTGATGAAGGCCACTTTAAGCAAGCGGTACACCACAGAACCAAATGGGTTGAAAGTCTTTACTTGCCCCATGCTTGTGATAAGAAAGTCCAAGGATTCCATATTAATTTTAACAAAAATGTAATACTCCCTGATGCAAGGTAAGTGTCATACTGTCAAAAAATGCATCTTATTTCCAGTTTGAAGTTTTCTAGTTTTAATTTTCTGTCACTGGCTCATTTTATGCTGTACCTGTTTGAGTAAATAGATCTTTATGATTAGCTACAGACATCCTATGCAGGTACTCAAATTTGAGCATTTTGACAAGTGAAATTATATATAAAGTAGGAAACAGTTTCTTTTGAGTAATTTCAAATAGTTCCAATCCTTTTTTTTTTTGTTTGGGGAAATATGTAGGGATTATGTCAGTAAAAGTCTGCCCAGAATTAATGATACCTCTCTTCTCCTCACCTACTTCCTCATTTACATTAGCCTTCTTTGACATAGCTTTGCACTCTCAAGTTTACAAAACAGACTAAAACCAAAATGTTTAAACTGCATGTTATCAAGTGTGACTTGTTGATAACAGCAAAAAAAAAAGTGCTCTGAACCAGCATATACTAAGAGTGTTTACTAATTTGATGTGCAATTTAAAATTACTTGTACCAGCTTCTCAAAGCTATGAAACTTTGTAAGTTCTTCTGAAGTCAGTTGGAATAGCCTGTGATAAAATCCCTACATCAAACCAGTTGCATGGTGTAGCATGATAGGTACCTGAAAACCATGACTATTTTTGAGACTCTTTGGCCTGAATGCATGAAACTGTTCAGATCTTTCTAGAAATTGGTTCAGTATAAATGTTAGCAACCATTACACTTTCAAGCAACTTCTTTGCAGGACAGTTGTTCTGGTAGGTCTCCTCTTTCCATGATATGCATTATATATTGTCAGCCTGTATTGCTATAGATAAGATCCATTCTCAAGCCTAAGGGTATTCCCATATGTGCTTCTGCTCAGCTGCTTAGCTTCCCCATCCTGCTAGTGGCCTAAACATGGTCCCAACATCAAGATTCAGGAACAAGACAGAACATACTACCCCAAGAGGAAATGGGCTTGAGAAGAGAACATTGAGCTCCAAGTGCTGGTATGATCTAGTTCTAGTACTTAGATGCTGGCCAGCCCTGTGGAAAGTAGATATTATGGTGAAATTTTGTCCACCCCTCTCCCCCCCATCTATTTTGGTACCCATTTCTAAAGGCAGCTATGCAACACACTGCCTAACTCTTGACTAATTATATCCTCCAGGTATTTGTAGATTGGTAAGCATAGTATTCCTAATTATATCCTCCAGGTATTTGTAGATTGGTAAGCATAGTATTCTCCCTTACTCCTCTCTCACTTAACAGTTTAGTAGTAATAAAGGAAGATACCGTAAACCAATCAAGAGGATGAAAACTGGAAAAGATGGCAAGTATACAATAATTTTTCCATAGGAACATTTGTATAAGGTATCTGATCTAAGCTTCTTAAAACCACAAGTTATTCTAATTTTAAGGTAATTTATCATTTTAAAAGCACAGTAGGTATCTGCTGTGGAAGTTCAAAAGACAAAAAATCTTTTGAACTTGCTGAAAGTGAGTAGCTATGTACCTAATGCCAGAGTTTGCTGGAAAGCTAAACCACCTTCTGGTAGCAGCCCTACCCATAGATCCAGAGAGAATATTTTCTTCATCTCCATTTCTCTAACAGGTTCAATTCATTAGCTACACCTTTCAAAACTGAAAAGTTGATTGCAATTTCTTAAAAGCAGGAAAACTTCTTTTCTTCTTTTAGTCTATGAATAGCAGCTAGGGGAAAAGAATGAGATTATTTATAAAATTTTGGCCACAGTAGCCAGAAAGAATCAGTTCTACATTCTGTCTTCAGTAAAATTTGTTTTAAATTAAAAACATAAATATACCTAATTGTTGTCAGTTAAATAAAAAAGTTTGAATTTGAAGAATCTAAAAAAAATTGTCAACATTTTTCTGCTCATTTGTTGGAAAGAATAAACTCTTCTTTAAGGAAAATAAAGTACAAATGCACAACAAGACATTATTTAATTGTACCAATCCAAGCTTCCTGTGTGCTGATTTAAATCAATCCACCCTGAATTCAGTCTTTCCAGTCACTATGCTTGTGGTAGTGGAGTTTTCTGGCCTTCCTTCAGTTTCTCAGTGTCTTTGTGGTAATGGTTGTGCCTAAAAAGGGAATGCAATGTTCCAAGTGACTTCACACAGACATGCCTAGGGCCTGATCCAAGCCTATTGACAGGGGCTGGAGTCCTTCCATTTGCTTCAGTGAGCTTTGAATCAGTTATTTTATAAGGACGTTCCTCCTGGCTTCCTGGTGCAGTAGACACGCACAAAGAGGCCACACTTGCAGTGCTCCTTTTTTTGTACTCTATCAAACAGCATCTTCATATATAGCTTGCTCTCACCATAACTATCTTATTGAAAGAACTGATTTAGGCCTCCTTCTTAGCTTTTGGGGCATTTAGGTTTAATGTACTAATTGCATTACTTAATTGTAATTGAATCCAATTTGCTTACTTTGTATTCACAAATCTAATTTTTTTCTACATTTCCACTGCTATTACTTCTCTGTTCCTCACAAGTAACAACTGCTCCTCCCAATTCAACATCATTTATGAAAATTAGTAGCTCTGTTCACTGCCTTTCTGGGATCATGAATGACATTAAACAAGGCCTAGCATAATACAGATTCCTGTAGTAATCTAGGATTCTCTTTCCCTTGACCATGATGCTGCTTATCAATACCTTTTGTATATGGTCATCCAGGTTGTCATATCAAGTGATACTATCCTCCAAATCAAAGTCATCTGAACTTGTAAAAGTTAGAAGCAATTATAGCCTAATATTTAGCCAGAATCCAGATGTAGTGCAGTCAGAACTAAAAACTTAATTTCATTTTCAACCAGACAGATTCCTAAATCTGGATATCAGTTATTCCGTCAGACAAAATCATGTTCAACAGTTAAGCTTTACTTATGTTTTACTTTACATGGCTTTTAAGCTCACGATGCTTATTTCATAGGAGTCTTTAGCCATCTGGATGTTTACTGGCCATGTTCCTCCTCTCCATGGAATACAAAATAGTCACTGTCAAAGGTCAGAGCATTTTTAAAATTTGAGATCTTCCCTTCCCTTCTTGCAGTTCTTTATGTCTTCCTTAATCAGAAATTAAAATAAGTAAATATGCCAGTGGTACAACACAGTTTAACTCCTTTGGTACTGTTAGGGTATCAGTCATCTTAAACAGGCAGCTTGCGAGTCCTCATATTTCAAGCATTCCCTTTTTCAGTCTTTCCCATTTGCAGTTTTACTGGGTCTGTCTGCCTTAATTTTTCTGTCATCTTCCTCTACTTGCCTTGGAGGAATTATTTTTAAATTGTTTGGTACTGTACCTTACACATTTTAAGGCATCCTTTTAATTTGTCTTATTTCTGACCATGTACTTAGCTCAGTCTTTCTTCTTCCAAAGTCCACAGGAGTGTGAATGGTACATTTGGAAGGCCCAGGAATACTATCAAGCTTGCAAGTCTCACTATATACTATGTATGTAGCCCACCCTTGTGCTCCATATAAAGGGAGTCCAGGAAAGGAGTTGCAACACATCTGAAAATACTCTTGATGAGCACACATGGTGTATATACCTTGCCTGTTAGACTGATTTTACCCTTGGTATTACATAGAGCTTTATTTTGCTAATCCGTTTGTTGGCATTACATCATTCCATTTACATGCTTTCTGCCTTTTCACCTTGACCAAGTTTGGGGTGGTTTTTTTTCCCCCCTTTGGTGTTCTTTCCATTTCCAATTCCCACAGCAACATGTCAATATTTGCTAAAGTCTTATTCCATCATTCATCATGAAGCCACAAGGCTGCCTCCTGGACCTCATGCTCTGTTTTGTTGGGTTTTTTTTCCAGTAGCAATTGAACTAGTGTATTTTTATAAAAGTGTCATTTGGGCATTGTAGGCTTTTCCTCAACTGTTTAGCTTTAAGTCTTCCTTTGTGTCTTACTCATTAGATCCTACAATCATTCCTCTGCAAACATTTTCATAGGATTCGAAGAGCACTTCCTCTGAATTATGACTATAGTTTCAGGTCTCTTTGGTGGATTTGCATTACAAAATTTTACCAGAGTGATGAAGAAGGTGGAATGTCTTTGCACAATATGTGCTTTATATAAAAAAATGCCGTTTTCAGGTTGTTAATTTGTTTTTCCAAATAAACTAACTTAATCTTCTCTTATTTCACACACACAGCTCCCACTAATATCATTAGGAAACTCATCTTCACTTGATGAGAAGTAGAGTCCTTTGTTGTAAAAAAATAAGACACCTGGTATATTAGCTGAAGGAGTAACTGAAATAAACTCAAGAAGCCTTGGTCAAAAAACTTTCGGTCAAAAATACTGAAGGGACAAAGATTGATTGCGGATCTTTCATACAAACAAACAACAACTACCAGCACCACAAAAAAGGAGACAAAACCACAGAGGATTTCAAGCCCTCTGTTTGTACGAGGTTCTTTATAGCATTAAAAGCCAACTTCAAAACAGTCACATCTGCTTGGGCAGCCTCAGGAGTGACTGAACTTGAGCTCTGGAATTACAGAGCACAAATCAGTGTTTAAACCCATGCTAGCAGGGGATCTTGCACCCTGGTGCACATGGTTGGCTAGTCCTAGTGCAGTTGGTTTCTAACAGAAAGGAAAATAATATATACAATGCATTAAAATAACAAGCCTTTAGGAAAGAAACATTAAACTATTGTAGAACATCATTTCAATAGAAGTGAGTGCTCTTTACAGTAATTTAACTCAAAAAAATGGCTCATTTTCTAACCATCATTTTGGCTGACTCTCCCACCACCAACAGAGGCTTTTGCTCAAGACAAGTCCTAGCTGATACTTTTTATGTTCACATAGTACTTTGTGGAATAGCAGTACTCTGATCTTAAGTTCTCATCCCTCTGGGAAGAGCTTAAACACTAAACTCACCTCATGAGTCTCATGTGTGGCTGCCAGGCTGGTAAAGACAACTGTCCTTTTGAAATCACAAAGCAGATTATGCAGCCTGTGAATACCTTGTCACTGAGACTGATACAGCCTCTGAATTTTTGGCACCAGCAAAAAAAGCAATAAGGAAATATGGTGAGGATAATTACCAAATTGAGAAGAGTGAGCTTTCAAATAAGCAACAAGCATGTTTTTGGGGAGGAAGAGTGTTTGTTATTTTTAATTAGAGCTCATTAGACACAGGGAATCAGTTATCAAATCAGTGGGAAAACTGACATTATTTCAGCAAAAGTCAAATCAGCCACAAAAATATTATGTAATTTGGAAGTTTCTTTGCTCTGTTTTGAATTGTTTTCCTCTATGAATCTGTTGCACAACTTTATCATTTAAACACAGCCTAAGTCAGATCTGTAGAGGAGAACAGCTGGTGCTGAGGATCCTGCATCCACATAATATATTCTCTAATATATATCCACCTGCAGAGTGGGAAGAAAATTCTTTTAAACTAGCTCTAGTCTGGTCCTCTACATCAGAGCCATGTGTTAGAATTCCTGTACATTAGAGCTCATTACTGTTGGTGCATAATTTTTAAAGTGTTTTACCTGAGAGCAATCCAGATTGCATGCTCTCACACCACCTGCAATGTGAAGTAAAGCCTGGCCAGTTGGAATCATTGTGATCTACTGTTCAAAATCATTTGAATCCAAATGAAAATGTTAATATAAATAATCTTAAATATTAATGATCTGCAGCAAAGTGAGGCTATAAAAGTTGTAGGGGAACTTTTACAAGAATACGCTCAGCAACTAGGAGAGAGAGGACAGCTGATTTTTGACTAGGAAGTGTGTTAGTGAGAGCACAGATAACTGTGGCACTAATCCCACATTTGTCTCCATAAAGATAAACAGCTCTATTAAGTGATGCACCCATTAAATCACATCTCTGAAATATTTCTCAATGTAAAAAAATAAGCAGTACTAAATGCAGATTTGGTGTCTTTTGATGTCAATAACAGTCTGTCACAGGGAAGTGATTATAGAAAATTATTTTTGCTATTGCAACCTCACATTTTACATTCCCTGTGTTAATGTTCTTTTGAGTCCCTCCTTTGTCTTCATCATATATTTCTCCTTTTATTTGCAATGGGGAAACTGATGGTTTTGGTGTAAAATTGGTTTAATTGAGATTCTATTTAGATTCTACTGTATAGTATGATGAAATGCCAACTAGTCTAGCACTTTAATTAGAAACCTGTTCAGGACACAGTACAGTATGTCTCAATTTCTAAATTGTGTATCAAGAGTATCGTATGAAATTTTTGCTGACGTTTTCACAAGAAAGCAGTACTGATTACTGTAACAAAAAGCCTGTGGATATGAGTTCAGGGAGTAATTCTGAGACCCAAGGGAAATGAAGTCCAAGGGATATAAAAGGTAAAGTCCCATCATGTGCAGAAATCCTGACTAGTTGTAACCTTTGTGTCTCTTCACACTTCCCCATGTTCCTTCTTTTCCTCACTTTCCCATTGCATTTATGTAAAAGACTCTGCTACACGTAGGACACAGAGTTCTCTTTGAGGTATGAGAGCAGCAGGCAAAGAAAGAACTCCATTTACATGATGTTTTAAGAATTCCCCTGTGACCTCATGTAGGCCAAGACACTCTTCACAACATGTTTGTTCAGATTCCAGAAAGATGGGAAGTACCAGAAAGGCTGACATGTCTACAGAGAGCACTGGTCCAATAATTTTTGGGAACATAATTGCTGTAATACCCATCCATAGGAATTTATTGCAGGAAAGAATATGCTGTGCAGATCCTATTAGTCCCTTGCTGTCAAGAGTGCAATATTCTTGCCACAACTAAAAGGGAATCAATAAACATATATTTCAAACCAGAGCCAGTGTTGGCTTTTTAGGTGCAGTTTACTTTTATCACAAAACTCTACAGCACATCACATTTGCTAGGCTATATGAGGTAAGCGTCTCGTACAAGTTAATCTAACTTTTTGTTCAAAGCATTTAAAACCAGGCTATTTTAAGTAATGCTAACTCAGGGAAATATTTTGAATAATTGTGGGTGATGTTTACACTGCTTCTCTTGAAATTCTGACAGAAATATAAAGTACCTAACACCAGAAAAACAATATTTGCATGATGTAATTATTTTGAATATGGAGGAAAAAATGTACTGTAGAACTAACAGTATTACAGAATAAGCAGACAAAATTAAAAAACTAAGTAAAGCTTATAGGGCAATGATAGGTATTAAATGCATATGTTGCAGCAAGATGATGCTAAGTTCAAGTATTCTTTTCTGGGCCTCCCCTCAGAAAACTAGTAGCTTTTCTCTGGTCAAACCAGAGGGCCTCCAAGCAGGATTTTCAGGAAGCTTGGAAAGGAAACAAGCATGGATTTGTTACAGGCACTTCTGGCACAGGTAAAAGCTTCTTAAAGAGGGAGGGAATTACAGGGAAGTTGTTTTTCATCCTGTACACATAATGCAAAATTTTCATTTAGTTTCACCTTAATCTTGTTCTAGGAACCATCTTTGATATAGTAAGGTAAGCATAAAAGTTTGGTGCGTATGCAAGAATAAATGCACCATTAGAGTTCAGTGCATACGCAACCACTTGTTTAAGTTTTCTTTTAATTTTTAGTTTGTAGTCATGTTTTGAGGACTCACGTAGACATACACTAAGTTGGAGGAAAGCCAGTGCACATTCAAAACCTTTTACCTACTCTTCTCAAAGCATGACACGAATCAAATCCTCTGTTCTCCTAAGGTAGTACTTTTGAAAGGTAATATGGAGGCTGAAATCCTCTTTTGATCTACATCAGAGAATTTGTAGTAATTAGCCAGTTTTACCCACTATTACTTGTTCAATTCACTGACCAAATTAACTGTTTTCAGAGCAAAATTAGCATTCAGATTAGAGACTTCTGCAATGGCTGCTGTCACATAGCCAACCACAAAACAGCAGCAGCCATCAAAATAGGGATTTATTGCAACCAAAGTTGCCCAGCACTCCTTCTGACAAAGCACAAGTTCTGATGTCTGTTGGGAATATAACTGCTACAAAGACAATTCCTAAACCTTAAGCAAAGATGAACCAAAATGAGCACACACTCACTAATAAAAGGGAAACCTCCCACACAATAGCACCCAAAATATCACTCACCAAAAGAAGGGTAAGGCTCACTCAATCTGTGGAAGTATCCTCAGACAGCTACTCCAAGAGAAGGATCTAACTGCCAGACCCACTGCTCTGCAAAGAACCAGCCCAGCTGACTCCTAGGCAGGACTCCATTTATACCCTAGTCGAGGGTGCACTGTGGTCATTCTAATTGGTTGAGGGGGCAAGCCCAGGCAAAACAGGCCAAGGGTCTAGACCCTGAGGTGCCAGATAATCACTGACAGGTGCAGCTTAACAGCTGAAAAGTATCAGACCATTCTGGCACACCCTGGTTCTGCCCTCTTTTGTTGAGGAGGCTGTACTTGCCACAGTTGCTCTGTCCTTTCTAGACTTGAATAAAAGCCACGGTATTAACTCTATATTTGGCATGTTTTTATGAAATTAAGATTATTGCTGGAGTTAAAAACTCTTCTTTCCTATGGCATTAGTTCACTAAGTCTCTATCTACATGAGACTCTAAAATACAATAGCTGTTAGCTTGTATTATCGTGTATTTTCTATCATGGCTTTAATTTTTCTCAGTCTAAAAAAGAGCTCTGTTGATTGAGACTACCAAGGAAGTTACTAGTTCTTGTAATTTGTTTCATTGCCTTTTGTAAGATATCAGCTAGGAAGAGGAGCTATACTATCATTTATAAAAACACCAGTTCTACAGAATATGTGAAGCTTCCCACTTTAAAGTATTGTCAGCTTGCAGTTCTCAGAAGTAGCTGTGCCACAGCTGGTCTGCTGTGGGTTATTCTCATTAATGGTAACTTGATAGCATGATAAAAAAATCTGGGAAATACTTTCAAGATAGGTAAGAAGCTAATGTCTGCTCTGTATGGCATAAATAAACTCTGCTCGTAATGGCAGAATGAAGATTCTTAAGTCAATGGACTTCAGACTTCTGTGATAACACAAAGAGTTTATATGGAAGCAGAAATGCCAAATAGGAGAAAACTATTTTGAGCAAATAATGTTAAATTCAGAAGAAATGCATCATGTCTAATTCCACTAATATTTTCTCTGAGGAAATAACTATGTGAGGGGCTAATCCTGTTCTCTACACAGACAAAAGTCCCTTCAAGTCAGCGAGAGTTTTGCTGGTGTTAGAACTGCCTGATTGGTATCCAAATGTATTCAGATTTACAGTTTGAAGTGTCTCATAATCTTTCCAGCAAAAATACAGCACTTAATGGTCCCAATCCCTTGAAGACGTCCACATAGACAGATTCTTATTTACAGCCAGAGTGATTTACAAGAGCAGAGACTAAATCTGCCATCAAGATCGTTGACATAGCCTTCCTCAAAAGCAGGCCAAGAAACATTAATGTAAAACTCTCTTCTTATTACTGAATGTTGTTTATAGCTGTCAGTGCTCACCTCATACAGATTCGGCACAACTGCTCATGTATTCATTCCCCAATGCCAGTTTTTGTTCTTTATTTCCCTTTCTGTTAGAGGCCTAAATTCAGTGAAGTAAATATTATTCTTCTGATACTGGGAATATGGAATTTATATACAAATTCCATGAGAAGCTTTTACATCTAGGCAATCCACCAGCTTAATCAGATTATTAACTTATGCTTGTTTCATTAAGATGCAAGATCATTCCATTTTCAGTGGCTTTTTTGGGCACTGTGTTAGTGTACCATTGCATATGAGCTTGTACTCTGAATGGGAATTTAAAAGCCATCTAAAAATATTTTACACAGTGTTTCCTAAATGTTTCAGAAAGATAGATTCTATTCTCTTAGAATTTTCAGAACAAGTAATTAATTAAAGAAACCTCAAAACAACACACCAAAACAAGCAGAACAAAAAAATGACCTCAGCACGTTACTAGGAAAGGGAGCAGTTATTTCTTTTACTTGCCCACCAAAACTATTTTAACTCATATGGATACAATATGTAGGTATTAACTTTGGTAAAGATACAGTGAAAGAATTATCACAATGACAGCTAATACATTCATAATTTTGAAGAAAAAGTTGGCAGTATTTTCAGCTAATAGCCTGGCCACATAACTGAAGAAATACCTTTCAAATAAAGTATTCTCAAAACAAGGGAGAGAGTTTTATATATTACCCTGCTAATCTAAAGATGCTTTATGATATGTTGGAAAACAGTTTTTTTTCCCCTAAAGACTCAACAACCAGTGTGATGACTGGCCTTATTTCAAAAGAAAATACCATCCTACCTACAGTATCTTTGTGATAGGAGCACTCCCAAAATATGGGAAACAGTTTAAATTACTCTGCCTCAGGAGATGTCAACCTTCATTTTTGACTGTTTGGCTAGTGCTATAGCCACAAGGCTTCAAGGATTTTGGAAGGGAAGGCCTTGTTAGTCCTGCCTGTTGAATTATTAAATATTCACAAGGACAAAGACTGTGAGTGTAGCCCTGCACCAGTTAAGACACTCATTGAACTGCATGGGGAAGTAGTACAAAAGGTCTGGGTTTAAATCCTCATCCTTTTGCATTAGGAGTGCAATGAAAGCAGACATTTTTTCCTGGATTTTAAAGCTGAACTCTCATCCCCTACAGAATCTGAAACAAAACCATCTTGAATATTTAAGTTAGCTCCAAGCATGTTTTAACTATAGCATCAACATGACCCAGTATCAAGTGATGACTTAGAAATTTGAATGGTACTTGTCCCTGTGAAGGCAATGCACATTCTTTCTGTTGTATTAGCCTTTCCTGTAAATATAGGCCATATGTAAATAGCTATAATCAATGGATTTGTTTATATGCTGCCAGGACATTATGTATGGTAAAAAAGTCATATACCATTATTATCTTTCAGAATGAGCTGGCCTTATTAATTTCACTCCTGGTATCATATTATGCTTTTACTTTTGTAGAAGTATGTTATCATAATAGATACCAACCAGATCATTGCTTCTTTGCATGAAGCTTGTGTTACTTGTGCAGCATACTTCAGTTCTAGCCTACTGCAAGCCAGTCATTCTAACAGTAACCCTCCTGGGTGCAGAATGGCCGTTCATGTTGAGTTTTGTGGAATTAATTACTTTCTAGAAAGTAATGTATAATTAAAAGATAATGTAAGTTGTAACCTCTATATTTGAGAAACTACTGTTGCACTTAAAAACCCAAACCAACTTGAGTATTTCCTTCCTCCAAAGCAAATAATTAAAAGTTAAATCAGAGAAGTGTGCTAAGTTATACAATTAATTATTGCAATAGCATCTGGATCTTGAAAGATTTCACAAGGACAAGGAAATAATTGCAGTAGGATCTTCATTAGGTTTGATACATTTCACCTAACTTTTTTTTCTATTAAATTAATCATTGCTATTTGTCACTCTACTGTTCCTGAGGTAATTAACCTAACACACATCCTGGCTCTTGTCCATAACATACATCTATAATGCTGAGGCTGATCTCTGTGGCGTTCTTGTTTCTTTCTGATACATCAACGCAGAAGCGTGGTTTTTTGTACTTGCTCTCCACAGCTCTGCTGAGTTTATAAAAGATACGGAGCACAAGGAGCCAGGTCATGCCTGCTCTTTAAAACATGCTTTGCAGAAGATTTAAGAGAATAGGGACCAAAAAAATGTGCTAAGCACAGTATTTTGTACTCATCGCTGGAAGCACTGTCCATATCACAACAGTCTGTTTCTATTAGTGTTGAGCTACATGTTGTTTTGCTTAACACTCTATTGCTAAAATGAAGGATGAGTTAAAAATTTGAAGGGGGGGCAGGAGAGGGAGAGAGAGAGCAAGAGGGGCTTGGCCACAAGTCATTTTTTCTGTTGAACACTAGATTTAATATTGCCCTTGATATTTAACAGTTTTCTAACAGCTCTACAAAGCATTCATATCATCAGATATAATGACTTTGGGCACCTAAATTAGGTATTTCAGGTTTAGGAGCCTAAATTCAATCTACACATCCTAATTTGAAAGATGTCATTTAAATAGGGGCTAATTAGAATTTCTGAAAAGAGAACACTTTTGTTTCAATATTCAGATATGGATTGAGATCCCCAAATTTTGAGACCTACATTCAGTTATTTTGCATTAGATCACCATGTTCTTTCTTGCTTTTAGGGCTGCAGTGGGTGGGGAGAGAACCAACACTGCCTACAGCAGTACTGCAGAGGTATTTCTTCAGATCTTGGTTTTGTAAGAATGGATTAGCTATTGTTATTTCAATATAACATTGTTAAATATATAATTTGCTATTATATATATATATCCCCCTGTTTTCTTGAAGTGAAATGAGAGTGTTTATAAGGGGGTTTTAAGATTTCAGGGGTGTACTGGGAAATTCTAAAACTTCTTAGAAGATACCTATCTAGGATAAGGGAAAAAAGACTGTTCTTTTATCAACCTTGATATTGAATGCCATAACATAAGAGTGAGACAAATAGTTGCTGTTGGCAGGAAGAAGTAGGGTGCAATTGTTAGGGCAAGGATTAATAGACTCAAGGAAATGTGGCACCTACAGGACTGAAGACATTTAACATCCATTTAATATCTTTGATTAAACAAGACAGAAAGATGCTGACCCTTAGCTATAAAATATTTTATATATAATGGCTGTCATCAGTATCTTGTTGATAAAGATTCTTGTTCATAGAAAAGAAAAGAAATTAGAATAAAGTTTCTAACTATCAGGAAAACAGTGTTTTCAAGCAGCCCAGAAACTGGAACAAAGTAGCGACATTTTTATCCCATTAAAGATGATGTTTTATTCACTTTGGAAGAACATTAACTGATGCGAAGATATTAAAAAACAAGATTAAACACCTTGAAAGATCTCCATTCCTAGGTTTAACTAGGGAGTTGGTCTGCTTGAATTTTAGTTATTGAAAAGCTGCTCAATGGGCTCATGGGGGCAACCAGCCCAACCCTCCCCCATTAAGAAATTCTTCAGGGCTCCTTCCAAACTGAAAAGGCAACTTTAACCTGTTTACTTTACAAGGCAGGCAAATTTTTCTGTCGCTTAAAATTCTGGCTTAAAACTCTTATTCCTACTGCAAAATTGTGCATTAGCCATGGGAATAAGCATGAGGTATTAATCTGCTTAGATTTTAATAATTTATCCTCTGAGGCACCCAATAGATAGCAAATTTAGCCAAGTAGCTGGAGAGAATGTTTAAACAGAACTTTTCCACGTGTTAAACAAACATTGATGACTGACGGTAAAACATAAAATCATGAGAAAAATAATAATAGAATCCATTGCTATGATAGAGAGCTTTGCAAAGATACATGAAACCCCATTTGAAGCTGAACAATGTAGCCCATTACTGTCAGAATTTCGTCTCTTTTCTTAGCCTTATATCCTACTGACTTACTGCATTTTTAAAAATCTTTGCATAGCTTTGAAGTGTTTGGCCATAATTTGAGCTTCCCACTACAGAGATGTTTATCAAGTGACATCTGGATTGTTAACTACACTGTCAGGATGGGAGTATTCAAAAATGTAATCAATAGCTATTTTTTTTGGTGGTAACTTAGGGAGTTTTATCCCATGTTTCCAGTCAATTGCTTTGAAACATATTTCCAAGTTACCTCTGAATAGGATTTCTCTTTTCCCCTTTCCTGATCTTGAAAAATTAGGTCAAACTTGATTTTTAGGTCACAGTGGAGAAGTGCAAAAATCAGTAACTACTTCATACTGTGCCTTATAATAACCCTTACATTTATCCACCATCCTGATCTTTCATCAAAGGGTTGAGAAGTGATGAGTTTTATATTCACTACTTATAAAAAAGGCACATCATTTTGAATGACAAATAATTCATCTTATCGATATATGATAACCTGAAGACTTCAGTGGTAGTTCAGAAGTTTGTTTTTTTTTTTCAAGCTCAAAACCTCAACATTCTAGAGCTAGAATAGCTTTTGCATGAGTTTTGCCTGCTTCTAAGAAGAATCAAAGAAGTAGTTTAAAATTCTTTAAGATATTTATATAAATTTCTATAGTATCATTCTTCAGACCTGTGGGTATCTGTTAAGAGTTTCTCTTCATGCAAGATTTCCTATTTGTACCTTAGTGGAGTGCGGCCTGCCAACCAAGGGATGGAATAAGGATGACTGTGCAACCTGCCTGTTCCCTGAAATGCTCCAACACCTTGAATGGAGTTGAGTTTATGGGAACCAGAAATTAAATCACATAAGTTCATTTCAAGCTATAGTCAATAAAAAACAGAGGAAGGCTGGAAATGCAAAATGGAAATGGCTTATTTATTTCCAGTACCTTGCAGCCGCATGGCTGGGGCTCCTAGGTGCTGCCACCATACTGGTATTAATGACAGAAACAGGGAAGGAGTACAAGAAACAAACAAAAGCTCCAAACCATAGCCCAAACTCATTTCCAGGTTCTAAGATGGGCTTTAAAATGAAAAATTACAGGCATTTGAAAGTGTCCTTTTAATTTCTCTATTCAATTATTATGCTTTTGCTAGGCTCCTATGAAAGAGAAGGAAAGAAAGGCAGAACAGAGCTTAACCATGGCTAGAAGACTAGCAGAGAAGAGATGAGGAAAGCATGGTCCGGTTTTCTTTGCAGCACCTCTTTGCTATAGAAAACTCTTACTACTTCTTTTGCAATCTTGAGAGAGGTCAGAAAAGAAGAACAAATGTGACCCTTAGAAAATAATCTCTTTCATCTGCCTTGCTCTGCTAAGGATACACTTCTTGTCTTGCAAATGGACCCGTTTGACAATCATTGCTCTCAATGTCTGGTTAAGCTTCATCTGCGGTGCTAACAGCTAGTGCACTTTTGACCTCCCTGTGCTGCAGTAGACATACAGTGGCAAAAAGGTCAAGGAACAACTTTTCCACAAAGATTATAGTCTGACAAACCTTTTCCTCTGGGCAACCTCAGAACTTGGATATTGGCCTTATTGGACTTGATTTTAAGACAATTCAAGGTTGCCTCAGTGTGAGCAAAGACAGTAATTTTTCTGCTGCTGCTGTGGAGCCCCCATGCTAGTCCCCTTTTTGAGACACATTTTTCTTTATACTTTCTCCGTTGTGCTTACGTTCAGCTTTCTGTGCTTTTAAAAAGGGAGTGTGATAAGAGTTTTCGGTTCTCTGTAAAGGTATGAGTTTGTCTAGCTGTGGTGAGAGCAAAGAGACCAGTACTGGTAGGGACAGGAAAAGTAAGTGCACAGTTTTTGGAATCACTAAATTATTCAGCCACCCAGAGTTTATATACAATCACTAGAAATAAACAGAGCATTAAATATACAAAAACATTAAAGTTTTTGGTTTTACACTAATAAAAACTAAGCCTTTCAGCATTGTCTTACGTACATACTCAACTCATAGATTGCAAAACAAATTGTTAGTGCAATACCTATTCCATTTTTCTGTCTTAAAAAATATTAAAAACTTAGTCTTACAAAAGTGGCCAGGAACTAAAATCCAGGCACCATTCCATCATCTAAGCTAGGAGACTTATCTGAATGATCCATTTAAAGGTCTTTTCCAGTCATTGCTTACTTTATTTCATGTTTATATTCCAGGAAACATGTTATGCTACGAATAAGCTAGGTCTATGTCATTAACCAGTGCTAAAGGGCAATTTGTCATGTGCTGTAGCACTGTGTTTGTGTAAAGGATCTAAGTTCTGCAAAATCTTGTGTTGGCAGCAATAATCACACATTGCAATGCAATTTAAAAAATACAGATAGCTAAAGTATTATTTAATTGGTAGCATTTCTTTACAACACAGGCATTTGCATTTCCTTGTAAGTGCTTTGTTTGTTATAGAACTCAATACTCATTTTCAAAAAAACTATTATTTGCTTTTTACAAAGATATTTACAACAGTAAAATGTAAAGATTTGACTACAAAATAAATTTTTAAACCTTCTATTTCTAAGTGGACCTTGAAACAGATTTCTATATCCAGAATGAGATAATGAAAAAACTCAGTCCAGTGTAGAAGCAGCAATAGGCAGCACCACAGCAAGCTTATGTTTAAAATGCCAGAGTGTTACTTAACCATAAGTATTGACATACGATGACGCATTGTCTGGATGAAACTGCTGCAGCACAAAGAAATCACTATGCCTTTTTAAAGCATAGAGGATGTAAACATGTTTAAGGATTTGGGCTAAGGAAAGGTGCTCTAATTATTTTTTCAATAATTTGCCACACTTCAAACAGGTGCTGGGCCTCTGATTGTATAGGCAGATTCATACCACTTTAGTAGCACTTTAATAAGTTCATATTGGTTGATTATACTTTCCATCTATGTAATGGAAAATTATCTTGCATAAAGACTGGCTATTTATGTGACCACTGTGGCATTTTTTTACATCGTAACAATACTGCCTTTTTAAGCTATTATTTCCTAGTCTCATTCAGTTTCCCATGCTTGTATCTTCTACCATCACTTATTTGTTTATTTACACACTGCTTTGCCCTAGTGAATATAAGACCTCACTATCCAACTTCCACTTTCCAGTGCTGCAAAGGAAGAAATACTCAGGGATCTTTTCCCCGTTTCATTCTAATCATGTCCTCTGTGTTGAGAACAGAATTTCCTGATAAACAAAACAGACAATGAGAGTGTAGCCTGCTTTATGATGAAGGCATTACTAGTAAATGAAACAGCAAGAGCTCCCTTTACAGAACCACTATTTATGGATCCTTGTGCAGGAACAGCTTGGCTTCTGTTGACTAACATTGTCACAATGAAACTACATTAAGGACTTTGGACCTGGCTACAAATGTGGATAAGCATAAATGGGAGAACTGTATACTATGTAATTTTGCCTTTATTTTTTTAATTTGGCTGATGAGAAGTGTTTAATATATCTACTTGTGAGTAGGAGTGGAGAGGAAGTGACAGTGGGTTGGTGTTTGTTTTCTCCTTTTAATAACAAACAGATACTCTTCCAAAACCGACTCTATTGTTACCTTTAGTGCAAGGCAAAAATAACAATATAGTCACAAAAGAAGCAGCATTGTGGAAAATAATTTAAATAAGATGTTCATTTGAACATTTTGTAATGAGGTCCCATTGGTAATGAAGCATAATATAAGTACATTTTTATCCAAACTGATGTTTCAGCAAATAATATTGTAAAGATGATATATTTACTGGGTACATTTTAGATTCAAGTCTGTAACTGTAGCCATTACAATAATTCTGTTAGTAGCTCACACCTACCTTGAGAAATGTTTTTCTTGGTTGTGCAGAAGCCTCACCAAATCCTCTCTTCTTTGGCTGCCTCATATACATCACTTATCAAATTCTACTTTCCAAGCACCTGATCTGTCATTTCATTCCTTCCTATTAAAGAGTGTCAGCTGCTATTCACCAGAGTGTCTGGGAAGTTTATCCCACGTTCTTAAGCCTTTGTTTTCCAGCTCAACACACATATTCAGTGCTGAAAGTCAAGCTTTTCCCCAGAGACCTATTTTTCTACAGCACCGGATCTATATGTGTTTGTTGCAGCTACTAAATAACTGCAGTTCTTATACCTCTGAAAATGTCATGTCAAACCTTCTTTTTAGACGAGCTGGATGAAATCTCAGCCCCTGTTCACATATGCCAGGGTTCAGCTGCAGATCTGTTTTGATGAAATCTCAGCCCCTGTTCAGAGATGCCAGTTGTAGTGGATGAGACAGGGCAAGCCAAGAACATTGTTCTGGCAGTGGCAAGAGAGATTGGAAGGATGTTCCTGAAACTGCTTTCTTTTTTATGCTTCCACAAGCTTCATGAGCACATGATAAAATATAATTATTAGAATGTAGGCTTCTAAGATTAACATGAACTTTATTCATTTTCGTCTTTTTAATTTGACTAAGCTTAAGACATATATTTAGAGATATTTCATTAGTGTGTTTACTGTCATGATAAGAATCAGGAAAGATAAATATTACTTATCACCATTGAAAAAACATAAGAAAATAATCTTAATGTATATCATATTCTAAAAGAACCACCTGAATCTGAACCTCTGAAGTTGAGGTTATGTAAGTTGGCTTGCAACTGAAATTATATAGTTTCTTCTAAGACAATGTTAAAATTCAGAATGTATGCAAAATGTGGTTTCCCTCCTGGCTTGTTTTAAAGACCTATAAAGTAAAAGTCCTGGTATAAAATTTTTTTGAAGACTAAAAAGAAAAAAAAAAGCACATGATTGCGTAAAACTTTCAAAGTACAATGGAAGTCTAAGAGAAATAGAATTATTATTGTCAGTTTATCACCTCAAACATGTTGTTGCAAATGTCATTATATCAGATGAGTTTGAAAACAGGTTTTCTATTTCACACTTTATTTGACGAGGTGATTCATTGTGTAGAGCAGTTTAAGATGTCAGGCCTTGTGGAAAGAACTTAGATGTGCTGATATGCTTATGAGCATTCCTCCATCAAAGTATATGATTAAAGAAGGGTTATTCTTCTGAAATATTGTTACCCAACTGGCCTGAAATATAGGTGTTTTCTTTATTGAAATGTAATTTAGCACAGTTAACTCATTCTAGGTAACCATGTATATGTTGCGTATGGCATATAGAAAGCTGGTTACAGTTATCCACAAAATTATATTTGAGATAATTTCTTATGCTGCAGCCCAATAGCTTGTGAAATAATTGAAATAATTTGTTTCTGACGTTGTATCTTCATTCTCAACAGTGAAATGAAGAGGAAAGGAAAGAAACACAGGCATTTTCTATCCTCTTTGTATGTGCTTTGTGTCTGTCAGTGGTCCATTTTTGATTACCTCAGAGAAAGGCAGAATCTTCTATCTTGCTTTGGCCATTTTCACATCAAGTTTGGGAAGTTTCTTTCAGCAGACAACAGCTTTCATCACAGAGAATGAAGTTTGCTCTCCACTGTCATTAGTTTGAACTAACCTGCTATCTTAGCACAGCTGCCTATTCTATAGTTAGACTCCTATACAATCCCACTAAGCCATTTGACTCAGTAATTTCTTGTAGAAATGAAATTCCACAGATTAATTATATATCATGCAAAGGAGTACGGTATCTCCTTCCATCATGTCTAAATTCTCACCTTTTCCTTTTCCCTTTTCCTTCTCCTTTTCCTTCCTTTTTCTTTTATCTCTTTTCCCTTCCCTTCCCTTCCCTCTTCCCTTTCCTTCCCTTCCCTCTTCCCTTCCCTTCTTTCTCCTCTCCTCTCCTCTCCTCTCCTCTCCTCTCCTCTCCT
>VZZY01021581.1:0-11578 GCA_013400335.1 Eurystomus gularis | reverse complement strand
CCCTCTCCCTCTCTTCTCCCTCTCCTCTCCCTCTCCTCTCCCTTTTCTCAACTTATCTAATATGGTGATCTTCACATTTCCAGATGCTGTTCTACATCTGAAATTCCAGTGTGTGGGATGTATGGCTAAGGACTAAAGTGCCAATGTACTTACTGCCTTTGTCTTCCCCTCTTAGTATTGCTGTAAGAGTGGTGAGTAGCACAGAAGTATGTACACAGATTACAATTTGAATTTACTCACAATTTATGACAATTATTAATAACACATCCCTCCATCTCCAAAGAACTCACACATAGATACACCTCCCCCTCAGAGAAGAAACTTCCTCTTCAACACTCTATGTTTAATGCAATCAAATGTTAATTAAGTGACAATGGTACATCTGGTTGATATGCTTGGCATACTGAACAGCAGATTCAGAAAAATGAGTATTCATGAATAGCAGCACTTTACAGTTTGCAATAACAAGTCTAGCAGTAGAGATATGTCTCAGTACAGTGTATGCTCCTATCATTCTACAAATATTCTATCTAGAGCTAGTTCTCATCAACCATCCTTGAAGCTTCACCTCTTCTGCTTCTCTCTTCTTTTTCAGTCATCAGCCAGGATGACATTTGCAGATCTGAATCCTCCATCCAGCCTAGCTGGCATAGCTGCAGCATTACATATCTACCAGCCACCTTCTCTTCACTCCAAGTCCCTATTGTTCTGCCTCCCGCTTGCCCACCTTTTAAAATGTTACCTGTAAATTGCCTGTTACAAACATAAGTTGCAAACCCTTCCTGTAGTTGCTTAACTGTGCAAGAAGAAGAGGTAGAAGTGGAGAACTGTACAGCTCAGAAGACCAGAGCATAAGAGATGGAGCAATATGTAAAATAAAGAGCAACAGGTTTGAGAAACATTTCTATTCTCCTTTAAGACAAACTCCCCTAACAGAGGGAGGTTTCTTTAGTCGTCATAGTAATAGTGGAAAATAGAGCTCTATGTGCATGAAAAGCTTTGTAAAGACTTTGCCTCCACAAAATATGGCCAAATCATCACTGATCAGCTGGGCTGGCACAGATGCTCAGCAACCCAATCTGTGTCACAGTATTAACCATTGAAAAGATATTTCCATATTATTTTCAGGACTCTGAAAAGCCATACTTTGAGGTGAGCAAATAAAAAACTATAGAGAGGCATACATTTGTCTGACATCAGTATGTTAAGATAAATAATGATCAGTTAATAGAACTATCATAATCCTACACATTTAGAGTATTCTTGATTCAACTACTGGCAGGGGACCACAAGGTTTTATGGAAAGACTGCTTTTTTGTTTTCTTTTCCTTTTATATCTTTTTGTCTGCCATTGTATATTTTTTACATTTGTTGCAAGTTTATTTTCAAGCGTGCTAGGGGCAGTTTTTTTCTCAGTCCAAATTTGGTCCTGTTCCTTATGAAGAAACAACAAAACCTATGCCCTCTAAAGGCAATTCTGATATCAGGCTTTGGATTCAAGAGCTACAGAGCAGAAGTTCAGGTATATATGCACAGTAGCCTGTGTGAGAAATTGCTGTACCACCTTGCCTGAGGGCACGTTATTTCCCACAGCATTTATCTCCCCCTGAAAAAAAGGGATAGATTTGAGGTAGGTGGTTGACGCTTAGTATCAGTTCTTCCAGAGCCTGATTTTTTCATTCTGTAAATTAAGTGCATCAGGAATAGTTTGTGTTCTTCCACTATTGCTTGAAATCTTGTCAAATATGTTTCCCTTTCCCTGTCACTCTCATAATGTTTCTTTGGAAAACGCTACAACTGGATCCTAGCTGCATTTAAAACACCCTAACAGTAATTACAAGAATATAAAAACATTTTTTAAATTGCATGTTTAAAAAAATTATTTTCACTTTCATTTGCAAACCCAGAATGTCACAGAGATGTGAGCTCAACATAAGGTGGAGGTAAAAACGTTTACTTGTCTAGCTATTCTTTTCATATCATACCATTTCTTTTTAAGCATGATGCCATGCTGTACTTCGTGTAATTTTTAAGAATTAGTTTGGCAATAACTACAATATCCTGGTAATATCTATACACTAAAATTAGTACTTACACAATTCTAACTTCACTTTTAACTCAGCTATTTGCCCACTCCCCAGAAATAAAGTAATGCTACTTGCTATTGCATAGGAAATTCCATTTTTAAAGCACATCTAGTACACAGACCTAAGCAATGCCAAGATCATTTATGGTACAGTCCTTAAAAACATTTCAGCATGTATTTACTGAGAAAACAGTACTCGCATCAAAAATGTAAGCAATTCAGGTTGGTAGAAAAGTTACAAAAGACAGGGTGAGTTGGAAAAATTAGAAGCACAGCACTAAAGGCAATAGATCAGATGTCATTTGTTAGCCAAAATCCCTCTCAAAGTGATGCTATTATTAGGAATAAGTTTGTAGAAACTTGTCCATGAAGGAGATTGACTTGGCTAAGAACTTGACATCCCCGTTAATCCTCTTGAGCCAAGTATGAGAACGGTCTGGCCTAAACATTAATAACCCTCTTTCTGTGCACTGCAGCACAGGAACCTTTCTAACATTATTCCTGATGTCTTCAAGCCAAACAAAACAAACAAAAAAGCAGCCCTTTTACCAGATACATTTTGTCAAAATATGTTGTTTTCCTCAACACAAGCGAACTGAAATAAAATTCTAAAATACATGACGTGGGAGGCTATGTCATCCATGGATCCTGTCACCGAGGACGAAGGTTGAGATGCCATCTAACTGACAGTGACTCTTTATCTGAGTTTATTGTGAAACAAACAGGAACAATTTCAGGATCTTTGCATATGTTTGTGTGCTTATGTGTACACATGTATACCATGAACAGCACAAACAACCATAAGGACATAAAGATGCCACCTAAATGTCTCTTACTCTGACAAAGGTGCAGAGCCACTCTTCCATTAAAACTGTTTGACTTACCTTGCAAAAAAGACAAACCATTAAGTGAGAAAGAGCAGGGACATGGTTTACAAGGCTATCCATACATAAAACTACTGTGATTATAAAACACCTTTTAAATCATAGTCCCAGGCATGTATTTTACCACCAGTGTTAGTGTGCATCCCCTTTGCTTAGAGCTGGAGAGTTCTGGCTCGCTGTGGAAGAAATGTGAACCAGGCAGGAAAGGGAGATCCATGTGTAAGGGCCTTTGCTGTCAAATGGCCTCCTCACACATTGCAAATGTTGTTCAAGTGTGAGCCAGGGAGTGTGTGGAATAAAAACCAGGCTGTGGAACTTTAGGTGGGGGTAAAGGCTGCAGAAAGCTTGCAGCATACTTCTACACCACAAGAGAATTTCACCAGCAGGGAACAGGATCTATACAGGAATCTATGCATGGGCTGATCTTAGAGGTAATATTGGTGCATCAACATTAATTTTACACTATACCAATATTTTTCTTTAGAGTTATAACTAGAACTTCTCGTAAGTTCTAGGCACAATTTGACCATAACCATATAACTTAGAGTGAGATCTGAACAAACCTTGTAGAGTATATATCAGAGATTTCTTTCCCTTTAGAAATCAATTTTAATTGACAACAAAGTCCAATATATTCTGAGAAGAAAAATAAAAAAGGGTAAAGCTTCTAACCACGCCAAAAAAGGAATAGTGGATAATGATGGGTCTTGTGTCACGATCATAAAAATGATTATTTTATCTCATGAGACCAAATAATGTAGGTCTGGGAATACAAGTTATATTGGAATGTTCTGCATCCCTCAAAAAAGAACTACAGAAATCTGAGTTGTGACCATATAATATTCCAGATATTGTATGATGAATATGTGGTTTATTGATTTGACAAGTACTACTGTTTTTCCCCAGGAGAAAAGTGAATTTGTGGCAAAAGGCCTAATAGAATGGTACAAGTAATTGATGGAGTTCTGCACAGTCTAGTGGGTGAGGTGACAGATCTGAAAAGCCTTTGACTTATTAGCTTTCCTGTTGTCATAGTGTAAGGTATGACTATAGTCAAAGTAAGTTTAAAAAAATACAGCATAAAGTTGAAAATGCAAGGGAGAAAAAAAGAATGATTGCAAACTCATTTCTCATGTCACGACCATTTAAAAAAAAAGTTTGAAATAACTCATAAATGAACATAATTGTCAATGTAAATATTTTACTAAAATTAGGAATTATATTACAAATTACTTTATATATATGAAAAAATAGTTCAAATATATTAAAGTAAGATCTTCAGCTACATAGTTACACATTTAAGTTAATTATAGGTTAGCCTATTAGATTTGTACATGATACAAGATGTGTGAGAGCAGAAAACTTTATGGATTTAAAAGGCTTTCTTAATAATTACTTCTTTAAGCTAAGAGCTGTTTCCACTGCCCTACCCACATCATAGCCTACCCAAGGATACACAGTGGAAATGTAAATTGAGAGATAAATAATTTGCCTCTTGCAGTAATAAGAAGCTGTTAATAATTTGGAAAATATGAGGGTTTTTAAAAACACAGTTTCTTCAGTGTTGTATATCAGCTGGCCAGTATAGCTCCGCTAAGCTACTAGTTAAGCTTGTCAAACTGATGCACATTTTTTAAAGGAAGAATTGTGAAGCTTTTTGTAAAAACATTTACATACTTGGAAAAATACCGATTAAAGATAGTATGGGAGAGTATTCCTTGCCTTTGAACTTTCCTGACATCCCTTCCCAATGGTGTTTTTAGGAGATGAATGCATGTTTGCAGAGATAGGTTATAAAGCTGTCTGGCTTGTTTGGCTACCCAATATAGTTTCAGCACAAGATAAAACATTTAAAATGTACAGTATAAGTCATTGAAACAGCCAAGTGTAACAGTGCCAATATAAATATATAGAAAGTTATTCAATATAATTATGGAAATGAATGACATTTTAAGAATCGGACTATAAACTGTTACTGATAAACAAAGAAAATATCTGCTATAAAAGTGTGCCTGTCATTGCCACCACTGCAGTTGGCAGTGTAGTAGTTCAAACAACTAAATATTTGCGTCTCCTGATTTGGCCCAAAAGAGCTGCAGAATCTTTAATGAAAAAGTTCTTTACCGCTAAGCAAGGTAACAAAAATCTTCACCAACTATGGAATTGCATTTCTCTAATGAATATTTGCAAACAAAAACATATTCTTCTGTATTTTGATAAAGCATTCTGTTCTTGGAACGCAGGTAAAATAGATCACCAGTTCTGCTTTTTTTTTCCCCAATAAACTGTGTTTATTATGCCAATTCTAATTACCATGCAATCTAATGGTTTTAAGGCTTATATTTTCCACATCACTGGACATCACAAACATGAAAGCATTTTATACTGTCATTATACATCAATGTTTGCACTTGGTTATACATATATACAGAAATTATTCACACATCTTAACCTTGCTATTTCCTCCTTTCAAACCAAACATAATTTTACTGTGAAAGCAGCTTTTTAATAAATGGTATAAGAAATACAGCAAGGCACACATTTTTTAAAAACTTTTTTTCTCATTACCACCTCAAGAAGCATAAAAACCCAAAATGTTGTACTTGATTCAGTAGAATGTCAACAGTTCCTAATATACAACACCATGTAGTTGTTTCTTGAAGTGTTGCATAGATTAAATTTTAAAATTAAATAAATAAAACTCCATTTCTTTTAATTGCTTGATTTTTATATGTATTGAATCAGGAGAGCTAATGACTTCTTTTTTTGCTGCAATCCAACAGAATTGCCACTTTAAAAGTAAAATAGTTTCAATAAGCTTATCCATTATACACATAAATATTAAATTTGATACATAAAATAGAAGAGTACTGACGGATACAGTTCTGAAAAGATAAACCAGACTGATTGTGAATTCTGTGGAACTTCAAAACTTTAAAGAACAGAACCAGTGATAAGTAGTACAGGAGCATCCAATTTAGGAAGGGGAAGTCATTAGAGGTAGCTTGGGAGAGGAATCCTTACGAAAGCAAATGGCCTTGCTACAATACAAAATAATCACTGAAATAGGACTAGCATATGCAGCCTGATCACAAAGCCAACATGGACAAATCACATTTGGAAAGAAAATTTATCTTGGGAGTCAGTGTAATGAAAAGCAGTGATACAATGGAATTGGAGGTCATCCCAGGGTTTACAGGATGAACCTGCACCTGAATTGCAGCCAAGTTTCTAAAAGGAAACAAAAAAGTAATAGTAGGTTACAGAAAATGAAGTTTTATTTGCAAAACATAACTCTTCCAGAACAACCATAGATAGTCATTAAATGGGCACATGCCAGAGCCTTTAATGCAAGAAGCACACAGTAGGCAAACAATGACTTTTAACAGCCTGAGGTACAAGTTAGTGTAAAAAATTGTTTTGGTGTAGAAAACTCATCAATTTTTGTTAAGTCTTTGTTTCTAAAGAAACATGGGAAGTCATAAAATCTGACATTTTCCCTGGATCCTGTCCTCATCCTTACCTGCGAACTTACCTTCAGTACTCTCAAAAGTGTACCGATCAGTGAAAACACAGGAATTTTCAAAAGCCATGCAACAGAAAGATCTATACATCACTTATTTTAATATTTATGTAAACATGTAGAGTAAGATTTCAATGGAGAGGGAGAAAGGATTGTCACAGAATTGGTCCATGAATAGAATTGTCAATGTCATCACTGTATTTTAATATTGTAAATAACTATTTAGACACTTCTAGTACCATCAATGACTTAGATTTTCGTACTATAGAACTATCCAGCTCAGAGTTTAGGGTTACACTATTCATCAAAGAGCACAGGCTTATGATTAAGATCATATAGAAATAACTTTCAGAATATAACACAAAGATTAGTGCAAAGGACATCTCATAGGCATTTCTTAGCAGGCACTCCAGACATGTATTATGTGCCTTCCAAATTAAGCAGGAGTATCTGGATCTATCCAGTTACCTTCTCCTTTGGTCTTATTTGCTGTAGCTGACCCCCTTTATCATTTATCAAAGAAATATACTTACATAAAAATAGTGAAAAGCTCAACAGTTTGTTTAGAAATTAATGAAGAACTGATCTGAATAAGGGGGAGGTTGTATCAAAAGGTTTCCACAACTCTGGCCTGAGTTTCACATATCTATAGTAAGAAAAGTCTCACTGATGGACTATGTCAAGTTTTTTAAAAAATATGTAATTCACAGACAATACAAGATTGTCTGTTTATTCTACTTAATTTTTTTTTAGTCATGTCTTGTAAGAAGCTAAAAAGTCAGGCTGTTTTAAACACTGTAAAGAAACATTGTAGTATTCATGTCCCTATAAAAACCTCTAGAAAAAAAAGGATAAGCAAAGATTTAGATTATTCTTGTAGTTCTCAGTCTCTAAAAGTAAATTATTAAATATTAACTACTGTGTAAACCTGTGTATTATTTTTCTCCTGTAATGAATAATTAACTAATAGTCCTTTGCATTTATGTATCATCTTTTATCTGTGGATCTCAAAACACTTTTCAGTGAATAAATTATGCTTCACAGGTCCCATTGATCATTATTCTCATTATTTTGTTGCTAAAGAAATTGAGGCAATGTAAGTCATACAAAAAAATCTATTGCTGAGTAGCAAATAACAGTCAGGACTTCTGAGTACCAGTCCTGGGTTTCTTCTGGCTATACTAAGTGGCAGGATACTCTGATTAACATTGCAGCACTCTCAGATAACACCAATTTACTTTTCTTAAGCTCCAGTAAAGTATTTTTGTTCCCTAAATTAGTTTAGAACTTGGGTTTAAATTACAAATTCTGCACAAAAGGAAGGAAATAGCTTTTGGAGTTACTTGTAAGAACTAACATTACATATGGAATTATAACGTATCCTCTAGAAAAATCTTTGGACACATCACATAAACCTCCTTAATATACTGATGTCTACAAATACTGAATATGTGACCAAAAATCCCCATCCCATTGGTGATTCATGGGTCACAGTGACCCATGAATCACATGATCTCATTTACAGAAAGATAATTCTTTCAAGCTGTCCCATACCTGAAAAAAAAAATCAGCATAGCTTTATGAACACAGCTCTTCTCTGTTGAAGAACTCTGTGTTGGCTCATACAAGAGACTACTCAGTGCTGACAGAGATATTTTTAAGGCTGCTTATAGAACTGTTACTATTTTCCCATAATGGTCATTTCTTTGTAGCACACAGCTAAATAACAGGATTGCAACATTTGGCAAAAATATTTTCTTCACTATTACTTTTATTCTGCTGTACAGCCAAGGTAAGTACTAAGACAGTATAAAATCAAACTACATTTGAAGCTATGCCTTTTTCAGCTTTGAATTCTCAGTATGCTTTTAAGGTACACATATACTATAGATTATTTTTCTCTAAGTATTGCAGCTACACATGGAATTACACATTTAAATGAGCTTACAGCACAGGTGCTACAGGAAAAATAATGGTGTTTGCCATTTATCTTTCAAATTAAATAATGTGTTTTTAAATAGTAACTTTTTTCATAATACACTTATGGGAACAACATTTATCTGTCACATTTTAAAAGATGTATTAGTAATAAATGTAAATTACCTTTGGAAAATCAGTAATTAGCCTCATCAAAAAATAAACAATCTGCCACCAAAAAGATAATCTTTAGCATAGTTAAGTATAATAACTGTTATTTGAATAAGTTAACAAATTAGGATAGATTGCTTCTGTAATTCATTCCCCATAGCATGAGAGATGAAGTTAAAGCACCAAGCTTGTGGATGGGGGAAGGGAGCTCAGACTTTAGTGAAACCAAATCTTGTAGCTCATATTTTCATTTTTTGATGTGCCAGAGATAAACTATATGTATCCTAAGGCTTTACTAGTGGCAATAAGTATGTGATTTCCATTGGAGCAATCTTACATATATCAGTTAGAACCAGTATATCTTCCTAAATGTAAAAAGTGTGATGTAGTGTGAAGGGCTTTGTTACCCTAAAAATATTTGTCAGCCTTTGGGCAAAAATTAAAACTATAATGTAACCCTATTAAGTTGTTGCATACAGACTCTGCATTACATTTTATTGCATTGTAGGGTATTTATTAATATCTCCATCCTCTATGTCCAATCTTAGTCCTTACACCAACTGCATATTGTCATATCCCAGTCTTATGAAAAACACAGCTGGCTACCATGGAAGTGACTATGAAATTCTGAAGAGTGAGGGAAAGTTTATACAGTATTTTGAGATCCTCAGAGAAAAAGTACTAATGAATTGAAAAGATATGTTATTATCTCCATCACTGAAAGAATGAGAACAATAATAAAATCACACTCACTATAGTAAGTATTCTTCTTCAAATTAATATTATAAAAATGAATGAAAAAATAAGAAGACTAATAAAACACTAATTTACATAATTATCACTTATCAACCTCAGACTTTTGTCATCATCTCAATTTCCAAATAGAGGCTTCCATATACACATAATCCTTTTAATGTAATTCTAGAATATATAGTATCATCTACGAGTTCTGTAATTCCCAGTTGATTCCCACTGCTTCTCCAGTTATTTGGATGTGTCCAAGTATTAACCTAACTGGCGATCAACAGGTCATCATAGCCTATTTCAAAGCCATTCAAGAAATATCCTCTTTGCTGTGACGATTCCAAGATCATAATTATTCAAGTAGATACGTGTCAAAAGAGATAATGGCAAGTTGTAGACTACTTCTGTCATAACCTAAAGACTTTGCTAGACATATTTATACATATGTGAATGTGTGAATGCTGAGTAAACCACCAGTATGTGCAAAGAAAAGCCCAAAGCATAGTAATATAATATAAACCAATCAGCAAATGCAGAAGTTAGGTATCTAATAGCAGCGAAGCAATCTATTTTATAGAAATAGGCCCAGATCCTCTACTACAGCTACGTAGTTCACAACAGAAAAATACTAGTTGTTTTCATGGGCAGTGACAAATAACATCCTTTTCTCCTAGCAACATTGTGTAATCATAGCATAACGTGGGTTGAAAGGAAAACTGAATTCCATCTGGTCCAAACTCCTGCTTAAAGAAAGGCCATTTCCAAAGGTAGAACAGATTATTCAGGGCCACGTCAACTTTAATATTGAAAATCTCCAAGGATGGAGATTCCAGAACTTCCTGGGGAAACCTGGTCCCATGCTTAACCTTCTGCTTCATTGGAAATTCCTTTGCTACAGCTGCAGGCAAACAGCAGCATTGGAATAGGAGAGACATCTGGAGTTGCCATGCTGGCTCTAGTCTACCGGAGGAGTGTTTCCAAAGACTAATGGCATTCTATACAGCTATGTTGACTTTTGGGTCACCAAACAACTACTGAGATTCAAAGCAGCAGTGCTATGTGCTAAGATATGATCCAGAATTTGCTTTGTAGATCTTTTGTTTTTAAATGTGCAGTTAGTATTTGACAGTTAAGTGAGGTCAGAAGGTCCAGATCTGAACCACTTTCAAACTTTGGAAGAGATCAGAGTCACTCTTCCATCTTAAGTTCCACCATCTTATGTTTCAAAACGCTTACCGCAAAATAGAACTGAAGCTTACAGTACTGCTGTGTGGCTGTCAGTTTTCATCTGCTTTGGTATTCAGGTCTTTATTCTACAGTACCCTCACATTATAATCTTTAATGATGCTGCAAAGATTTCTTATTTTGGTAACCTCAACTTTTGGTCTAGCACTGTTGTAATAATTGTGTTCTTAATAATGGCTTACTGAACTTAAATCATGGTAAACTGACATCAAAAGACGACTTATCATCTCTCTACTTATTCTGCTGTTTGCTTAGCCATTCTTCATGGCTTGTCGGGAAATACTGTAGAATTCCAACTCACTAGTAACTCAAAATTCTTGCAAAACCAGAAGTTCAGCTTCATCAAATGTTTTTGAACACCTCATAAGGCCGCTGACTGTGGAGAAGTGGATCAATGAGTAGAGCTAGTTTCTCGTTCCACAGGTCAGTTGAGGAGGGAAGACAAAGCTGATATAGAAATACTACTTTTGAAGAATTCCCAAGTTCTGCAAGATCCCAGATTTGTTCCAGAAGGGAGCAGCTCCAGTCAGTGCAAAGCCAAAGGGCAAGAAGCAGTTAGTATTCACTGCATTTTTTGACCAGTGGCATGTAAATTGGGATTATAGCATAATCAAAACAAATGATATAGCACTATCATAAACCAGGAGCCCTGGATGGTGATTCATCTTTTTTCACTGTACAAAAAGGGGGAAAAAAAAAAAAAAAAAAGTGCAACTTGTAGAGTACATACCTGTTTTGGGGATAATGTATGTGCCTGGAGAGGGTTACATTCTATCTGTGCATATTTATATGTCTTTCCTTATGAAGATTCAGCAGATTTTCTTCACAAGTAAGAGTTTTACTGTTCTGATGCAAAACATCCTTTTGCTGTGAATGTTCACGCTTTAGCTGAAACTCTGTAGCTGAAGCCTCTTCAGAAGCAGCAGCACATCCTTTGGGTTCTTTAGTTCCGGGTGATTTTCCTGTACTACCCTTTTTAGTGCTAAGCTCTGGAGAATTCTTTTCCAA
>VZZY01021575.1:0-39729 GCA_013400335.1 Eurystomus gularis | reverse complement strand
TTAATCTGTAATGAAAGCTAATTTTAAGGTTTCTTTAGGAAGTTTTGAGTTTAGAATCTTGAACTGTACATCTCTCATCCACAATTCAGAGTAAAAGAATTTTAGCAACTCCTTTCAATGGACTCTACTTTTGAAAACACTCAAAATGTCTTGGACGATTATGGGCCTTATGGAGCTTCATATTCAGAGCTCCTTTTGTATGTACATATTTGTGTACCTTGCATCACCTCCATTTCCACCTCCATACAGAATGTTTCAACATTCAGCTTGTCCAATATTTAACTGTTTAAGTGTGCATATCTGGAAAATAGATGATAAAAACTGTTGTCATGCCAAAGTCTTGTTGTACAATTCTACTTATGGAAATTTTGTGTGTCTTGTATTTTACTTCTGAGATGCTGTATCAACATAAAGGAAGTTGGGTGTCTGCATTTCATTTATCTTTTAAAAAAATGCTCTTTTGAAAGCAAAATCCAAAAGACACAGGCTTTCATGGATACTGTCCAAAGGAGGTCCAGACTGCTAACTTCCCTATGATCCTTATTTACATGCTGGGAAAAATAAGAGATTTTACTGGATATTTTCACTACGGTGAATGTCCGAAGAGAAACAGTGATGTATCTGAAACTAACTGTAGGAAGTGTTCTGAGCTGACCTCCTTCATCAAAAGCCAAGATCCAGTGCCACAAAACCTTTCTGAATTTAACGATATGCAGAGAGAATAAGCCTATGTCATCAGAATTAAAACAGCAGTGTGGGTACGAGGTATATGAACTTTCATATCAGCTTAAAGAATAAAGTGCCCAGGTATGAGATCCCCTTTGTACAAAGCACCTTTTTCTGATGATAGTTATGCGCTTTTTTTGACTTGAAACTTTTTTAACTCATTGAGGATTTACAAGTATTTAGTCTGGTGGTTATAATATTCCAGAATATATTCTGTGTTCTTTTTCCTGATTATTTTAAACCAATTACAGATGTATTATTTAACTACATAAGTAATGCAGGGTTATCTATTAAATTTTGGTCTTCAGCTAACTATAGCTGCTTTGATGGTCAAGGGGGAAAGGAAAAGAAGAGATGCATGAGGGTGGAGGTTTTTGTGGTATATGAAGTGGCACCTACATAACAATGAAGATAAATTGTAATGTCACTTGCCTGTTTGCATAATTTTAATATTTCCAATAGGAGTTGGAAAAAAAATACTTTATTTCTTAAAAGTTTAGGATTTATTTCTTAACTTGCTTTAATGTCCTATGCCTTTCTGGTTGGATTTGTTCCATTGAGTGATCTCTGATATTGTTTCACCTGAATTTAATTGAAGGGAAAACTTTATATAAAGACTGAGTATTAGATTTTCTTGTAGCAGCTTAGTTTAACTAGGCAAAGTATAGCAAAACACTGCTAAGAGAGGTATGGGATAAAATACACACACAAATATGCTTGCTTACATAATATATTATTGCAGACGTTTTTTATATCCATTTGTTCTTATGACTGCAAGGGTGTTGCTTCAGTTTTAAAGGGTCAAGAGTTAACATTTTAACAGCCTGTTTTATGATGATTATCATACAACAGAAGTAAGGCTGAGTTATCTTCCATTACTGAGGTATTTTCTCACATCAGATACCAGCTGCAGAAGCAATATAAGCCTTTACACTTGATGTCTGTGAACCATAACCTAATCTTTACTTAGACAATATAATTCATATGCTTTAGGAAAAAAAAAATATTCTCTACTTTCCTTCTTTTGCTGTCTAACATCTTTGAATCTACACATTCTTCCAAGATTTACATTATTTATAAAACTAGCTTTAGTAAGAAGCAAGAGTATATTTGTAGAAGCTCATTTCCTCCAAGAATCCCACTTCCTACACTGTTTATAGTTGGTGGTGAGATAGAAGCTTCTCCACTGAGTTACTCAGAACATCTGAGTTATGCCATCACCTGGACATGGTGTGATTTTTTTCTCTTTGAGGAAGAGAGTTCAGGAAATCTGTCACTGTATACAAGACTGACAAGACAGGAGGATAATAACACTTATTGTCTTAAATACGTTGATACAGTGTGTAAAGTCTGATAAAATACACATAAAACATAGAGTCCACAATCTATCACATCTATCACCACAAATGCAATCAGAAAGAATACACACTTTGTATTCAAAGCTTTGAATGTTACCTGGAAGATTTCTTATCAGGTGGCCGTTCTGTTGGGAGAGAAGTAATACCAAACTCATCTAAACTGATACACTAAAATTGCAAAGAATTAGAAGGTCTTAAAGTATTTACAGATGGGAACCTTTGCTTTAATCTATCTTTGATGCAGGAGGAAGAGAAAATAAAATGAAAGCCTATTTTTATTATCTTGTCACTAATTTTCTTAGTTTTATAGAAAAGTCAAGCAAATATTACCAAGAGAAACTTTTACTATGTCTTTACAATTGATTTGACTCAGTCAGCTTTGCCTGTATAAAGTTCCAGTTTTATTTTCATTTTGATTCTTTTTATTTCTGAGATTTCTTCAATATTTTTTTCGTCAATGTATCTTCTGCTTTTCATTTAATCCCTTTCCACTTTTATTTTTTGCTATCTAATAAACCAAGTATGAATAGATTAAGAAAGTTCTATGCTGTGCTACAGTTATGATTTTCACACTGAATTATCTTGTAGACAGAAGATGGATGGGAAGTGCCAGGAGGTTACAGTTATCCTTTGCTGAGTACCCCACTTGTGGGCATGTACTGACATGGATCTAATACCTACAGCGGAGGTAATTTCTTTCCAAGTGGTAGAAGACCTTTGACCATCCAGGCTACTGTGTTTAGCTTGTATAAAAAGGACAGTGTTGACTCTTGTGTTGATTTATTGAGCTTTGATTGCTAGGAAATGAATAATTGGAGTTTATAAGTTTAGAAAAGGGTTGGAGTGACTGAGGATAAACAAATGTAATGAATTTGCTGCACAACTAATATATGTGTTTACTAACTCCATGAAAAAAGATTTCTCCGATGACTAAACCATGTGTCTGTTTTCCCTAATAAGCATTGCAAACAGGATGAGGTTATCATATTCACCCAGAATATAATGGTTATTATATGTTCTCCAAAAAGAAAATAATTTGGGTATAACCAGATATTCCAGTCTGTGTGGAATTTAATCATAGACTTCACAGAAGTCCTAGGTTGTCTTTTACAAGAATGGGCAACCTGAGGTGCTCCAATAGGAGGGGAAAGCTGGTTTTCAGGACAATACTGAGAACTGATAAAATACTCGTCCACAAGAAAAATTAACAATTTCTCACAAATCTTTTTTATTAAACAGAAGATGGAAGGTTTGAACTTGTTTGTCACATTACTTTCAGCCAGCAAAGATTCCAGGTACTTTACCATCCAGAGCACTGGGAAATCAAAATGAGCATTTCCTTCAAGTCTCAAAAATGTTTCATGTATTACAACTTGGAAACACTTGATTCTGTCACTGACAATGAACTGGATTGTTAAGGGTAATTATTTAATAAACCCTTTCCATAATATGTGTTGCATTTCACATCCACAACAATCTTTGTTTCTTTCACTGCTGCACTATAAGAAACCATGTAAGTTGCTACTGATGTAGCAGAGAAGAGGACTAAAAATCTTTGCTTGCTTGTATGACTGAAGGGTTTATGGAAAAAGTAATTTTGTTTTCATTTAGAACTCTTAAATCTTTTATATTCTATTGTTGCAATATGAATTTTAGCTCTTTATTTATATAAGCACTTTTTCATAAGTTGCCTCTGCTCTAATCTAACTTAATAGACTTCATATGGTAGCTGGGAGATTTTTAGATAACAATTAGTCTAGGAAACTTCAAACTTAATGGTATGAGGAATTCATTAAGGTCAATGCTAATACTACATTAGTTATGCCTGAAATTGCAGCATATGGGAAAAACATTGAGTTAGATGAAATTTTAATATCAGTCACCACCAGTAGTAGGTTGATTGTTATTGTGTGCTCAGTGCAAGTAACAGGGAACAGCAGAAAAGTATGGACTAAAATTATTTAATATTTCAGCAGGCTATATTTGTTTATGCCTTATTTGTAGAGATCATCTTAAAAAAAAAAAAGTAACCAAATCTTAATTCAGCAAGGAGAAGGGAGGGTGTTGAGCCATGGGCTTCTTGATAATACATTTATTTTACCATTTTTAATAAATTTACTATTATAAATAATAGTTCAAAGAGGAACTTCTAAATAGTATCAAGAAAACTCTTGAAGAGAAGGAAATGCTTTAGGTGATATTTACATTTTAGTTATAAAATAGCCTTCTCTGTCTCTCCATAAGGAAACCAAGATGTAGATAATGTGACTTTATTTGAAATGATCTCATTTCTTCATCTGGTGAAGACTTTGACAGTAAATTGTAGGATGAATGACATCTTTCCTTTCTTACTAATTTATGTCTGTTTTGTGAGCACACCTGTCATTTTTTCTTTTTTGAACTAGATCTACGGCCATGCCTGAGACCTTACAGTCTTCCTTTTGAAGGAAGGTGCTTTTAGTGCGTTTTCTGCTGTACGAGATGTTATAAATTACAGCCTGCTCTTCCTTAGCTTTATTAAGGAATTCTCTATGGAAGCCTGCCACCATCTAACCTAAAAAAGCTTGTACTCACTTTCCTCATCTGTTTGGCTAGGTCACGGGCCCACTGTGGAATAGATGGGAAAGCTATTCTGTCCAAATAAGCTCATATTGATGTAAATCATTTCTGCAATAAAAAGCAAAAAGATGATAGTAAATAGAGTGGTAGGAAGAGGTTTATACAAATATTTGTGGGACTGGAGTCTAAGAAACCTATTTCTTAGTCAATTTTATCATGATTTTCAAATTTTTTGGCTCATGTTTTCATGGAAGCTGTCTAAAGCACTTTTTTATGTAAGAGGGAAAAGACTCATCAATTTCCAGATACTAGCAATTTTTTCAATCCTTTTAAACATAAGTGGGAGTGGAAAATAATGTTTCAATGAAAAAGTGCATAGTATATGTGAATGAACAAAATTATTATCAAATTTTTGCCATTTATGGTAGGATATATTATCTTTAAGAGGAAGTGTTTTTCAGTGTTGAAAGTGTCTTATATTTTTCTAGTTATTCTCCCCAAGATACTCTTGGAACAGTGCTGGACTTTTCTTTTCTGTTAAATATTTCAAACATTCTCCATTGTGCACAGGATGAGCAGAATGCCAATTAGAAAGAGTTCCTCAGTGGGAATTTTTTTTTTCTCTGTCTCTTTTTGAACCTATCATTGCCCGAACTCAGCTAGCTCTTTTGATGTAAATACTTTTAATTTTAAAATGATTGTATAAAACTGACAATCAACATCATTCTGATTAAAGAATACACCTGCTCTGTGTGTTTTATTCCAGCCATCTGTTGAATGGCAGATATTAGCAACAGTGGCCAATTGTAGATGCTGATTTTTGTTTATAAAATATTTTCTTCAAAATCAAATACTTCTTAATTTGCTAGAAGTTACAATTTAAAAAACAGGTTTGTGGTGGCAAAAATTAAATTAACTCAGGCTATGCTCATATTTCATTTCATTGTATCATGTATTTTGCCTTTGTCGCATTAAGAAGTAAAAACTTTTCAGAACCAAATGAACCACTTAAAGGTAAGAGGCTGCAGAATTGGGTGTAAGATTAAGATTGCTCAATGACTGAAGTACTCTGGTCTATATTTAGTATAACTCTTTTTAGGCATGAGACTATTTTGGGAGTGGCTATAATGGATACGTCACTGAAGGTGACTCTTCAGTTTGTATTTTGAAAGTGAAACAAATCCTTAGTAACACATAGTGCTTCAGAAAGTGGTATGAACACCTGGTTTTGATTTTTTCCTACAAGTAATGAATTTACCATAGGAGTATAGGACAATATCAGTTGGAGGGAACCTCAAGGAGTCTCCAGTTCCACCTCCTTCTCAAGCAGGGTCATCTAGCTACAGAGTCAAACTGGGTTGCTCAGGTTTTCCTCCAGCTGGATCTTAAAAATCTCTCAGGCTGAAGGCTGTACAAACTCTCTGGGCAACTTCGTTCGCTGCTGACTGTTCTCATGAGGAATTTTTTCTTTCTAACTTCCAAATGGAATTTCTCGATTAAGTTTATGCCTCTGAAAACAAAACAAAAAAATCCTGTAGGCATCTTTTAGAAATCTCATGTCGTGGATATGTTTCTGTTTAATGTAGAAGTGAAGAATGCAGGGATCAGTTCTGGAAGACGTGTGGGTTTTGTTTTGGGTTGGTTTAGCTTTTTTTTTTTACCAGTTGTGTTTATATGCAAAATTATTATTTTACTATGCTTTTGTATAGAAAACTTCTTCTTAATGTGATGACGTCTTGGAATAGGCTCCACAAATTCCTTGACACAAAAGGAACTTAAAACATTTAAAACTCTTTCAATATACCTTACTTAAAATTGTTACAGCTTAAAGCTTTAATGGATTATTAGAGTTCTTGCACACTGGTCACTGCCATAGTAGAAAACATTGGTGTATACTGGACATAATGCCATGTAGCAGAAACAATTATTAAAAAGACAGGTCAGAGATCTCAGTACAGGAGTCCTGATGGAAATAAAATGGTAAACAGAACAAAGTCAGATTAAGAGAGATCAAAAGAACAAGGCTGTCTAAAAAAACCTTACAAATACATTAATGAACTTGGTGTTTTTGCTAAATGGTAGGGGAAGAGTTTATCGTGATCACATTAGACATGGGAATTTTTTTTGCAATTGTTCATGCCAATTTTTATTGGCTTTGATCATATTTTATTGAATATCAACACTTCTTTTGTTGTGATTTAATATTTGAAGCAGAAGACATCTCTTACCATTATAATCTGGATTTCTACTGTGGCGTGCAAGGAAGTTGAAACAAAGACTTGCTTTTTTTTCCTCTCCTAATAAAAGGTTGTGATTTATATTTGTTAAAACCAACAGCTATAATTCTCTAAGATCAGTTCATTTGTTTAAAGCTTATACACTATCTTACTTTTCATAATGATGGATTTGTTGTCCATATTGTTTTTCATTTAAGCGTGTATTTTTTTCTCAACTAGATTCAGATTATTTGATGTTGAATAATATGTATACATCTATAATACCTACTTTTGTGTGTTTTCTGGAATGCATATCTAAAGGCTAACTAAAATAATTAAAAGCAAAAGAAAAGTAAGTGCTAATAGTCCTTCTGAATTTGAATATAACTTTCGAAGGGAGACTCACATTTGAAACAGTACTATTCAGGAGAAAAAAAGTCAGATGCTCCAAAGTGAAAATAAGTGCATGCAGGTATTATATATTATGAACAAAAAAGGTTGCTAAACATTCCTCCCCACCCCCTAGATGTGTAGGACCCTGAATATACTTGTTCTGGTAAAACCTCTAGCCGAATGTAAAAGAGGCTTAGGAAAAGAGCACAGAACCAGAGCAAAAACCAGTCAGATTTGCATCACTATATATTCTCAGATTCCTGGGATACTGCAGTTTCGGATCTTCCTGAGCTAGCGTACATATTTTTCTGCTCCGTAGTCTTGGAGAGATTTTTCTGCCATGAATTTAAATTAATTCTGTTAAGGAATCTATGTATATTTTTTTATCATCCAGAGCTGTCTGTGGCAGTTGCTTACAGAGTTTGGGTACACATTGTGTGGGACTAGCTCCCGCCCTCCATTGTTTAATGATTTCATATAACTGTTTCTACTTTTGCACTATGAGCAATAGCGAACTGTTTGCTTACCTGTTCAGCAATAAATATGAAATACTCCACCATATTATTAATTAAAAATGCTCTAAAAAAAGAAATAAGCTATGTTAATCATACCAAGCTTTGAAATCAGAAGGCCTCTGTCAGATGAAGATAAGTGTAAAGGAAATATGTTTGATTATTTTTGAAAAAAACCCCAAACAATTTATCTAGTTCAATATTATTATGCATTGGTTTTAGACAAAGATGATCTCAGGAGAAAATGTATTAACTCCAAGCTGACAACAGTTATTTATGTCAAGATCATACTTGTATCTAAGAGAGGTATCAACTTTCATTGTTTTTGGGAGCAGTACTCCTTCAGCAGGACTAGGCAAATGAGAATTTCCACAATTTTGCAAATTACTGAATGTCCACTGTGGTGATTATGCTTTTGTTTCTGTGTGCTCTAACTGTTGAATTAAACAAATTTTATATTTGGGACCGGATGAGTTCTTGTATCCTGTCAGTTACAGATCTCCAGGTAATTTCTGCCTTTGATCCATAACCTTTATCTCCCCAGCTGCTACAATCCTACAAATTTCAGATCTGTATCAACCACCCATCTCTCACAATAAAATTGCAGTTTGCCTTTCCCTGTCCAGCTGTGCCTGGACCATAGGTCCTTATGTACTATGCAAAAAATGTTTAACGAATCTAATTTTGCTTCAGGACTTATATGCTTCTCTCTGAAGCATTCGCTGAAAATCTCTTTGAAAGACAGTACCATGTATTTGGAAGAAAATACATTTTTGAGAAAACCTATCTTAAAAAACAACCTCCAAAAAACTAGGAAACGAAAATCAGTCTGTACAGACACCAACTCCTTAGATAATTGTCTTCTTTTACGTAAACAATCTAGAGAAATTGAAATCCAGGGTTACAGGGGTAGTTAGGTACCTAATATAGTTAGAATTAATACATCTCTTACCTCATGAAGTCTTAACTTTTTACAAGACTGTCTTTAATATTCTTCTGGGTCAGTTTGTTCTCTTTACTCAAAACTCACAAACACGCCCTTGGAAAGATAGCTCTCCTTCCTTCACAAGGATTTATGTACTTAAAGCCTTTTTGACCCTTATGTTTTCAATCTTACAAAACAGTTATCAGGTTAATGTATGGCTTAGGAAAATGATGTTGTCTTTCAAATCTGTGCTTGTCAGTTGCTTTCTGGAAAGAGGTGGTATTGTCTTCCTGAGCAGATTGCATTCAGTTTAAGAATTATAGGCATATGGTGAGCATCCCATGAGCTTTAGCATCAGAACATGTTTACACCAAAAATGTTTGTGCCTTATCATACTCATCATAGTCACATAGATATCTCATAGACATTCATGAAATAGTTACATTTCAGTATTCATAATGTTATTACATACAATTTCCATATCCATTATATTACTACGTAATAGAGCTTACAAGAATCTCAGTGTTAATGGAGATACTTTAACATTTCTGATAGAAATATAAAGGAAGTATAAAGGTTTAGAGACTTAGCTTCATGCAATTATATAACATGATCAAAAAATCCAACAAGAATAAGAAGTTTGCAGCTTTTCTTTTTACATGGGTGAGAAGCTTCTAGGCATCATTTACAAATGCTATTTGCGGGATGGTGGGAGCTTCCTACAGTCCTTTGTCGTAGGCAGTAGAGGCCTATGAGAGGCTGGTATGGGTGTATCAAAGGGTAGTAGATGGCTGTAGTTTAGGCAACTGAATTCCAGCTCTAGTACCACTTCAGACTGTTTATCAGTAATTAATCTCAAGAAAGAACATTACCTGTAAAGATTTTTTTTTCCTGTTGATGGTTACAGCACAGCAAAATCCCTCCCATTGTCATTCAGTGTAGGAAAATATAGAATATTTCAGGAAGTTACTCAGTTGTAACAGCTCTATCATGTTACTTGTGTTGTACAAATTTTCATAGAGCAGAAAGAGGTTGTTATGTTTATACAGTCACAGTATCTTGTAAATTACTTGTGAATGCATGAGATCAATTTTAGAAATATGTATAATTTTAAATGTCACATTTGTTCTTTGTAGAATAATGCAATTTTTTTTTTTTCTACCTTAATTACCTTTGTATTCATCCACTGGTTTCGATGTTAACAGTTTACAAATTACCAATCGTTAGGATTAAAAACAAGAAGGAAAAGCTTAGGAAGGAAAGCCTAGATTTTATGAAGAGATGTGTAGACTTTGGGATAGTCACAGCTCTGAGCTACAATATTTGGAATTCTTTTGAGATAGCGACCACCTCTGACTGACTAGGTGGTTTAAAGGAAGCAGTAAAGAACAGGAATTCAACAGGTAGAACAAATTGCAGTAATCTAGTGCTGGGGCAAAGAAGAAAACCTATAGTGTCAAGATTTGCTGTTAAAACAAATGTCAAAAGAAGTAATAGAAAGCTTTGTTTCATGACAACTGCTTAGCACAAAACATAAGATTTTTTCAGAGAATGTCTTGTTGTATAAACCATGATTGTTGAGTATACTTTTAGGCCCTCTAAAAATAATAACAGCTATTGCTAGATACTCATTCAGAACTGGATCATAAGAACATTGAACCTGAAAAGCAGATAGACTGTGTTTCATGATTTCTTGTTTCTATGCCTCTGGTCTCCTTGACAAGAAAAGCAGTGCAGAATTCTTAGATGAGTAGAATCTGACATTGCTATCCATTGTGTGTTTTGTCTTGAAGCCTAGTTCACATGAGCTATAGAAGTAGAGAAAGATCCTGACATTTTGTGAGTTCAGAAATTTGTAAAACCACTGCAGAATGCTTTCATTTTAACTTCACCCAGAACTTTGCATCAGTAATTTAGTTACAGTTTTAAATCCGACTATGGTTGCCTTCACTCCTGCGTCATCACTATGTCACTTCTCAATGGCTAAGGATCGAAGTTACCAGCATCCTTCTGTCATTAGAGCGGTGCTGTTAAGGAGGGTACTCTGAAACCCAGAGGTGTCAGTCATTTTCTAGGGTCTCAGTTTATGGGAAGGTTTCAGTGGCAGTATGGAGTGTGTACATTAATATTCTACTCCTTTAACTTTTCAGAAGATGTGAGACTGAAACACTGAACTTCATTCATTAGTGAAGGGGGCCATAGAGCTAAATAGATTAAATGAGGCAAAAACTGTCCCGAAGTATTTCTAAATGTGAAAGAGTTCAGAAACAAAGAAATCCTATTAAAACATAAGGACATGCCTCAGTATGTCCAACATGATTATTAAGCTTCTCACCACCGCTGGCTGTGTAAAGTGTGCCTCCCCTGACACAACAGCTTCGACACCTGTTCTCTTCTTGGGATGTATCGTCTTCAGCTTTCTCCTCTGCAGTACAAGGTTCCTTCCACCCTACATGGTGGTCTTGAGTACACCCCGGAAGCTGTGTTATGGCAAACTTTAATCTTGTAAATTTATTTCCTCTCAGTCACTGTAGTGCTGGAAGGCAGCTGGGAGCCTGAGCTGCCACCAGGCTCTGCATGCTTTGCTTGGCACACACCATGCCTGGGCCTCTTGGAAATAATTCATTTATGGGCTTGTTTTTGTTTTCTTCAAGGGTAGAAGTGTATTCCTCTGCAACAATTACAGTTTTTATAAATTTTGCTTTCTTTGCTTTTACAATAGTTTAGCTGAGGACATTTTAAGCTGACTGTTCCTCATGCTGTGCTGAACCAGGAAGAAGTTAAAGGAAGGTAATGCTTCATTTATGTAATTTGATTAATTCTGCAAGATATTTGTCATGCTTCTATTCAGAACTTCTGCTTAGCTGATGAAAAATTCTTCTGACGTGCCAGTTTTAAGTAGCTTTAATATTCTGCTTATAATTGGTAATACCTACTGGTCTTTCTTGGAAGTCTGCTCCTAAGAGCTCATTCGAAGATACTGTTACATTATGCAGGTGGTGCTTTGAAACTGACAACAGGAAAACATTCAGATGTGCTAGTTAGTATGATAGGAATTCATTTCATTATGTCAGAAAAATAAAACATTGAAAAGACTACATTATAAGAGGCATGCTTATGAATTCACAAATTGATGAATTATTGATTATGCCTATCGGTGCAAAAAAAACCAAATTAAAGATAAGGGAAAGATTATTTGAAAATCTATGTTCATTCAAAATGCATTATAATCATTATATAAACACTTATAGAAAAGCTAAAATATTTTTAAAAGACAAGACAATCACACTGATTTGTCTTTCTGGCAGTTGTTGAGACAGCTGCTATACATGAAAATGCATGTTTCTCTTGAAACGGTGCGTGGATATTTGACAGGAGAAGAAAGCTTAATGTTCAAATACAACATAAAAGAATATGGGAGTATAAAATTAATTCAAAGTGAGAGGAAGATGGTTCATTGTAAATGGGCATGCATGAGAACAAAATGTGTTTGAAGCATTGAGTCCCCAAAGAATTTGGTTATGGAAAGATGCAGGCTGTGAACATTTGAAAAGTGCACTCTGAAAGTGATTCAGCTATTCAACGCAGTGTTATGATGTCCACTTGGGAGTAAAATAATTACAGGAGGGAAACTACAGCAGTCCAAGGAAAAACAACCTATTCTCATAATTTGAAATAACTTCCTAAAGTTCATATATTTTTTTTAACTAAAAAATTTAAAATCAACTATTTTCAGTATACCTGACATGACTACGTTTTAGTTCTGTATGTTAACTAGAAATAATTAATATTTTTTTAGTAAATCATTTTGAAAATCTTTAAATGCTTTTAACTATGTCCATTTGCCTTCAATGGCTTTCTAAGCAATCTCAAGTAAATTGATTTGAAGTCTTGTGAAAAGGAAAAGCCTTTATTCATTTTTTTCTGTATTTATTTAATTCTATTTAAGCAAAAGTTGCTAGAGCATATGACAATTTTAAGAGTGTGAATAATATAACTGTGTACACATCTGTCTGTCATAGACACACATCAAGTTATTATGCATAAAATCAGTCTCTTAACTAATTAGCAGTCTCAACATGTCTCTGAAGTATAAATGAATTATTAAATGTTGGCCCAGGACTGATGAGGAATGATTGAAGAGAAAGAATTAGTTCTTTAGCCATTATGGATGATGATCAGAAAAAAATGAAGTTATTTTTAAGTTACTTAGGAAAAAAAAGAAGTATAGATCAGTTTGATTTGCTTGATTTCAGGCTGAACTCTCCAAAAGAAGTATACTACATCTGTTCCTTTGACAGTTCTGTCAAAAGAAAGGTATGGTTTGACACAGTAATTGCAGAATTCTGAGCTAATCCTGTAGCAATCAAACTCATTTTTGTATTTTTCCTCCTTATGAAATGAACTAGTGGCTTTTTCAGGTGTAAAAAGTCATCATTTGACCCCCGTTACTTTTCTTGTTCATTTTTGGAAGAAAAAAATAGGAAAAAAACCCGTGGTTTTGGATTTTGTTTTTCTGTTTGTGCAGTGCAAGGTTATCCTCCGTATTTTATCCATATTTGGTCACAGGAGGATATTTTTCTCAATAAAATGCTGAACTCCATAAAATGACTATCAGCTTTGTATAAATATTTGAAATGAAGAGACAGACTAGGGCAATGAAACAATGTAAGAACAAATTGTGACATTACGCTTTAAGCCTAGTATCTTACCAGAGGTCATTGTTAGGACCCAATTCATCTTAAAATGCACACCGTCTTTGAAGTAATACCACCCGACGCCTATGCTTGTACTGGTAGCATTGATCAAAAACTGTAAATCTTTTTGTCACCATAGAGTGTGTGAAGCAATCAATCTCAATCCCTCAAGATGTGTGAAGAAACGGTGCTTCACCAACAGTAAAGGGAGCTGTAAATCAGTTTCAAATGGATATTGTATAGGACAAAGAAAAGAGTTCACCCTATAAAAGGTATCCATGCTGAAAAATGCATTGCATAATATAAAGATATATTAGGAGGCATAATTTTAGCATTGTTACAATTTCAGATAAAGACTATATATTTTTTAAAAGACTGCTGGTATAAGGGACATTGCATGTTTAGTACAGTACCCTTTTTCTTACTAGACTTGCTTGGTGCTTCATATTGATTTAGTCATTGTATTCATACCTTCTTTAGTTTGCATCCTTGTCCTGTTTCTCAGTACTGCTAACATATTATTAGCTTTAAGAGGAAGCACTGGAAAAAGCACAGTTTCTCTAAAGTGATTATTAGTTTGTTGTCCATCATAAGAGATTTAGAGCCGTGACGTTTTTTTAACTCTTTTCATATATATATAGTTAATCTCTGAGATATTGCTAAAGAAGAAAATAGTTTTATTTTCCTACCAGTGTGAAAATTGTAACTGATGGAATAGCTAAATGAATCTTATTTTAAATAGGATATTTTAAATATGAACATATTTTAGTTTATTTTACTTTCTGACTAATACCAGCTTCTTTGGATGTGGTTTGGACACTGGTTTCTTTGAACCTTGTAAGTCCTCTTGCATTCACATCATCTGGCCTTTATCTTGATAAAAAAAATATAATGCATGCAGATGCTTATTTCATTTTATAATGGTAACATTACCTTGTTCCCTCTCTTCAGAATGTTTACTTCCTCTTAACTCTGTGCCTCTGCACAAGGATACGGTTTATGTTGGGTTGGGTTTTTTTGTCCTGCTGTAGAGTTAGGATTCATCTTCACAGTTCCATTGTATGGGTAGCATCTATAGCCTTTAGAAAGTCTGTATTATTAATGCTGTATTTTCACACAGGGTACTTGGAATGAAATTAAAGCAGTCTTTTGCACTAAAAATCAGTATGTAGCCTATTCCTCTTTTCTGTATTATATGTCAGTCTCTTAAAAAAAACAACCAGTCAAACAAACAAAATGTCGAAAGAGGCAACCCCCACCACTTTCCCAATTTTTTGTGCGAAAACTGAAACAAAAGTCAATAAATTATCCTGAAATTGTTTTCCTCTCCCATCTTATCTGAAGATAGTGTTTTCTTAGTAAGTCAGGAGACATGCATACATTTATATGTTATTAGCCATTTCTATTTAAACTTTCATGTAAATAGTATGTGAACTATGTTATTCTTGTTGCATTACTTGTGGGTCAGCTAAGGATAGGAAATATTCATACTTGAGACTTGCCAAGCATGTTTGTCTATTTAATCTGGAGATGCTGTGATTTTAAAGGGGTGTTGATACAAATCATAACTTTTTCATCTGAGGTTAGGTTTTCATCTTAATTTGAGAAATAATAATAATTTAAAAAATCTAAAATATATTTTAACAACTCTTTAAAGGTACATGAGGCCTCTGAAGAATAACATAGTCACTAATTTCTGATCAGTACTGTCATAATCTGTGTAAATCGGTAATAGTCATCAAATACCACTTAACTAGCTAAACTGTTAGTTAAGAATATTTTCTTAAATAGAAATGCAGTATAGCTGTCAAAAAAATCTTGCTGCTGAACTTAGCTTTGTAAAATAGAACTTTTTTGATTGGTTAATATTTTTGGTCCTTTTTTTCATTTTCCTTTCTAATGAATCTAGAAAGTCGCTTAAAAGTAATTTAGTTTGATCTCTTGTATTAGTTGAATTACAGACTTCCAGTGCAATCTTTTTTCAAGGTCATACATTCTGGCAAATATTTACCTTCCTTTTATAGATTTGTGAATGACAGCTGTTAAGTATACTGTCACATCATGGTAGATATTTATTTAAAATATCAAACTTTTATCTAAATTTCGGGGTGCTTTTTTGTTGTTGGTTTTTTTATAATTATATTTGTTTTTCAATTTCTACTTTCTGAACTTTCTACTTTCTGAACTATTAACACAAGCGTGATTACGTGGATGCTATTCTTCCCAGCTGGCAGAAGATTACAGTTTTCTCTTAATCTGACAGAAAATAGTAAATAATATCAGCTAGAAACCCCTATATATTTTCTACTAGCAGTCTAAATGAATTGCTGTCATGAGATTTTTCTACCCCTAAGTGAATAGCTGAATACTCTGACATTCAGGAGCTTTAACTGATATTGATATTCCTCTAGCCTGTTTTGTCATCCTCTGACTTAAAGTCTGGAAAGAAGATACAGGAGCACAGCAATGGAATTTTTTCTGCAGTTCAGCAGCATAGTTGCTTGTATAGTGAGGTCAAGTATTTTGTCACTCCTGGGCAAATTTTTAGCCAGTTATTGAGTCTAGCAACACCATATTGAGGCTGATACCATTCAGTGTGTAGGGCTGTGTTGCCCACATTTTAACAAAATAGAACAGAGTATCTACTTTGGCCTATGGAAATCCTTGATGTACGAGCTGTAAATCTGTACAAATGATACTGCAGATAAGAAAGTGATTCTATCTGTAATTATGTCATCACATAAACTACTTATTAGAAGAAAGTAATCAAAATTGGCAAAAAGGTAGCATCCATAGTCCCATTACCACAGACAGGGCACGTTTTCACGTTTTTCTTCCAAGGAACTGCATTGAATGCTTTACCTTTGTAAGCTGAGGTGTAGTGTTTGTGGGGGGCTGGGGACAGTGACAAAATCACCCGTGTTTGAGCAGCAGAGGAGAAACACATAACAGTTTGGGTTATATGGTCCATTAAAAAAAAAAAAATTGCTTTGGGCCATTTTAGTTGTATGGGTTTTAGGTTGACCTCTGAAAATAAATTCTGCACCTTGAGAATTTTTTTTTTTAATACAGAAGCTAGAGTGATGTCAGGGAAATAATATCTTCCTCTCCCAAAATCAGATAAATACGGTCATGTTTGGGAGCTTAAGGACAAAATGTAATTTTCTTGTAAATGTTAAGGTCCGAGTAATTTCTCTGTAGGCCATATAAACAACAAAAGACAGAAAACCTTGCTTTTGAATTCTCCTATTTTCTGACGACCAAGGGATTGTAAAATATAAATACAATCTGTATGTAAATTATAGAGTTTATGAATCAAGGATAGCAATAAAAATCTATTAAGAGGACTAGAGAATCCTTACTGTTACATTAAGGGGTTTTTGGTTGGTTGGTTTTTTATTATGTATTAGGCAGCAGAATTCTATAAATTTCCATAAAGCTTTGAAGTCTTCATGAGAAGAGGGCATACATTCATTACAAATCTGAAGAAGTCATTTTGTCTGGGTGTCCGGTGTACACATTTGGAGCCTACTGCTTATGGGCTGGGAGCATCTTTAGTCATGGCTCAGGAACCTTCTTCCCAAGACTGGCTTTCTTTGTGTTTTCTCCTGTGATGTCGTGGCAGAAGAAACTCTATCAGACAGATAACATTTACAATGGAGTCTTTTTTGTAAGACTGACGATTAGAGTGCCTTTACTTCTAATGAGCATAAATATTCACACAGTTACTTATAATAAAACATTTGTAGTAACTGTTTAGTCAATTTGTTCAATTTACCACTCCCAACGTCTCCAAACAAAGAAAATATGAACATTCAGCTTCTATTTTTAAACTTTAGATTTTTATTTGCAAGTATTTGTATATGCTAGCTTCATTGGTTTCAAAATACGAATGCATCTAAAGCATACCAGATTTTTAGGAGTCACTGTAATAAAGACACACAGGTCAGTTTTAAGAATGGAGGAATTTGAACTTCATTAAAAGGAAAGGAACAGGAAAAGAAAAAAACAAACAAACAAACACAAACAACAAAATGAACAAAAAACCCCTAACTTAAAACATTTTTAACAGGAAAACAGCAAATGATTAGGAGTAAAAATACCTGATTTTTCTCTGCATCTGACTTTTTTAGCCACAGCAAAAATGGTAAAGTTCAAAGAAAATCTCTTAAAAGCACACATAGGCTGCTTGCTTTACCCATTTGACCCGCACAACTGAAGTCTTATATCCTCTATGGACCAGCAATCTGCTAACTTTGGTTTACTTTCAGTACGGAAATAAACCAACCACTCCCCTGATGCAATCTGATCACTTAACTTATTGATCTCTGCAGTCAGGTCTGGAGTAAGCTAGACCCTCCACAACTCATGCAGGAAAGGGGAAAAAACCATTTGTTTAAAGAAATCCTTGTCTTGCTGTGCTTATTAGTTTATCTTTGGCTTTCTTCAGCAGACCTTGCCTCTACAGGTGGTCTACAACCACCATTGACTTGGTGAGACAGGTCTCAATTTAGATCATTCACCTGAAAGTATGCTTCCCTAAGAATTTATTCATTGCACCAGGAAAGAGCAAGTTAAAGAAAATAATCAAGAAAAAGAAAGACATCTGAAATAGTTAAAAAAAAACAAGTTACAACAATGATAGAAAACCCCTGCACATATTTTCAGAACTTAATCTCTGATAATTTTATATAATAACCACAACAAAAATGGTTAGAGTCATTTTGTGTCTCATGGATATATCCCATTTGAAATAATGTGGTGAATATGAGTAGGTTTGTGTGCACTACAACTTCTGTCTTCACCAGAAATTCATGATACAGCTGTTAAGCTTCAGAATCCTTGCAAATGTCCCTGTGAAAAAAAGGATTATTTGATGTGATGTAAATTATTTCATCCCAATACAAACAATGCTTTATTTAGTAATTTAGTCTGTAGCTCTGCACAAAAGATTAAAAAATGTTTACAGTGCAATCTTACTGGATAATTTGCATGTCTTCTCAACCAGTTGTAAAGTTCATGGAAGCAGAGTAATGACCGGAGAGAGGTCACCCCAAAGCAAAAGAAGTTTTCTGATTGATTGATTTATCTCAGTGTAACCATTTCAGTACTGGGGGACAAATCTGCTTGCTACAAGAAAGAAGTTCTTTTGAACCAGTTCTTAATGTGATATTACTTTCAGACCATCTGTCCTATGAGTAGGAACTCCTATAGAGTAGATTTTAAAGGTAGTAAATTGTTGGGATTTTTAAGGAATAAAAGTTCTGTTAAATTTTGAGGGCTAATCCTCAGATACTGTGAAATCTGTTTACTTGTTTTAATTTGGTGGAGCTATAAGGATATATATCCTTTCAGGATCTTGTTCTCTTTCCTGTCTGTATTTCAACCAAGTCAAGTGAGAAATAAATCCTTGCTGAAGAGGCAAGCAGTTTCCATTTACTCCTCTCTTGATTTCGATAAGATCTGGCATTTTGAAGAATTTATTAGATTTGCAATGTCCTTTGGTTCTCTTTTTATGTATGGCAAACAAGGCTTCATTTCACCTTTGATTCTATTTTTTGTTTGGTTTGGTTTTTTGTTGTTGTTGTTATAAAGATTCTGTGCACATAATTCTGAGCACGTATTACTAGATTAAATTTAACCTGAGATGAATATTTTCTATCCAGTGTTGTCTGCTGTTAGACAACTGTTTGACAACAGAAAAATCCTCATCCAAACCTCTAATTTAGGAAAGAGGAAATCGCGTATAAAGAATTGGATCGAGCAGTGAGACTGCTTTGACAACAAATTATTCCTAAGTGCAAGAGTCTTAGAAAAAGGTTTGCCACACTGCAAAATACTTTGACAATTATGAATATTGTTAGGGGTTAAAATCAAACAACAAACAAACCTTTACATCTCAGGAAGAAAAATTACAGACAACATGTTTAAGTACAAAATAATCTGATTTTTAAGGGGAGTAAAAGTTAAGTGTTTATATAGTCCCCTGAGAGAAGGAAAAAAAAAAAAAGGTTACATAACTTTAGTCAGCATTTGTTTATACTTCATTTAGTTGCTTAACGTTAGATATCTGATGCCTTAATGTAGCCAAGAGATCTGCACAGGGTTAGCAGATGTGACACAAGACCTGTGGGAGGCCTGAGACTGTCTGGATTAACAACTAGAGAGCAGGCAAGATACTCCCGAGTCTGTCATACAGCACAGGATGCCTATGTTTGGGCAACAGAACCACTCCCAGAATAACTCAACAACTATATCCTGGCTCCCTTTTTTCATCATTTATTATTATTTTTTTAATTATTATTACCATTATAAACTTTTTAAAGTTGTAAGTCATCAAATGAGGAGAAAGCCTTTATTTAATTATCTACAATTTAATTCCCAGAATCTTAAATAATGTTTTGTGTGTTTTTCGTGACTACTGCTTTTAATATGTTATTCTATTTATTATTATAGTGCTAGAGTTAATTTTAGAAAGGTTTTGATGTGTGCATTTCTCAGGAAACAGGGCTCTAGACTGAGCTATTTTGATACAGGAAAACACACAATGGAAAACAGTACTATCAGGATTGTCTGTCTGGCATACCAAACAGTATACCAAAATTCAGTGTGCAGATAATATTGAGCCATGTGATGGGGGTGACTTACTCATTCACAGAAGTGGGATCAGTCCTATGATGTGTTCTTCTACTATGAGACAGCAGTTCAAGAATATCTCTATGAAGATACAGCTTTTCAAACAGTCATAATCCAATGTGCAAATGTGAGTTTTGCTGGACATTTTCATGTTGTCTAAATGATGTTGTTCATTAATTGACAGTGTGAAAACTAAACCATTGTTTTTGCAAGTGAGAAATAGGCTGAATAATATTTTCCTATTACCTAATACTTTTGATATCCTATAAAGCATTATAACTATACCTGGCAGTTAAGACGTGTGAAAGGTATATGTTTACATGAAAAGTGACACATCATCTGAATTAGCTGTAGTGGAGCAAGAGCAATAAACAAAAGGTAGATAGCTGACTGTCAGAGCAGTCTTTCAACACATGAAAATTGAGCTATTGCAAGGGAGGTACACAAATTATAGTTGCTTGATGACCTGTAATTTGGTTTGGACAAGTATTTTGAAGGCACTCATGTTTTAAATATGGAGTACTATCTCTGTCTCCTGGAAGAGAGGTTCTGCTACAATTCAGCTCTTTTCTCAAAGCTTTGTAATGTGTTACTCCCTCCTGTACAGGTAATATATTACTTACTACTCTAAGTCCGTTTTTCAGTTCCACAAAGCATAATTCATATGAAAGTTTGGGCTTTTTTTTCTCCTAAAACATTTTCTTCTGAGGCGTTGTTCTCCTTCTTACAACTGTCATTTGTTTCTCATGCAAAATTAAAATATTCATCAACTTTTCCCTTTATATTTTATTAAAATATTGATGAGGTAGCATTCACTGGAAGACTGATATTTCTTCTTGTAATAATTTTAAGTTTTCATGGTTTTTGAGGGGGTTTTTTTGTTTTGTTTTTTTTTTGTTTTAAATAAGCCAAATAACACTAAATGATTCTTTCTGCTTCCTTGGGTGTAAAGAAATGTATGTACTTGTTGTGGTGAACTTTGCCCTCAATCCCTTTCCGTTTAGGAGGTGGTTCGGACGTCTGTGCTTCGACTATGACACTTGTGCAAATGTGTGTCTCCATTTGAGAGAGAGTATGTATGTGCATCATTTTGGGTACTATCTTTGTCCTGATATCCTCTGACAGATGAATGAATCTTCATTCATCATGTGCAGCCAAATAACAAGGGAAGTTAATTAACTAGCTAACTATAAAGAGTAATTATAACAGTGAACAGGAAAAAAATTATAGAAAGCTATTTTTTTTTATTCTTTAATTATTACTTTGCACCATTTACCATTCATCTAATAAGCATTTTTATTTTCTATTTTAACTTTGAATGTAATATTTTTGCAGAAAGCGTTTTCAGATTGCTTTATGTGTAGCCATTAATGTCCCCTATATTTCTTTCCTTCCTGCCTGAGCAGGGACATTCCATGAAAATGTTTCACTCTTAAGTTTTTCCTCCAAAAGCTTTCAGTCTACTTAGTACCCAGCTGCAGGAGCTTAAATTTTCAAGTGTATTTTATTTTACTTTGGCTTGGTTTTGTTTTATTTTATTTTATGTACAGGAGTATTTTCCAGATTTTTTTAGAATAAATCTAATAAATGATCACTTATGCTTGTTGAAATGGAAAACATTTGAGTAAAAAACATAATAGTTTCCTCATGCAGAATGGAAAAATAGGTAGAATAAATTATTGTTTCTGACACCTTCAAATATGCATTTAGAAAGTTCATTGCAATACTGACGAAATATAGAACAGTTGGTTGTCTGAGCATCAATCCCAGGCATCCACTAAGACACAACAAAGAATACAAACCCAAGGGAATACCAGAGACTATATATCCCTTGATGATTTATATTTCAAAAATGAATATTCTATCCCCGCTTGGCATCTTTAGCCAACTTAGTGCAAATAGCCCATAAGCAGGAGTATGCAAGACTGTAGGTGTATGTAAAGGCTTAGGAAAATGTGCCCCCATCCTTTTTTTTAATTATACGGCTTATGCATCCCAGAAAGTAGAGAAAAAAGTTATCCATATTTCTTTAAAATGTCTTCCATTTTAATGTAGCACTAACCAAAACTAGTTGCACTTGTTTCTGCAGAAGCAATAGAGAAACTTATTGAAACCTTTCTACCTGATGGCTCTCTTCCGATCTTACTAGTTTTCAGGTTGTTGAAAAGGACCGTTTCTTAGCCTTGTATCTTATTTTCGTAAACTGTGACTTTACTCTTGATTCTTACATTATTTTACGCAACTATATAATCCTTATAATCAACAACATACATATCGATACTCCCTATCTCACTTCAGCCTTAGAAGCACCAGTGCTGTCCTGATTTGAGTTAGAACCAAACCAATTATGTTCAGTGATTTTACTTTTTGTCTGAGTCTCTGCTAACTAACTGCACTTTCTGAAGCTAAAACCATGTTTTTGCAGACAGTGTCTGCTTCTAGCAGTGAAAATGCTCAATGTTTAGAGTTAATGCCAAGGACTGGTGTGCAGACCAAGGTCACTGCTAACTCTTGTGTACCACATCGGGTGGTGCAGAAAGTGAAATGCTGCACCTGTGGGGAGGAGTGACCAGGACAGGTGACCCTAAACTGACCAACGAGGGATTCCAGCCCATATACGTCATATTCAGTAGAAAGCTGTGGGATCATGAGGGTCTCGACCCTTCCTGTCAGCCCTTCACTGGCCTTGACTTCTCGCCTGCCTTCAGGATCCTTCCACTGGCCTCAGCTTCCCTTGGGGGCCTTCTTGGACCCTTCCCTTTGGCCTTCTCTTCTTGAACCTTCTTGTGCCTTTGATCCCAATTTGTTTGTTCCTGAACCCAGTTCCCGTCTGCTGCTAAGCCCAGTGCCAGTGCTTGCACAGCCTCACTGGTGACAGTGATGTAATTGCCATCAGGGGGAGGCTGGGTTTGATACTGGTTTTGTATATATTTGCATTTATTCCATTTTATTATTATTATCTTCATTAAAGCTGTTTTACTTTTCTCGTCTGGAAGCCTCTCTCTCATTCCCTTCCTCTCCCATTTGGGAGGGGAGGGGGCCATAAGTCTCTCTCACTTTTCCTCTTCCTCTGTTTGGGGGCAAAGAGGGGTTAACAGAGAGCATCTCTTGTAGGTCTGGTGGATTGAACCTAAACCTCAGCATGTGCGAAGGATATATATTCTCAAACTGCATTAATTTCTTCTAGTTTCAGTTTCACCTCAAGTCCCCATAGTATGGAGTTATAACTGTGGTCTGAAAAGTTATTTGGAGAGCACTATAGAAATGTTTTCATAGGAATTATGCTTGAAGGAGTTAATTTTTACAAAGTAGATTGTGTTCATAGCTGAGGAAACCATCACACGGAGAAATGTTATTTGAGTATGAGGGGCAGAGGCTCTCTCCCATCTATTCTACTTGTCTGGCAAAATGTGGAAAGATGTGTGTTGTAAAGCCCGTGTTGGTTATGTTTTTTTTTTTTCCTCTGGACCAAGGTAGTTAGCCTGATAATACTCCTGTGATCTGATTTTTAGAGTTTATGTCTCCTCTTCACACCACCAACCTTACTGTCTTTACCTTCACATGCCTGCCTGCCCCCCAGTCCCTGGGGCTGACACAAGAAAATCCTCAGCGCTGAAGAAATTCAGTTTTCAAAAGAGACTATCTCAGATTGTGAGGCCAGTAAAGACCTTCTCCTTTCTTAGCCTGCAGGCAGGCTGTTACAGTGATATGAAGGAAATCTTGTTCCTCATCTGTCATCTGGAACAAGGGAGGGCTCACTGATGGTTTGATGAGTCCTGGAGTAGCTGATACATTTGATGCAGGTCAGTTCTCAGCTTGGGCTCTAGAGTTCTCCAGAAACAGCCACCACTTGATGGAGCCTGAAATAATTCAGCTTAAGAAGAAATGAACCAGAATGACTTTTCAACCTATTGAGAGCCCTCCCAGGAGTGCTCTCAATTATGTCAGAATTATGTCAGAAAAGAATGATAACACTGAGTGAGCTTCTGCTTTGCAAATGCAATAAAAAATTATTCTACTACTTAAGGAAACTGGAGAATGAATTTATTAGCTAAATTGAAAAGTAAACATAGTGCTATGTGTTAAACAGGGGGAAGGCTTCATCAGCTCCTTAAATGGTCAGACAATATGTATAAGTTTTACCTGGGTAATTAATACACATAAGTTATAACCATTATGGAAAACTGAATTTAAATGAGTGAATAAAGTGAATTTAAAATTGTGTCTTCAACAAAGCAAATGAATCAGTCTTTGAAGCCTAACCCTTGGCTTTAGATTATTACAATGCTAAACAGAGATTCCAGCTGTGGGAAGCTTTCAGTGAATACAGTTTCTTTAAATTGTAATCCTGTATGAGCTCCCAGTAAACTGTAATGAGCGTAGATTAAATTATCAATTATTTGGACCAAATTATGACCAGTAGTGCTGCACTCTGTCTTGCTGTGCGTAGTAGTGAGCTGAAGAGGTTAACATGAAAAACAAATCGCTCTGCTTTTCTGTAGTTTTCATTAATGATGTACTTCACCAGAAAAAGAAAAAGACAACAAATAGGAATGGAACCAGCTTTGCAGGCTGAATTGGTATTCTGCTGTGCACAGTATGTTTTACTCTCTGGCAGCAAGATGACTTGTTTTTTCCAATTTTTGATGGTAAAGGGTCAGGAAACAGTATTAACTAAGGCAAGCAATTAGAAAGAATTAAATTGAAAACTTTTCTCTGCCCAGCAGACGTCAGCTTTGAAACCAACTTATATTGCTTAAGAGTGATTTATCATTTCACTCTTAAGTGATTTCTTCATCTCCCCCACCCCCCGATGATAAACCCCAAGTGCCATACACACAAACAATATCTGATACTCAAAGTTCCTGCTTTTTATTAAGGTAGGAAGATATTTCTGGAAGTGTGTTTGGAGATGTTTCAGGTGTTTATTTCATATGTGCAATAAGCGTAAGTTTTGAAGGAATGAATTCAGATATGCAAGGAATGATGACCTGTATTTTTTCTAAGTTCTACATTATCCAACAACTCACTGCTTTGAAGAGTATTTTGAAAGTCAATATTGGCAGTGGATACAACAAAGCAGAAATACTGGCATTCTCATTACTATACTGTTTCTTTTCTGTCCTCAGAAAATATACCTGAATTACTTGATATCAGAGATTTATAAGTTTCCAGTATCCCAGGTCTTCCCTAATGGTGATCTTAGAAATAGTCTAGGAAGTTTCATAATACAACTTTTCAGTAAATGCAACTTTTTTTTTCTTCTTTTTTTTTTACTGTAAAATGAAGTGATTTACACTAACTTTTCCTAACTTTTCCATTCTTCCATACTGACTGGCAAGATAATTAAGAGGTATTGAATTAGTTTCAATGGGCATATTTTATATTAAAGGCTATATTTCTGTCCTAATTTCACCTTTACTGATTGCAATATTCTGGTTTCTCTGTTTTCTAGTAAGGTATTTCTATAGAAATTACTGTTTCTCATTTATTCGCCATGTTTCCATTCTTTGGAAGAGAAAATGAGTATTTTTTACCTCTTCCTCGTGTTAGGATTTATTTTTACTGTGTACTGAGGTGGAGACAATTTCCATGTAAACTTTTCTAAGTTTTAATATTGAAACACTTTTTAAGTGTACTTGCAGTACCTGTGTTAATGATTTTATTTACACAAACCCCCTTCATGAATATATGCATTGCAACAATAAAGCATAAATGTAAGGCAAAAAGGTTCAGAAAAAGTACACATTTAAAGAGTAAATCCTATCAGTTTTACTCTTTCAAGAATATAAAACTATAAAGAACCATTTGGGCTATTAAATATAATCTTTTCTGTAACCATGGGAACTAGAAATGTGCAGTATTTCCCTTCGTGCATTTGGGGGGGTGTTCACTATGGACAAAGAATATATAATTAATAATGTTTATTTGCTGTTATTTTAGACTAAAATATATTGTTAATATTTTGTTCAGAACAGTCTTCAAAACTTATTCCCTAGTGATTTTGTAAGTAAAAATCTCCATTTATGAGGCCTAAAATAATTTTTTTAAACAGGATTTAAGGGAGGCATTTTTAAGATCAAGTTATCCAGTACTTGTTTTGAAAAAATAGCCTGTCTGCTTACTATGGATTATAGGAATACTTTCTATGTAGAAAACATATTACTGTAAAAACATTTATATACTTTCAAAGCTTATACCTATTAATTACTGAAGATACTTTTTCCTCATTTGTTTTCCTATATAATTGACCAGAACTTGAATTGAATAGATGGTTTTATCAAAACTTGGTCAAGGAAACATTTTTACAGTCTATATGCTGTATATAACACTGTGTGAAGTGAATCACACATTCTTTATAAAATAAGATAATTTGCAAACTTCTCTTTTAGTGCTTTTTGACACAGGTTGGTCTTCAAAAAATGAGAAACTCACAAGCATTTTACAGACTCAGCTATGCATCAATATGTTGCTATTAAAAACCCAAGACACCTTGCAATACACAGCACAGCTCTGGTATTGTAGTTATAAAATGTAGGAAAATTACTACAAATTTTGTCCTGTATTGATGTGGAAAAGGGTAATTCCCCCTTTCCTCCAGTTTCGTTTGGCTTTTTTGTTCTGGATAGCTAATATATACCACTCTGCATCTACTTCACCTAAATGTATAGTGATAGTAACATTACCCTTAACTTCTTAAAGCCATTCATTTAATATTTCCTGGTTTGATTATATTTTAGTACATTGTAGTAACTGCCAATATTGAAATATGTTCTTGCTTTTTAATCTAATGGTTTAAAGTCAGAAAAAGGTTTGAATTCGGGGATTAAGTAGTGGCAGTTTATTTGCCTTTAATTTGATACACTCTTGTGTGATCGTAGAAAAAAAAAAGAACAGCAAATTTTCCTTCATAGATGTCTTTTATGGTACTTGTATGCATATGTCTGTGATATTACACATATAATAAGTCTCCATATGATTTTTTTCATAATTTTTTTCTTTTCTGTTTTGTCACATGAAAATGGAGCTTTGTTTCACTCTCTACTCACCCTAGCTACTACTCTTCCTTCCTCAGTGAGGTCATTTTATACTGCAAGAATATCGATGAGAGTCTAATCCTTAAACTCCAAATTAAAGAAAAAGTACTTGTTTCTTTGTGGATTTTTCTAAACATAGCATCTCTTTACCCAAATACTGAATTCTGATATAGTTATAGTGGTAAGACAAAAAAAAAATTCTTAGATTTTCATCAGGCTTTGTATCTCTTCTATATTTTCTTTAAGATGTAGTTCTTTATAGCACTATTTTTATAAACTGGGATTGTACAATGAATGAATTTAAAAATATTGAGAGTTAATGAAAGGACATTCAACTCAAAATGAGTAAATTTTTGCAGGGGGTAAGAGGAATTTTTTTTTGTTTTAAACACTGTAGATCTTTTCCAGAAAGAAAAAAAAGAAACCACTAGCTTCTACTGTTAGTCAGCACGTTGTGTTTTCATTTATATATTCTTCCTAGAATGCTGTTAAGGCAGAATTTTTTGGCTTTTAGGGTTTTTATTGTGGATTTTTTTTTTTTAGCTGTATTATAGAGTTCTAATTTTTTTAGGTTAAGTATCTTACTCTGATTAATAGAGATGTTTCTACTTCTTCATGTAAAAAAATTAATTCCTCATCCCACCTGTCCTCTGACACAAACACAGATATTTGTCTCTTCTTTGAGAAATAGTCCTGAACTCAGAAATTACTAAGAAACTTCATCTTCTAACTTCTATTTTTTCACAATATATAACCTATAATTGATTCCATATAAATACAGCATTGCAAGTAGTCCATGTCACCTCAGGGGTAAGGTCTACTGTCCCACTCATAGCAACCTTATTGCTACCATTGGAAGCATGACTTGCTTTACTCTGTATTTGTACTTTGTATTCACATTCAATGCTACTTACTAAAGAGTTCCCAAGCACTTTGCAGGTACAAATATATAAAGATAAATAGATAGAGGAATTATAATTAGTTAACACTAAATTCATTTGAATGGTTTTCACCTGTTAAAATTGGAACCAAGTGGTAAAATAAATTCAGCATAGTCATTCTAGAGTATTACATTTAGAAATTAAACTGACATTTGTTATGACTTGCAAATGTAATTGACTTTCTTTTAGTATCACATATTAAGGAGTTTCCTCTTTTATTGTATTTATTAATAAGCAACACACATTTCTGATAAGAAGCTGCATCCTTTAGCCAGATGTTATCCTCACTGTGCATTCTTAAACAAATTACCTCTAAATAAGAATAGCAGTGTAAGGTTCAAAAGAGAATGCTGGACTCAAATTTGGTAAATTTCCCTCTCTGTCTCTTGAGACTTTTAATGACTATTGTCAGATGCTTAAGCCATTTTTCTTATTCTGTGTCGCCCAATTTAAAAAAAAAAAATCAAATCACCTTGTGCAGTCGATACAGACACACAGTTTAAACTTGGGATTATATTTTTATTATCCAACATTTTAGAACTTAATAGAATTATCTTCTGAGTGCTTTCCAGAGAAAATTAAATTCTGGGAAGGCTTCCAGTTCTCGTCACCTTTTACTTGTGGTGGCTACCATTATTGGGAAGAAGATAACATTACTAATTTTGTGCCAGTCTTGGCAAGCTTCCATTAGTTCTAATGTACTCATGAGATTCTTGTGGTTATATAAGCTATTTTTCACTTTCTCTTAATTTCTCACTTGTATTCCCTCTTCCCTTCATTCTTTCCTTCTCTCTCACTCTCTTTTCTCCTTTCTTTCTTTCCTTCTTTCCTTTGCTCTCTTTCTCTCATATCTTTCTTCCCCTTGTTTCTTTGTCTCTTTCCCTTTCCTCTCCCTCTTCCCGCACCCCCAACCCTAGTCTTTCTAATTCTCTCTCACCCTCTCTTTCTGTTTTTGTTTTAAAGTAGGCTGAGTATTTCTAATCTGCTGTGAACCTTAGCTCAAAGGATAACTCCCCAGGAAGGGTATGATGGGTTTGGATTGGCTATACAGCCTTTTGTATACTTAGGAGGTGTATGAATCTCTGGACCATCAGGGAAATCCAGTAATGCTTAAAAGGCTGCTCTGTGTTTTGTTTTTTACACTTGAGAACACAGAAAAAGCTGATCTCTTTTTATTTTAATGATACTTATTTCAATGAGAGATTGAATTGAGAACAAAGTTGCAAATTCAGCCTCTGTTTTTGTCACCTCTATTTTACTGTCCCTTTAAGTAATGCACATGCAAATTATAGCTATTATGATTTTCAAGGTACGCTTTTCTGGTGACTATGTATATTAAACAGTTTCATTCAGAACTGCTACCTAAAAATCCCTGCACGATAAAATTTACACAGTTTCAACAAACCCATTTCTCTATTGTGGGAATAAAGTATTTCCTAATTACTTTATATAAAGATGTGAAGGTATGAGAGATTTTACACATCTAACCTAACTATATGATGCAGGTTTTCATTCATGAGATACAGAGGTATATCAAATTAGCAAAATTAAGTACTTTTTCAGCTATCTACATTCACTACAAACAATACTTTCTTCTTGTGGCCAGACATTCTTGTTTTCCAGAAGTCTTACTATATGTGAATTTAGTTTCATTCATAGTGCCTGTATTCTCCGCCAATATTTCTTATTAATTAAAAAAAGAGTACAGTAATGCCATTATAATATGTACTGGTTTTGTAACAAAAATTGTAAATGATATCAGACAGTGTTGAAGATACAGGGGTAGAGAAATTGGTTTTATAATGAACTCAGAGATTTTCTGCGATAAATCTGAATTTTGAATTCATATTTTTCCTTTCAAAATATTGTAATTGGAACATACAGAACTGAATACTGAAGCCATCTTTTAATTTTTAGTCTACCTCTTCTTCCACATGATCTGCATGACTTTCACATCTTCTTAATCAGTCTGAAGTCTAAACAGTGATGTGAAATAATTTCTTAACCAATAAAATATCTTGTTGTTCTTCTCATTTAAAAGTTTCTTGTCACTAATAATAGAAAGGAAATTATTCCCAATCATTAACATGCTTTAACTTTAGAGCTCACAGAGACAAAGCTGTGCATAATTTCAAACATACACAGACTTCCAGAGAATCCTAATTAAAAAATAAGTATTTATTTAAAAAAGAAACCTGGTAGATTTTGCAAAAAGCTTCTCTGTGATATGTGTTACAGCCAAGATAATATATAATGTTATTTTAGATGATTGGAAAATTTTATTTAAGTCTTATACTTAAAAAATAATCACTGTTTGACAATTTTTTTGCTGATCCTTTTCATTCTCTTTAAAATTAATTCAATGAATTGGAAGTAAACATATTATATTACTTTGGTGCAGAAATTGCTGTTTAAGGAAACTTCTCAGAGAAGTAGTCTGTGGCTAGAGGTGGAGGATTTCTTCCAAAAACAAACTTGGGGCATTCAGGTGATAAAGAACCTGAAACACTAAAGATTAAAATGACCCCCAAATTAAAGTAAACATCCAGTGTAGGAAAGTAGTTTTATCTAGTGTACTGAGAAAGGAAGGAAGATATTTAATGCTTCTGGATGAATGTGATTGCACTTTATCGCCTGCTGGTCATAAAGACGAACGAACAATGCATTTTTATGTTGCTCTTTTTGTCAAGTAGAATACAGATGTGCCAAAATGAAATAGAAATTATTTTCTAAACTTACAGTGTACAAATAGCTTCCTGCAGATAATCTCACAAATAAAGGTGATTCACGTACATTTTTGTTACACCCTTAGGAAAAAGCACTGCACAAGCATCCTTCCTGAAGGAAAAGTGCAGCACTGTTTAATGAGACTTTTGAACACAGACATAACATTAAAATAAAATAGAAAGGCTGTTAGCGTTCCCTATTTTATTCCAGAGGCAGGATAATGTTACACTTCAAGCCGTAATCAAATGCACATTTTCCTCTTGACAGCTGGAGATATCAGATTCTGTAGAGTTTGTGAGGTGCGTTTGGAAATGATTTGTCTGAAGGTAGTAGTCAAATTCATCACAGCCATGGGAGTGTTATGGCTGGAGAAGGAAGGGAACCAGGAACAGCATCAGCAGCCTGTCAAGCAGCCAGGTGGGGGAAGGTGGAAGGGGTTGCTCAGCAGCATGCTGCAAGAGCAACTGTAAGACAGGAGGAGAACAAGTGATGAACTGGGGCTGGTGGAGAATCACAGGTCAGGAAATTAGAGGAGGAAGAAAAAAACCAGTGATGTTAAAATTCATACCCATCAAAAGCTGGCGCAAAAAGAGTAGATGAAAAGACGGTTGCTGTCATTGGAAGTTGTAAAATATTCAAATGACACCATTTTCTTAGATATTTATAGTAACAAATAAAATGCTTTAACATTTGAGAACCAAATTACAGTGCTTGTTTGTGGAACTGAATTATGTCATATAATTGTGTTTGGGTTCCATATTTTCATATGCTTCCAACTAAGACTTAAATGTGTAGAAAAGATCTGTAGTCTTGGCCAGGAGAGCAGATAAAACTGTTTTTATCTCTTGTTTAGTCGCTTCTTTTGTGGCCTAACTTATTTTCTCCTTTAGAGTCCATTGAGATTTTCAGTAACTCTTATATTTGTAAATTTTGTCCCCTTTGGGGGATATATAAAAACTTTTTTTGAGGAGAGTTATGAGAGAATGTTTCCAACTCAGTGTCCTCAATCACACCCAGGAACAGTTATTTGAAAAACTGTTCAGACAATGGCCTATTCTGGTGAATTTGTCTGCGGTAGTAAATTACCTATCATTATAGATGCCTGTCTTTTTAAATTGTCACATGAATAGTTTTATTTGTGGCATTACAAAATAATGGGTATAATGTGTAAGTTAAAACACAGTTTTCTCACAGATTAAAGTTTGTCACTGACATTATGCCAGAGTTGCTTTTGTTCCCTTTTTTTTCATATAATATAGCCACATTACACAGTTGCTCACTTTGCAAATGGTGTAAAATAAAGAATAGCTGCTTCTGCTTCTACAAAACTTGAGTATTTGCCCCAATGCAAGTTGTCGATAGATTCAACAAAAATAATTTATTACATAATTCACTGTAATTAACTGGCTACAAGCCGATGATGAACACAAGAGATCAGATAGCTTACAGTGTTTCAATTTTAGTTCATTTGAGTTAATAACTTTAATGAAGAAGCATTTTATAGATGAGTTTAGGACTTGAAATCTTTCCCTTACTCTTGGTACTTGACAGCCTAACAATAGATTCATAAGATTGCTTCCCTTTTTGCAAGAAATCAGCAGCTCTGCTGGCACTTCTTTCCATGCACTTCTGAAATGTGGAACTTTTCAAGTCTTGTGTTTAACAGTTTTGATGTAATTATATTCCTTCACTCCTTTAACATGTACTCCCTTGAGAGCTAACTTTATGCAGGTCTTTAATTGGCAATAATAGAGCTGGATTACTTAAGTGGTCAAGTGAATAATCACATACTCTTGATACTCTCTGTTGCCTGCACAAAAAACTGGCACTGGCAAACAAGGTCCAGATGATAAAGCATGAAATAAGAAAGTAGGGAAATGTCATTATCCATTTGTGACCCTGAACTGGCTGTTACTGTCTCTGAAGCAGGAGATCATTGCATATATACTATAATTCCTATTGGGGTGTTTTCTGGAAGATACATTCACACAATTGCAAAAGTGCTCAATGATCAAATCTTTCATAGCAGCAAAAATTAGAGTTGTTTACAGAATAGAAACCTGTCCTTACCAGCTGAGAAACTGGGATATTTCCAAGCTTCATCTAACAGTGAGTGGCATGGGATAAGTATATGCATTGCAACTAACTGTCATCTCCTCTACCAGCTACCTCTGTCTTTGCTTAAGTAGATGCTTCAGCAGCAGTGGTTTCTATTCTGCCCACCATTCCTTGTAGTACTTTCTACAGCTACAGCAAGAATAAGTGGTATTGAATTATTCCTTTGTTCTTCCTCTTGTCATACTCTCCATATCAAATGTCTGGGGTAATGCCTGCCTTCTCTCCTTTGCTACTAAAGAATCTTTACTGTAGTGGATCCTGTTTTGATTATACAGTACCTTGTTAAAGCAAGCAGCATGCAAACTATCCCCCCTCCTACTTTTATTTAAAGCCTGAAAGTTGCTAACAAGGTATTGCTCAGCAAGTCATCTGATCCGTACGTGTTACTGAAGGACAAAATGTTCTCTGGAGTGTGCTTCCCATCAGCTTGCATTTCTACAAAATTTCCTAAAATGAAAATGAGACTTCAGTAGCAGGAAACAAACAAACAACAACAAAGACAAAAACAAACCAACAACAAACAAACAACAAAAACCACCCCCCAAAAACCAAACAAACAAAAACAAACAATCAAATAACCACAAAATAAAAAAAAAAACAAACCAAACCTTCAATGCAGCAATATCTAAAAGTGTTTAATTATGTGTTGTTGGGGAAAAATACATAGTTCTAATGAAATTCAGGCATCCAAAATACAGAATCAGCCCACACTAAATGGCAATGATGCCAATTATGTTTTCAGTACTTGTCAGAACCCTGTAATAGAGTTTTTGGAAATCTCAGCTCAAGCAGGCTTTGGAAAGTATAGGCATGGTTGTGACAAAATTTTTTATGACCCTCTCTGACAAACCCTTTGCAGAGTGCCTGTGAAGAAGTCCCATCCTTGCCTAGTGGATCATGGAGATTTAATATTGAGAGCACAAGCCACAGGCTGCATTTCTCAGTTGCAGTATCAAGACATTGGTTTCCCAAAAAGATTTTCACCTTCCAAAATTCTCCCTGTTTTGTCTAAATTAAAATCAATTAAATTCCTTAAATGTCCAAGTAATCAGAATACAAGAATACTCTGGAAGTCTGAGTTTGTGCTTTAGCTTCAAATCAATAAAGGAATGACCTTGAAAGGGAATAAATCTGCCTAATCTGTCGTCAATATTCCAGAAATATATGAAGGAATAAAATGACTATCAGAGTTAAGATTCTACCACTGATATTAAATGCACATGGAAAGCTGGGAAGAAGGTTTTGCTGCTTTGTTTTACCATGCCTTCTCTTTCTGAGGGAATAACAGGGCTGGTTTTGACCTTGTTTTGCTCTGCAGGATGGTTCAGAGTTGATCTTATTGATCTTTTCAATTCCTTTACTCTGATAGTCTTGCTCAAAGCCTACATAAAAGCATTTATTTTTTTGCAGTTGCTAATAGAAACAATAGTATTTACAAGGTTTAAATACTGTGTTTTTATTCTGATGTAAATTTGAAATTATTAATGTTACTTTCTCATGTACCTCTGCATAATGGGATGAATACAGAATAATTTAGGATGTGATTTTAAAGTGTGACATCTATGCTACGCTTACAAAGTAGATTAACCCAAACTAGACAAGGTACTTCTGGGTCAGAGTAAGAGCTCTGAGTCATGAGCTCTGCCGATTCCTGCTGGGCAGCTGAAGAGGATCCAGCTGCTGTCTGTTCTCCCTGTCCCTCTGCCAAAAGGTTCTGTCCCAGGAGTGGGGATGATGACACAGTGGCATTTCTACTCCAGAGCCATGGGTATTATGTATTAACATAAACCAGATGACATCTCAGTTTATTTTAATATGAGATGCTGAGCCATGGTACCTGAGAGGTCTGACTCAGAATTGCTGCAGGATTTACTTGCAGCAATTGAAGAAATTAAGTCCCTCAAGCTGTTGGTTTATTTTAACTGCCAAAGTGAGGAGTCAGGGGTGGGCAGTAACCTCCTCAGCTGCTGCAATTTAATCAGCCAAGGATCATGAATGAGAGCCATAGAGCTGGGATTTAGTGAAGGTGCATTAGCTTACATTCTAGTTTATTCTGCCATGACTTCCCCTTTTACGTAGGTCTTCTGAAAGTCATGACAGTCTTTGGTTGATTTGCTCCAGCTCCGTAGCACAGAGCCACTAACTCAGGAGGCAGTAGCCTCCTCATTGAGTCAAAGATTGTTAGCCTTTCACCTATGCCACATCCCAGTCCTGCAGGAGATGAGGACACAGCTCGTACCAACTTCACTGGAAGGGGGAGCAGGCACATAGGGAGATTGGGACAATGTCTTTATTGCATAGTTTTGAGTGCTCTGTGTTCTTATGGAGGGACTGTGGATTTATGTGAGATATGTAAACGATAACTATGTTATTAACTGACTGAAGACCTAGATTATGCCCACAAGGTTGAGTGAGACATGCTTCAGAGAAGCCCTTCAGTAGAGAATCCCTAAAGAATGATCATATATCTATCGTAGAACCAATTAAGCCTACAAAGTAATTCTCTTTTATTCCGTACATGCATGCTAAGGTGTCTTTGTCTCAAATATATTTATATGAGGAGAAAGCTTTGTTTTCTCACCAGAGGCTTAGAAAATAAGATATTATGATTATGGTTATTTTGTTTACATTGAAGACTTAGGTGGCGTAAATTTCACATCATATGGTTCTGAGGTTGAGTTTCTATTCCATATCATGTGAACTTTTTGCTTCTTTTTGCATGTAAGTAGCTGGATTCTTGACATGGCATTAAGGAAATGTCAAAGTAGACATCTATTCTTAGTCTATAAGTCATTATTTAACAGCTTCAGAGGTTTGACAACTACAAAGAAATGAAGCACAAACACCTAGGTATTGATTTTGTCTTTTGCTTTGTATCTACTCCGTTAAATTCCATTGACATTGACAACTGCTGAACTCTTTTTCAAAACTCTGTGAGCTTTCAGTCTTTAAGGACAGCTTTATTTCATTTTTTTCTGCACCTTTTTCCTTCTAAACTCCTCTGTCATTAAACTATTAATACAATTTTAAGAAGAAGTGTTTAAAATTAAATCTATTTAAGTTTATGCCTTATGACTATGCTGAAAGATAATGCTATGGTAACATGTCAGTGATGAATTTATGGGCCCTTGCTATCAATGGATTTCCAATATTAGATTTAGTTACCCAGTGTGAAGACTAATAATCAGTCATAAATGGCTGATATCATATAAAATGGATGATACAAAGAATAGATCCCGAAAAAGATTTTTTTAAACAGTGCTCCAAAATGCATATAATCATACTAGCTAAAAAAAAATTAAAATGTTACTCTTTTACTTAACTAAAAATCATTAGAGCAGTTTGTAGATTGCTAGCTGGTACTATATTTAATTTTAAAATGAGGAATAAATGTATATCACTAGACATCTTTTATGTTCAGCATAGATGTATCTTCAGAGACATTTAAAGGCAACTTTAATATAGAGGAACCCAAAGATTACTGAAAACTATTGATAAAACAAGATAAAATCAGCTTGAAAGTCTGGAAGCTGTGGTTGTCTTTTATGTCTTATTTTAGGGGAAACTAGAGATAGTTTGTTACTAAACAAGTATCTCATATAATAAACATTTTATTTCACAAACTTTGACATTTATAAATGGGCAACCACACAACTTTCTCACTAAGCCATTCTCAGAGTGTCCGCTTTGGGAATGAGGGGTATGGTGTAGAACAAGTAGTAAAACCAGAGATTTCTCACTCTAAGAGGGAAAGACAGATGTGAGATACATGTTAAGATGAGCAAAAGTAGCATTTCTTCTTGGGGGCATGAGAAGAAAAAATATCAGGAGCTGGTGTTTGCAGATGATATTTTAACTGCAAGCTCAAGAACTATCCCTGATTTTAATTTCTCCAGTTTAATTTCTCCAGCCCTGGAGATACTATAAATCATCTTTCTCTAGTTTTGTGAATCTAGACCCTCACTGCCTTTGCTTTCATTTCACACATTTAATTTCATATCAACTGGAACATATTAGGAAGAGCTAAGCCTTTACTTTGGAAAGGCAGGCTAGGATGAGAAGAAAAAAAAAATAGAACTTTTAAAACTGGGTTTGATCTGGTCAAAAATTTTAATTAAAGTTTTTGGTTCAGTTGCAGATGAAACAGTATTAAGCAGAGACCTTCTTAAAGCTATAGTTTCAAACTGACTTCAAAGTTTCTTTTGGTTCAAGACTTAATTGTTCCTTATGAATTGTATCTGTCTGGCTTTCTATGAGGCAGATTTGGAGCCACTGAGGAAACACTGTAGAATGATGTAGTAAAGTATAATATGAATGACTGAATAGTTTGTAAGGGTTGTTTTGTTGTGTTGTTTGGGTTTTTTTTAACAGTAATATATAAGTAGAATAGGAAACAATTGAATTTCAGCTGAGCACTAATTGTATTTCAACAGAATATCCAGCTGTAGCCAATGTAAGCATTGTCATTGCTGGTTTAGGTAAAGTTTTAGTGACAGTGGATAAAAAAGGCCATGGTTGGCTTTTTTTAACCACAGTTTAGCTGTGATCCAGCCAAAGGAATGGAAAAAGAAGACTATAGGAGATGAAATACCCATATACTTACATAATGAAAACACTACAAAAAAGATAATTTGATTTGTCCATTTGTAAAGAAATAACCATAATTTTCCAGTTCCTTGATCCTTTTCAGAATAATCCATAAGGGCTTATTCGATTTCATGGTAGACCCCTCTGACAGTAAACTTGTATTGGATATTGAAGTGTCGAAAGGGCTTTGAAATGCCTCTAGTAGCTTAAGACATAGACATTTCTGTGTGCATTTTATTAGATCGTTTTGAAGAAGACAAATAATTTTTAATTTAACTGATTAGCTTATCTTTTAGATTTTTAGGTCTTATAAAGCTGATATGAAATTGTAATAGTAGTTAGCTAACAGGGTGAAGTTACCAGTATTTGCAGCTATATGGAGAGAGTTATAAATGTATCACTCTAGCAAGAAACAGATTTAAGAATGCAGAAATTTCTTAGAGATGTCATTTTGTTGTTTTGCTTGTTACTTTAATTCTTTTTTAATTTAATCTTTAATAAGGTGACAAAATTTAGTTTGGATATTGACATGAAATAGTAAGCAGCGACATCATTATGTCCACTTGTCATGGCCTTGTTCTGCTTTCCAGAGAGGAATTGTAAGCTGATAAGTAGAACATTTTTTAGCTGTCAGATTGATACCTGCACCTAAAATCAGTTAGAATAGACTCATAGAATCATTTAGGCTGGAAAAAAAAACTTAAAGTAATGAAGTCCAACCATAAACCTAAAATTGCCAAGTCCACCACTAAACCATGTCCCTAAAAACATCACTTGAGAAGTATCAGTGTGGATATACAAAGGCAGACTACCATGAAAGAAGTAGTAAAGCTTATAAATGACAGATATTTGAGAAGCCTCCTCAACCCACATTGTATTTTGTGTTTTCAGGTAGTTAAAGTAACCTGTAGGAATCAAATACTGTCTCATCCCAAAATGAGAGATATTGTCAAATTGGTCAACAGATTAAGGGCTGGCTGTTTCAGGAAGCAGGGAGAAACAGCATAACACTAATTTTTTAGGAGGATGAGTTTAGCATAGCTCCCAGTAGCTTGGCTAGAAGGATAGCTATTCCTGTGTTCATCTGGCTTGAGTTACTGCTTTCTGCTTACACCTTTAGCTCCTGCCTGTGTTGCAGAATTTACTTGCAAGTAATGAGCACTATGCAATTGGCTCTTGAAGCAATTTTGTCCTGGCATTTATATTTTAGGGACCTAGGGGACTGATACCAATACATGTCTCGTCATCTAGAAAGTCGTTTGCTAGTTCTCACATTCGTTGATAGACTACCTCATCAACAGGAACTTTTGCTTCTGTTTCCCTAATGGCTCACCTCATATCATCTTAGACCCAAAATCCAAACTTGCCACAGGACTTAAATTTCAGTTCCTTTAAAACCTGTAGCTTTGGGTTTGTTTCTCTATCATACCATATTACCAATCAAAGAAATGCTTTCTTCACCTTAAACAATTTTATTCTAAGTGTATATAAATATTTTGTTGTTAAGGAGTCTGAAAGAATAACATTAAATGTTACTGTGCTTTATTTCCTTATTACAGAGATTCGTTCAAATGGACTCAGCTGCCTTGTAAGAATCACAAAGCAGTAGTCTTCATTGTATCAACCCCTATTTTAATGTTTAAAGGCCTTCTTCAGTTTTCTAGTGGAGAAGGCAACCCAATATCATTACAGGAGAGTCAGTAAATCCAGTCCGGGAAGCTAAAGGGGCATCCAGTTTCAGAGTCAAGGGGCTTTGACTGTGAATGCCTTTCTAGGAGGTCCCACTTTACAAAATTGACAGAGCTCTAGCACAAATTTCTCTGCAGCACAGTCACACAACAGAGAAAATGTCTCTCAGGCACCCTTTTTCCAGTCATTTAAAGGTCAAAACTAAGTCCTTTGGTTCCATCTGAAAGCCCACAGGTGTGGTAAGTTGCTTAGGTTACAAAGTTAATGACTGATAAAGTTGATTCTGCATGACAGAAGGAATACACAGAGATTTCTGAAACAAGATTTAGTTTATCTCTATTGCTAGCTCTGCTATTTTAACCTCTAGTAATTATGTGACAGCCGTCCAGATTTGCTAAAAGATGTGTGGAAGTAAAGCAACTTCATGCACTTAAGACTTGCAGTTGAAATGAGGCTGGGGTGACGATTAGGGAAAGAGATACCACATTCTTTCTAGCTGTAAATAGGTGTCATACACAGTTGTGCAATGAAGAAGTTTTCCTCTATCTAGGCTTCTCTGTTCTTTGTCATGGATGGTTTGTCACAGGGCTGAAGTGCTAGGGCCTGAG
>VZZY01021574.1:102006-131385 GCA_013400335.1 Eurystomus gularis | reverse complement strand
GGGTTATTTTAACACGCTTTGAAAGCTTCTGTCCTTAACTCAACTCTCAGATGCCCCGGTTTGGGCGCCAAAAGATTTGTTGGTTTAGTAAGAGCTGGGGCTGCGGGGTGGCCGGAGCCGCGTGGCTGCACCGCTCCCCGCCCCCTCCCCTCTGCCCCGGGTCGAAGACAGAGAAAAAAAAAGAAAAGGTTTAAAAGTGCCTTTTTGAGTTGAGATAAGGAAGGTTTAAAATATATATATATATAAGAAAACAACATATAGTAAGCACGTGCATTTAAAAAAGAACAATATTAACAGTGAGAAAAGAGCAATACAAAAAAAAACAATTCCAGAACAACAGCGAGGTACAGAATAACCTGCCTCCACACAAAATTAACCCTGTCCTGGCCAAACCAGGACACTGATATTCAAGTTCATGCCACACCGAACCAACAAGACTAAACAGCTACTATCTGTTCCTGAACATGTGGCAGAAGTAGGAGCAAGGATCACTGTCAACTATCTTAGGCTGACTCCTGATACAGTAAAGGAAAATGCTCAGTGAGATGTGGGAAATTCATAGAAGATGCAAAACACCCCCTGAGGTGTTTCACCTGCTTACTATCAGAGTCATCCACAACCCCGGGATTTTGTGAGGGGTTTGGAGTCACACAAGAGCACTAGATAACATCCATTCTTATCTCTAGCTAATTCATTCCTCATCATTAATGGACCTTGTGGTTATAACCTGTGGCCATCAGTCCACCTGCTGAACCACTGCAACTACGCTTGCACCCAGCTGTTACATTAGACCATTGTATCACATTGTGCTTTACAAAGTAATACACAGGGAAAACAAAACCAAAGAACTTTAAACACATCAAAAAACCAGACGTGTACTTCTCAGTGGTAGCTTCCTCACCTAGGATCCCAAAGGCATATACACATTCATGTTAACTTTGTATTACAGAATGGAAAGAGTAAGTTGAGGTGCATTTTAATTGGCTTTGGCAATCACAAATGCTTATGGCAACCAAAAGTAAGTTATCGTAACTGTACATTACGGCAAATGCCACTAAATCCAAAGGGATTAATTTGCTAGCCCTGCCCAACAGGTTGCTATCATGCAGACTGTGTGTACAAAGAATGCTCTGGGTTGACTGAACTAACACGAGGAAGGTGAGAGATCACCCTACCATCGAGAGCAGCCTGTTGATCGCCATGGCTCGCTGCTGGGCTTCCATGTGAGGCATATCATTTTGAATCACCTGGTCTGTGATACCATGAGGGAACTGATGACATAGTTCAATAATCCTAGGGAAGGAGAAAAGCAAGTTCAAAATCACATTCTTGTGCATGCAAGACCAAATCCAAACAGAATTAGAGTCAGAACGGAAGACAGGGAAAAGAACAACTCAGGGGAAAAGTACGCATTAATTGCTTCTTGGGCATATCTATTGCAGGAACTTTGCGTGTACTCCCTGTACTGACAAATATGCTTCTGCAACTGCTGGACAAACTACCTTTGCTTTTTGTGCCAACACTGAGCATAACGCCCCATTTTTTTTTAATGTTACTCTCATTATTAACAGCACAGATTTAGAGCTCCCTGTACAGTTTTGTTACACAAAAGGTTCTGATGGGAAGGAACTGCTAGTTAGAGAATGCAAACACTGATAAAATACCTTTCAGCAAAAAAAGAAAAAAAAACAACTTAACGCAAAAAATCCACAATTCCCCTTTTCAAGAACAGAACTCCAGGGCAGCCAAAGGTAACCTGACCCCTCCCTCACTGCCCCAGCACGAAACACACAGTGCCCCCAACAACAGCGAGCCTCTCCTCCAGGACCTACCTCCTGACCACCACCCGGGCCTCGACTAACACCCCAGGGCCCCGGCACGCCCTGAGGCCTCCCTACTCCCCTCACGCCTCCGCCGCCTGTCCCCCAGGACACTTCCCTCGCCTCCCTGCCGCCCCCGCAGACCCCCAGCGCGCCCTGCCCCTTCACGGCTTCTTCCCCGCGCCNNNCGGCAGCCTGCCCCCGGCACCTGCTCTCTATGTCCATGGGGTCGGGGACCTCCGGCTTCACCTTCACCTCCGCCATAGCGCGGCCCAGCCGCGACAGCGAACCGGCCTCGGCGCACCTCGATGACGTCAGAGCCGCGCGAGGGAGGAGGGAGGGGCCGGTTGCTAAGCACCGGCACGCGGACCAATGGGCGGGCCCGCGCTGGCGAGNGATCGAGTGAGGAGAGCAGGGCGGCGGGCTGGGACCGAGTGGAGTGAGCACAGGCCTCGGTAGCAGGGGCCGGGCGGGGAGGGCAGGATGGCGGGCTGGGATCGAGTCGAGTGAGCACAGGCCTCAGGGCAAGTGCAGGCAGGGACGGGGCCCACGCTGGGGCCGGTGCTGGGCGCGCCGGGGGTGCCGGCGGGTGTGGTTGTGTCCCGTCAGCGACGGGCTCCCGGAAGGCTGAAACAAGGGGCTGTGCTTTCCGTCCCGGTGTGCCAAGAACAGGCGGGTCCTTCGGGAAAAGCACTCGCTGTCCCCTCACGTCAGGTGAAGAGCTGAGCCACCCATCGTCCCGTCTCCCGTTCCACCGCCTGCGGCCCAGGAGAGAGCTGCCTGCCCTCCCTAAGCGCTGTTGGAGGCAACCCAGCCAAGGAGATGGGCCGCTGCAGGCAGCGCTGCTGCTCACCTCACGTAGCCCCAGCGGGAGCGCGGACGAAGAAACACCTCCTGTGCTGAATCATTGCTGTCTGCGTTGATGAGTAGCACAAGAGGCGTTTCTGGAGGATTGAAGGGTTGGTTATGAACCAAATCCTTCTAGTGCAGACAAGTTTCCTGGCCCCGAGTATCAGTTCCCAAGATCTGCAGTACATCTTTTTTGTATTGTAAAACGTTATCATATCCAAATGCAATTTTTCATTCTTGAGTGGTGTGACCTGATAATGACTATGTAAATTATGATAAATCATGTTTGGCACCTGTTTTATAGGCATGTTCTTAATGCATATGATAGCTGAGATAAGCTTAAGCAATAGCTGTCTGGCTTTAGTCCTTTTCAGGACAGCTTGTGAATTCAGATGGCCTCAATGAAACAAGAGGCAAGTTCCGCATCTGCCACGATTAGGGTGGAGATACTTTGCCGTTGCTCCTACTGTGTATAACTGATGTATGATGCTAAAGCTGTTTCACTTGACTACCTGGAAATCAGAGTGGAGCAAAGAAAGCCAAAGTGAAATGGAAGCAACAGTGCTCATCTCAAGCTTTGCTACAGTTCTGAAGCAAGAGAATCAGTTAGAAGTGTGATGGTCGCTATGATCTTGCTCCTTTTCAATGTGAAAATCGTGCAAATATTAATGAGAACTAACAGTTGAAGAAATCCCTCTCTTTTAAAAGAAACAAATGAAGACAAAGAATCACGTTAAAGACCGTATTTCTCAGTGCATTCTTCTGTGTAGAAAAATTACTGTCTGCCTTTTTGTTTTTCTTTTTCAGAGATCACTGCAGAGAAGAATGACAGCTGGCTCTGTCTCAGCTCCTCAGGTCATACCACTTCGAGTACCTCTTCCAGGGAAGACTAAACATGAAATAGACACAAATACTCTTGTAGAAATAAAATCAGGTAGGAATAAGAGCTTTGACTCCACAAAGCCTTTTCTTATTTGTTCATTTGAAACTTCTATCCTTTATATTTCTCTTTGCATTTAATTATGATTTTTATGAGTGCGCATTTCGTTAAGGAACTTACAAAATTAACCAACGTGTTTTGATATGCCAAATACACTTACACTTAATTTTATGCATTCAAACAATATTGTTGACATAGAGTTATTTTGTATATGTTAGCAGTCTTAACTGCTTCCAAGATCAAGCTCTTAAGCTGCTGCATTTTGCTTTGAGTGCAAAAACGGTGCTTGAAAGTATAATGTGTTAGGCTCATCCTGAAGGTTTTCCTTACAATTTTTGAAATGTCATCCTTTACCATGGGAGAAAACATCTTTTCTGTGATTAAGGACAAGCTGTTGCTGTTTTCACACAAAACCATTGCACAGCTACCTTATGAAGAGCAATATTGCTTAAAAAGAAATTATATTTATTCAGTAACTAATTTTTCATGGGAGAAACAGCCTTGGTCTCAAACATTCAGTCATTCAAGGAACTCCTTAATTTTGTTTATGTGAGAAAAATCAAGCACAATAGTGAGTACCTTGATGCACAGAGCTTGTTTTTCAGAGGTTGAATACAGGTTGGCTAATTACTTTCTCTGTCTTTCAGATACACCTGAGGTCTCTATTTATTACACTTTAGATGGAAGTAAGCCAGAAGTCATTAGGAAACCTGGCTACGGAGAGCATAATACTTTTAAATATAAGGGTCCTATCATATTACCAGTTGGGAAAATAATGGTCAAGGCACTAGCAGTTACAAAGTAAGTAGCCTGTTTTATATTAGTCATATTTTGGCAAGGGACAGATATCCCAGTCATGGCTTGGAGCCGCATTGTTTAAAGGACTCCTTACCTCACAAAAGAGAGATGCCCCTTTCCCCAGGCAGTTTGCAATCTAAGGCATCTTCATGGGTGGCATTGACTTCACTTTCTCATAACCCTTTTTACCCATTAAGTGTTTGTGCAGATTGATTACCTCTCAGAAGTTTATCTCCAGGCTGTGGATGTAGGCCTACGATCCCTAGAGGCTGTGGGTGAGAAAATAATAAAATGTGCTATACTTAGAGCTCATCCTTTTGAGCGGGATCATTAGAAATGCCAGAGGAACTAGTATGGTGTTTTCTGGGGTCATACAGTGGTACAGCAGATATATAGAAGTTGGTCTTCCCAGGAATTTGCATCATGTCTCCCAAAGGAGCACAGAGTGCTAAACCTCACAGCTTAAGTACAATGTTGGATGCACACGGGTAAAGTAAAAACACAGTACATAGAAAGAAGACTGGATTTTGCTGCACGGCCACCAGCTTTCTCCAAACTAACTTCATGCTTAAGGATAGAGAACACATACATTCTCTTTCTGTACCCTGTTGGATTATCTTTTATTTCCAGGGGAGCAGAAACTTCCACCCCAGTTAGGGATTTGCACTTGCTGTTCCCTGCTATTAGCACCTGCAGGTAGCCTTTGCTCGTGTCTGCACTGCAATATAACATTATATTCCCTGTGTGGGGACATGCAAAACCTAGGCCTATATTAGTGTTAGATTAACACTTGTTTCCAGTATGTTTTTATTAAGACATTTTCAGATGTGCTAAATAGATGCATTTAAATGGCAATAAATCCTATATGAATGGTTTGAACATTTACAGCAATTCCAATGTTACTGCTGTAATTCAATAAATAGTAGAGAATGACAGTTGTTTTATCAATTGTGTGCTACCTGCCGTTTGACTAGGAAGATTAATATGGTATTATGAATGGAAGGAAAGTTTAGCCTTTCTCTATTTTCCTGGCAAACACTAGTTACCCCAGAAAGCAGACACAGGACAATCAAGAGTTTTACATGTAAAAGATGTTGAGGGATTAAAGTATCCATATATTTTATTGGTAACTTCTTATCATGCACATTTTTAACTTCAAACACCAAACCAAAGCAGTAGTTACTGAGAGTATTGCCCAGGATTATACTTATCAACTGAAATAATTACTTGCGAGCTTCAGGAGATGTTCCGGCAAATGAGCCATGTTCATCCGGGATTTACTTGTTGCTGCACATGGGTTTGTGACATGTATATAGCTTTGTGAATGCTGATTTTCAGGGACTGCAGGGAGAGTACAGTTGTAACAAAGGTGTTTCTGGTAGAGTACAAGCGACCAAACATCCTTTTCTCTGTTGAAGATGATGACAAGAATTTCCTGAAAGATATTGCCACGCAGGTATGTTTTAGTAATTGTATATGAAATTGAATATGAAATGTTGTATGTATGATATCACTTAGAGATTAAACCTTGACTGCCTGTACTTCTAATATATATTAAATATATATTATTCTCTCTGTTTGCTCATCTTTGCTGCTGTTGTCTTTTTTGTAATATTAATATGTCAAGGGGACACTTTTTTTTTTAATTCAATGGTATTTTATGAATAATTCAGATCAAATATTTTTAAAATGCTTCTATAATTTAAGCTTTTCAAATATTTGCATAAAAAATAAATACCTTAACCATGTTCTTTTAAACACATAACAAATAACTTTAGCAAAAGAAGATTAGAACAAACCCCAGAATTTCATTTGGAATTCAAATTGAATTACTTTTCAGGAGAGGGAAGGTGGAATGTTTACTACAAAACGAAAGAAGAATGGAGTGAATGTGGAAATCAAGCCTGCCTGGAGTGAAGCATCCCAAGATTTTCCAGGTATACTATTACTTTGTAAAACTAAATAGACTCCTGTCTTAGCTGAAAATAGTGTAAAGTTTTCCTCTTGTATCTCTGGTAAAACATGAGTAATTTTAAAACCATCTCAGAAGACATAACATTCTCTAGGAATTCCAATTGCATTTGCTCAACACTGCAAATAGAGAACAAAAATTACTTTCCATGCATTTATTACTTCTTGAAGACCTATTGAAAGGTCATTCATTTCTCAGCAACATCACAAGGCTGGGTCTGTATTTCCCTTTGTGTCACAAAATGCTGTAAAATTGATGGGATTGCTAATCCTTTATGGAGCTCTTTACTGATGTTTGTTTGCAGTATGATTCCAAAAGATACACAAAGCAGAAATGAAAGCTTGACCCAGATTTTCTCTACAGATAAAACCTGTTATTCCTTGGTAACGGCAAAGGGACTGTTTAAAAGCAGATAACTGTATTAATGTTTACTCATTAATTTACTCTTAGGAGCTGGGGGTTTTTTGAGCATGCAGGAAGGAAGAAAACCATAAGTAGAGAAAAATACAAAAGTAAGCTCTTTCAGAAAGGAATGAGGTTTCTTCTAGTTTAATTTGCTGTAATTCCGTGCAGTTTATTTGAACCCAAAATCTGGATGTCAAATACATCTTTAAATACACTTAGCTATTGGAATTTAAAGCCAGAGTATGTAGTATTCATGTTGAGATGTAAACGGCACTGAAGTGAATGACAATGGAATAACAGGATTGTAGTTTTAGACTTGGAAACAGAAAGACAGACTGCTCACAGGTCTCCGCAAGGACCACAGCTTCTTGACAGTCATTTGGAAACAACAGAGTACAGAGAGGACTCCGCCTCAGCACTACCAATAGAATCGTTACAGGTAAGCAAAAGCTGTTCAGGAAAACCGTAAAAGGCTGTCAACAGAACTGAGCTCTAAAAAAATAAAGATGCAAGGATTTGTGATCATTCTCATATCTCTCAAAAATTGTATATAGATATAATATATATATATTTCAATAATGCCTTTGGCTGTATTATACAGTACTAATTTAAATATACTGGTAAAGACACACTGGAATAGGAATGCCCAAAGCAGTACAGAATTTTCAGTAAGGACAAAATCAGGAGGCAAAGCAAATTAACAATGCCTGTGTTCCTTCAAATTCTCTTCTAATATATTACAGAATCTGCAATTAGGAAATACTTATTGCTATATTTTGTCACGCTGATATGTAAAACTTACTATTCAGTAATGCTGTCTTGGAGGTAAATAGCAAGACACTGATTTATTTTTACTGGAAGAAGCTGTGGGTCCTTAATGCAGCTCATGGGAGAATCGGGTAGATATTCCTTAAAGCAAGGGATTTCAGTGCGCTTTGTCTCAACATCTTTAGCTGATTTTGCTACTCTTATATGCATTTTGCAAATATTTGCTTACTAAGGCTAAAGAATGATCTTTATTTCAGTTTGCTAGTTCTTCTGGAGTGACTAGCCGGAAAAGCTTAGCAAGCACACAGGTGTCGAGGATCCAGAGGGAAACAGATTTCCTCAAGTAAGTGACTCCTTTTAACATATTTGTCCTTGAAAAGTATCTGAGCAGTTGCATTTTGCAGCTGAGTTGGTAATACTGTAGGGCTCTATACACATGAGGAAAGCAAAGACATACACTAGCTCATAACTGGAAATTATGATCTAGGTAGGGCTTTGAAAATTCTTTCTCTTACATAGAGTCTTATTTGCTTTTCACCACACACAGTTATCAACTATATTATCCTTTAAAAAAATTCCTAACACCTGTAGGATCAGAGGAAAAGCTGTCTTTTAAATTAGAGTACAGCCCTCACTGCTATAGGTGAAAACTACTCACTGGAGTAGTCTCACAGAATGTTAAAGCTTATCAGTATTGAAAGGGTTGTGATCTACATCAGTGGTTCCCCATATTGCAGTAGTGAATCCTGATACAGACTGAGTGTCGGGAGACTTGTTTACCTCACATGGTGAGGAAGAAAGTAAAAAACCCCATAGCAGCCAGAGAGCTTTCTGTCTTACAAAGCTGTTGAGAGTCCAGAACCTCGTATCATGGGTGCTGGGGCATGGTCTGGTGGACTGCCACAGCTTGGCAACCACAGCTGAGAAATCAGTGGCCTAAGTCCTGTTGCAACAAGTTCCAGATTATTCATTATTATGCTGCAGTACAATACCAAAACAAGCTCAGCCAGTTTGCTCTTATTTTCAGATGTGCACACTGTTCCGCACCTCGCCTGTCTGACCCCCTGGCTCACTTCTGTCAGGAGTGTGGATCTCCTATCCCACCTGTGCCAGTACGTCGCTTCCCGCCCCCTGAAGGAGCACAGGTCAGCAGAACATCGTAACAATCAACAAATCATCTTTGGAGAAAACAGCTTCCTCCGCAAATTACACATTTGATGCTGACAAAACCATTATTTAGCCACACTTTTTTTGGAAGTTCTAATTGTTTTATTTTGTTCAATACCTTTAGCAGTGGACCCGATTGCGTTCTTAAATGACGGACAAAATTAACCTTAGATTAAGAGCTAAATTTTTTAATAAGGATAACAATGAGAAATAAATGGTATTTTATTCGCCTGAGTCAGTAAACATTACCAAATTGAGATTCCTCCTTATTCTGCAACAGCCATGGCATCTTCAGGAACTGCATATGCATCTTATTTCAGTGCTAACTACTGCAGTTAGTTAGTAATTAGTGCTTATGTCATAGCTGTAGAAGATCCATCTAATATGCCTGAAACCTTAAACAGTGGCATGTGTGGGCATATGTAAGTGCACTCAGTTTTTACAGTGATGTCTATAACTGTCTTCTCTAAGCTCTTCCCAAGAGCTAATAACCTGATCTAACAAGTCAACGGTGTATTTTTTTCCTGTATCATCAGGAAGATGTCTTGTCTGAAGCAATGCTGTAGTTTCAAGCAGTGACTGTAAATATTCACCACTTCTTTAGATTAGGTTCATAATTAGGAGGATTTCAACTGACTGCACACATTTTACAGTACCATTTTAATTCTAGTGAAAATTAATTTAGTACTTTTCTGGCATATTTTTAGCACTCAGCAAAGCATTCTGTGTCCAGTTGTCTTGACATTTTCTCAATAGCCTTTGATCTTTAAGGATCAATATCAGTATTTGTTGCTGTCAGTTGCTGAGTTTCCAGTGACTTTGCTGCTGATATTGAAAATCTCATGATAACCTTCATGATCTCATGATGGTCCTTAACATGCTGTGATGTGGCTTTTTCTTCAGATGGCACCCTGTCTTGAATGCAGACATCTTGTGCCAATGAATACACCCACTTGCATTGTATGTGAGTCTCCAATAGCTCCACAGTTGCAGCCCCAAAACAACGTCTGTGTAAAGGTAATTGAGAATAAATATAAGACAATAGCAATTTGCCTCTTGGCATACGTTTTTCTAACATGACTTAATTACAAATGTTTTGATCCAACTTGGGTTTGTATAATTACATTATAACAGCTTTAAGAGTTAGGATCAAAACCACCTTGAACAGAATCATCATGAAAAGTAAAGCAGAGCACAGGAGGTAGCAGCGCAAATGACAGGAAGGCATGCACTTGTGCTCAGTGGAGAGATACTCTATGATTTATGGCCTTAATATTAGTAAGCATTTGAAGTTCACTAAATATGTGCTTACCTCATTTGGTTGTGAGTGCTTAGCACAGATGAGCTGGCAGGACTGGGACAGTGGGTATATGCCCACTATGTTAGAGCACTTAGTGATCCAAAATGCTGGTGGTCTTAACTAGACAAAATTTGCCCTACAAAATACTCCCTACCCAGGGGTATGAGTACCCAGGTAGGGTTCCTCCTCAATTCCCCTGGTCAGGGGAAAGGGTATTGAGGAGAGGACTGCATGTCCACGATTTGTTGCAGAGCTGGTGTCAGCAATAAGGTTTTCATTTCTATGGTAGTAGGACCCTGTTTGCTGGAAGATAAAAATCTCCTTAGGAGAGTTGGGATCCACCTCACAGGGGTATCTTTGCCAGCTGGAGAGCTGGACTATTAAGAAGGGACGGGGGAGGGAGGGTTACCAGCAGCCCTGTGAGGGAGTGTTGGACAGGGCTGACAAGCAAAGGGTCTTGGGTGACGTGGACAAAAGGGAACACTTCATCAAACAGGGCTTAAGTGGCGTCACCTCGAGCATTTGCATGTAAGCAAGGAAGTACCTATAAGGCAGCATGATGGGACCCCCCACTGACCCGAGCCTTTCTGTGAAATCAGAGAGGCTGGAGTGCCTCTCTGCAGTGCCTGTACACTAATGCAAGCAGTATGGGGAGTAAACTCAAGAAATTAGAGTCTGTGTGCAGTTGCTGCAGGGCCGTGGTCTTGATGAGATCACAGAGACATGGAAGGATGTCTCACACAACTGTATGGGTGAAACTGTAGTGGATGTGTGTTGTAGACCACCTCACGAGGAACAACCAGTGCATGAGGCCTTCTACAGTTAGAAGCAGGCTTACATTTGCAAGTCCTGGTCCTCATGGAGAACTTTAAGCACCCCAATACCTGCCGAAGGAACAATGCAGTAGGGCATAAGCCATCCAGAGGTTCCTGGAAAGCACTGATGACAACTGCTTGATACAAGTGATAGAGAAACCAGTAAGGAAGGGTGCTCTGCTGTGTTTCATACTTACAGAGAAGGAAGGGCTTCTTGGGGAAATGAAGGTGAAAAACAGTCTCAATGACCATGAGATGGTGGAGTTCAGGACCCTAAGAGGAAGGAGCAGGGGCAAAAAGCAAGGTCACAGCCCTGGACTTTAGGAGAGCAGACTTTAGCCTCTCCAGGGATCTGCTTGAAAAAGTCTAATGATATCCTGGGCTGCATTTAGGAAGTGTGGTGCCAGCAGGTAAAGGGAGATGATCCCCTCTACTCAACACTAGTGAGGCTGTATCTGGAGTACAGTGTCCAGTTCTGGGCTCCCCAGTATGAGAGAGACATGGATGTACAAGAGAGCCCAACAAAGAGCTGCTGCGATGATTAAGGAACTGGAGCATCTGGAGGCAAAGCTGAGAGCGCTGGCACTGTTTAGTCTAGGGAAGAAAAGGCTTGAGGCAGTTTCATCAATGTATATAAATATCTGAAGGGAGGATGTAAAGAAGACAGAGCCAGGCTCTTTTCAGTGGTGCCCTGTGATGGGACTAGAGGCAATGGGTACAAACTGAAACACAGGAGGTTCCCTCTGAACAGCAGGAAACACCTTTTCACTGAGAGGGTGACTGAACACTGGCACAGGTTGCCCAGAGAGGTGGAGTCTCCATCCTTGGAGATATTCAAAAGCCATCTGGATGTGGTCCTGCGCAACCTGTTCTGTGTGGCCCTGCTTGAGCAGGACAAGGTTGGACCTCCAGAGGTCCCTTCCAACCTCAACTATTCTGTGGTTCTGTGATAATTGCAAAGGAACTTTTTTGGAAAGAGAAGGATGATGAAAGAAAACTGTTAACTGAAGACTATCAGATAACAAAGGAGATTCATAATCTGAGGCAGTTATCAGCTTGTGGTCAAAGTAGGTTATAGACATTGGCCCAGACTTAGTATTTTATTACAACCTTCATGTAGGTGCAAAGGCAAACCTGAACTAATTGGTGCCAACAATCAAAATATCAGACTCATTATTCTTAGCCCTGCTGCAAACTCTCTTGTTGATAGTGACTGTGCTAAGAGCTTTTTACCCTCATGGTAATTTTCCTTGAAGATACTGGACTATCTGCTTTGTGTGCAATGACTAAATAAGCTGACACTAATACTTAAAAAGATCTGGAGGTATTGATGCTGGATCTCCTGAGGGAACTGTACCATAGTTTAAAGAGAATTGTCACCAAGATATGTAGATTTGTGATGACCAGGCAATATGGCCTAACCAAAATCTGAAGCCCACAGCAGACTTGAAGGATCTCTTCTATCTGCAGGGATGAATAACCACAGCACTTCCTAAGATCAAGTCCTCTTATTATTGTTGTTCACAGTTTTCAAATACCATGTGAAATATATTCTTTCTCTGTTGAAAAGGGTAAAGTAATTTGTCAGGAGTGTGGAACAGGAAACCCTCTTCACCACAAACACTGCGTGACTTGTGAAAGCAAACTGCCTGAAATACAGACGGTAAGGCTTCTTGCATCAATCACGCTAGGGTTAATCAAATCAAACCATAGCATAACATCCTTTTTTCTTTGGAAAACTGAAGTCAGATCCCTGTGTCCCTATGCTAGAAAAGCAGAGAATCCCACCCCTGTGCCCAGTTCAAGCTCAATACTCCCACAGATGCTCCATCACAGATGTCCAGCTAAACATAAGTGTGTTGTATACCTTCAGGTTTCTCCTGTGGAGGTCAGAAGTGCAAATGCTGTTGTGAAAGCTCAGAAGGCTCTTAGAAAATGAGTAGTCTGGGCTCCAAGGGAGTCTCGTTTGTGTTCAGATTATTTTCAATTTCAATAGAAAACTTGAGTATATACATCAGGAAGATCATTCTTGTGGATTTTAATTATTTTGTGAATATAAAATTTTCTTTTGCATTATTTTTCTTATCTCCATTTGCTGCTTCCCCTCCCTGCATACAGCTACTATGCTTGTATTGGCTCTGACTCTGCACAGAGGTGAGAAAAGCAACAACAAATGTTCCCCCTAAAATTGCTGCCCATTTCAACTCCCCATTTAGCTTGGTTCCTTAGAAGAATTTTACTTTCACTTCTGAAAAGTCTGGTATGAAAACATCATGGTACATTTCACTTCTCCAGGTTGTGGTAAATACAGAGATGAGAGACCAATAATAATTTGCAAGTTAAAATCTTCTGATTATATTGGCAACATCCTGAGTTCAAAATCTGTTAAGAGCTAGAGGCAAAGGTCTCTTGTAGAGCCACTGAGGCTCATTTCAAAGTCAATTTCAGTAGAATCTGTACTTACCTAAGATAAACCTATGTTTAGCTACTTCACTGACTGTAGATATTAATATAGCTGCATCTCTGGTTAGGCATATGACTTGAGTGGTCAGACCAGTAGGAGCTAAGAGAGAAAGGTAAATACTTACTGAATTATTATTAATAGTAATCAGAAATTTTACTAATAGTGATTCATGATAAGCAAAAGTAATTCCTGAATAATTCGTAATAATGCTGGTATTACTACTAATGGTTATTAAATACTTTCGTTTTAGAACGTGTTCAGACTTGTGCTGTTGTAAATTTTATCTTTCAAATGAACCCCTAACTTACCTCATTCAAACTGCAATGCAGACCACAGATGAAAACAGGGATAATTCTTGTTTGCATACTTGCTGTTGTGGTGTCTGTAATCAAAATAATTTTCCTCAGGTTCTGTTCCTTGCCCATACTCCTGACTTGCAGAGAGAATAAACTGCATAAGCCCTGAGGCAAAACCTAACAAAACATTTGTAAGACTTATTTGTCCTAACTAGGATCTATACTCAGCCTCTAGAAATTTCAGCTGAAAAATCTGTTTTGAGTACCCATGTAAGTTAATTGTAGTAGGAAAGCTAGGTAATAGATAACTTGTATGAGGTAAAAGAGTGAAAAAAAATATTTCTGTAGCAAATACCAAACTGAGAGAAAACTCATTGTCTGAACACACTTTCCCTGCCATACTGCTACGAAGAAAGGTACAAAGAAAAATAGCTGTTGTGTTTTGAATTTGAAAATATAACTTTATCAGCAGAGAAACCTCCCTCTTAACTTCCAGTGTACTTATATGTGGGCCATATTAATAAATACACAGTGTAAAAGGACACCACTGATATGGATTTTTTTCACTAGTTTTGCTAAAAATGATTTTAAAGTACTTAATGCCACATTCAACTGTGGTTTTGTAATAAAAAAAAAATTGCAGGTTAGATCCAAATCAGTCTGTTGCTTATTCTAAGATGAAATAATTATTTTAGGCTGACTGTTACTTTATGTTATCAAAGTAGCTTGTTTTCCTCTTTTCCCTTATTGGCTTGTGAACTTTTCTTCATAAGAAGTATTTTCTACCTAATGCTCGTTTTGTTTTATTAGCCCATGTTCGGAGGAGACACCCCTCCACCTTACCACAGCCAGCAACAGAAGACAGTTTCATGCTCAAAATGCAATCGTGTTAACCGATGCGATGCCCGTTTCTGTGACTGGTGTGGAGCCAAGGCACGTGCCCTCGGTGTTTGTGTTTGCAAATCTGGTTTTACTCATCTGTGACCTGCAGCAATTTCAAACTTCTCTTTGCAAAACTCTTGTCAGTTAGTACACAGCTTCTTATTATCAAAATACTTGCTTGGAGCATGTAGGATTATGTAAAGAAAAATGGAAGGCTCAGATGACATCCTGACCCCACAACAGTTAGTGGCTTAAGGATTTAGAGATGTGAAAAAATTACCATGGGTCAGTGAGCATCAGCTGAGATGAGAGACCCATGTACTCTGCCAAAGTAACTTATCCATCAAAGGTTAAACTACAGGCTAACCTAATGCAAGTTTTCCCATCCCAGGTTATCCCATCTCTGGGCTATGATCACCTATATAGGCAATTACCAGAGATGAGATGATGCACACAATTTTTTTTGCTGAAGGTCATATTAACTTCAATAAAAACAAGGACTTAACTGTTGCTCAGTAGAGCTTTTGCATGGTACAAGCAATATAAACAATTTCGCCTGGCATGTGTTTTTGTAGGTATAGTGTTTCAATCTAGGATCACAATCAAGAAGAATTTTCTTTTTCATTTCTGTGAGCTGAATCTACATAAAATTTGAAACATTCCCCTATACACATAGGTAACCGTTGGTCCCATATTGTACTGGACTTAGTTGGGGGTGGTGGTGTTAGAATTGAACTGGAAATAACTGCAGTCAATAATCAATATGACAGCACCAGATTAGTAATTACAGGACTTTGCTACTTTACTTCCTTTTATTTGTGCCACTGCTTTTGTCATTCCTAATCCATGCATCATATGTTTCTGTAGTGACAAGTGTTTCATTGAAATTTCCAGCCGGGACCTCCTCCATCCTACTTTACTTGTTTCAAGTGTGGTACGCACAACCATCCATACGCTCGCTTCTGTGGGTCCTGTGGTGTTTACATGGAGCCCCCATCAAAGGTGGGTTCTCAGAACGGCATTCTCATGGATGCTGGGGACTCTGGGGTTTTCTGAGGTAAGACACAGAGTATCACAAAGCCAAGTTTGAACACAGCTAGAAGGCTAGCGCACTGAGGGTATAGATTGGCACAACTCCATTCATTTCCTCTTCAAGACAACATTGTGGTCTGTGAGCGTGCTGAGGGCAAAACCTAGGACATGTTTATTCTGAGATCTGCTTTATGCCAAAAAGCACCCTCAGCCAAAGACTCTAATCCAGCCTTACTCTAAATAGCAAAGTGGGAAACAATTAGCTTTTCATGAGTCTTAGCTCTTCAAGTACTTTTATCTTATTACTTGTGAATTATTTGTGTCCTGCTGATAGAAGGTATTCTTTCATCCATATGTGACAGTGTTTTTAAAATTCTGGTTTAAGAAAGACCACAATACTTAGCAAGGCCAGCTTTTGTCTTATGAAAGCATACATGTCATTCTGCTGGCAACCATGAAGAATTTTTCTTGAATATTTGTGATAAGTTGCATCATTGTTACAGACTGGTAATTAAAATCAAGAATTGATAACGATTCTTCTTGCCAACTTTTTCATTCCTTTACAATTTTGTGTACTGTTCTAGTTAATTTCTGCTTGTAAGCCATTTAATTATATCTAATTATATTACTTACAATTTTCCTTCCCTTCCACCCCCCACAGGCTCAACAATTTCAACCTCAAGTTGCCTGGCAGCCTCTTCCTATTTCCTTGTCCAAATCAAGGGCAGAACTAAAAGAAAGAGAAGATAAAGGAACCCAAACCATTGGACTTTTTTACCCATCTAGCAAACTACTGGAAAAGAAGGAGCTTGAGCTGATTTCACAAAAAGAAAAGCTGGAGAAGATGAGTGATCATAAGCCTCTCCTGACAGCTATTAGTCCTGGAAAAGGTTAGGAGTTTTCATTTTATGTTTTCTAAACAAAGCTGCAATGTATGACCTTGCTTTCTCTTGCAAAGATTATAGTCTATGGGATGTGCCATCAGTAGGATACTGATTTACATCTTTACAAGTCTGTCTTCCTACCAGTCACTTGTAAATGCAGTGCTTAGAATTCCATCACTGATATCCATCAATAGCTGAAAGAAAGCCTATCAGCAATATCAAAATGTTGGTTACTGACACCTATGCAGCCTTACTAATTTGCTAGTAGTTTGATTTCCTCAGATCCTACAAGGTCAGGACAGGTGTCAGGTATTTGAATTGGAAACCACTGAGCACCCTCCCCGCCCCTGCAATGTGAAGTTCAGTTAGAACTGCCATAGCACCTGCTGGGGGTATTGTTAAACAAAACCGAGACACAGGGGATCAGAGCTCTTGAGAAATACGATGAGGCTTGTCTGTATAAAGAACTTGTTTGGGATGCTGTTGTGAAATAAATTATAGACATTTTGGAAGCAAAGAAAGCTAAACTAGAGAAAGGGATTCTTTACAGGATTACAAACAACAGGGTTGGTAGAAACCGTGAGAGCTCTTGTAGGCCCCAAAAGGTATCAGTGCAGCCAAGGTACCAGCCCCCTAAAGGTATCGGTACATCTGTATCGCTCCTTGCAGAGACTGTCCCTGCACACTCATCAGCACTGCAGATGACTCTGTTCCACAGTCCGTGGTTTGGTCAGTTAGTTCTTTGTGGAATCACTTGACTGTCTGCTGTCATTAAAAAGTTAGCAGATTTTAGAGATTTTAGTTTTGCTATCGTAGGAAAACTTCAACTTCAGCTTTCTGGATCCCAAACCCTTGAAAACAGTCCATCAGTTTTAAAAAGGGACCTAACAGATGGCCCCAATTTGTAAAATTGTTTTTAATCTTACAGGGCAATCCAGATGTGCAGTCCAGAGAATAAGTTAATTTTAAGTCACTACAGCACCAGACTGTGATTTGGAGGCACGGTTACTTTTTTCATCCGCTTTCTCATCTTGCTCTTTTTCTACAATCAGAGAGTCAAGCTGTTATCAGAATTATTTATCTATTGGATAGAAAAAGTTGCTAATTGATGTTAGAAATTCCTGGCTTGACTCTGTGTATAAATATCCACATGATGCACTCTTATTTTTAAAATTATCACTAGAGAAATCTGTTTTTCCTAATCCCTTGCTCTGAAATGTGGCACGTTCTCTTAGACATCATTGTAGGAAATACAACACTTGATTCAACATGTCAGCGAGCTTAGTTTAGTCAGGGATAATAAAAGATTGGCCCATAATAGGGCTGAGAGAAAAAAAAAGTAACACTGAACATTCATATATCTCTATCAGAAGTACAGCTCTTGACTTGTGAGAACTCCTTTCACTAGGAAAGGTTGGGATGAAACTCTGAACTGCTTTTGAACTATGTTAATTTTTATCCATTTAGAGGTAACTTTGTTGAAGCTGCACTGTGTAATCTATTCTCCATTAAACCCTGCCAAGAATGAGGAACATATTTCATTCTATGAATCTATAAATGTCTCTTACAGACAAGTCTTTCATGCTGCTCCCTTTCCTTGATCCTGAGCTGTATACATGGCTTGAAACTACATGTATCAACAAGACAATACAGGAAAATCTTGTTTATATGTGCCATTATACGATATAGATAGTCCGTATTTGTGTATGTCCATTATTTCTTCAATGCAAATAGTATTAGACATTTGATACTAAAAGCTTTAAATAAAGAGACAAGGTTTGGTGGTTTGTTATTTCTTGACCATATCAGCCATTAATGAACCTTCTTTTCTTTTGTGAAGATTAAAAAAAACCCAAAACAAAACAATCCAGTTAGGAGAGGGAATTAACAGTAATACCAAACCACTAATCCTCTGATGTGTACTGTGTTTCTTTTTTTGCTGTACTTTCAGTCTGTTTTGAACAGGACCCAAGTCATTCACCAGGTAAACTTTACAAAGAAGCCTCCCCTTTTCTACTGTAATGAACAATAAATCAGTGTGATATAGGTGTAATCAACTACTGACAGCATGAATTCAAGTATTCCTAGTGCTGCCAGAAATCCTTTTAGATATAATAAAACATAAAATGCAAGAATATGTCCCTGGCCATATGGATTTTTTGAAATAAAATCTGGGGACCTAGGCTAGTTATGAACCAGTTTATTGCAAATAATAGTGACTTTTCTGGAGGGATCACTCACCAAGCTCACATTTTTTAATTACTATTTTCAACTTGTATTAGTTTTTGCATGTGAGGTCATACCAGAGAACAATTTATGTTTTTCTGTGGACCCTTCTTTTTATATTCCTTTAAAGCTGCCTAACAAATAAGACTTTCTAGTTTAGTTTGTCATAGTTTCTAGCAGTTCAATCTTGGAAGAGCCTTCCAAGCACAAAAATCCTTGTGCACTTGCCTTCTCTTGTAAAAGCCTGAGCAGCGCTTTTCTTCTGACTTTGCTGCTTCTCACCGTTTTGAGCTTCATTTAAAATGAAGGGAAGGATAAGGTCAGAGCAACTTCATTGTGCAAGTTAAATGAGGTTACCAAGCGTACGCAATTTATTTACGACACGGTAAGCCAGACTCTGTACTTTCCCTAAGTATGCTCAGAAATAAAATTAGCCAGATCCTGATAACAATCACTGAAGAATGAGAACAAGTCCTTTTGTTTCTTTCTCTGATGAAAATAGAACGTTGCTTCGGAAACGCTTGGACAGGAGCTGCAAAAACTCTAAATGGCTTAAGATGAGTTTTTAATCTGGGCATATTCAGCCCCTCATGTCTCGTGCCCCGCACCAGCATAAAGGAATGCTGACTCTTTCCCAGATATCCTGCCACGCAGAAGAGCAGGAAGCCTTAAGTTTTTAATATGCTTTCCCATATATAATTTAAAAGCATTTATTTGGGGAAGAATTTACACAGACCAGAATGCTGTATTGGTTGAATTACTATGTCTGCAGTGTTCAGATCTGGCTTATTGTCACCTGTCAGTGACCTCGAATCAACTGAAAACCAGTCCAGTAATGCACAATTGCTTAGTTGCGATAGTGTACTTCTTTTATTTATGATCTGGAATAGTGTGAGATTCTCTCCACACAGGGTTAGTTTTGCTTCCCAAAGACAATTCCCAGACATGGTTTTGTTATGAGTAGAAATGCCCTAGGAATTAATTATAACCGCTGGGTAAGGCAGCATTTCACCTTTTTTTAGGGTATAATTTCCTTCTCATTTTCTTGATCAGGTGAATTTTCTAAAGAAAAAATAATATTTTTTGTCTCAGTGAAAACATTCTGTCTTTTAAATCATCCATCATGAGTAGAAGAAGTATCAATCACAATTTGGGGGATTTTTCTCCTACTTAACTCTCTCTGATCAGGTTACTGGAGAAAACAGCTGGATCATGTCTGTGCTCACCTTAGAAGCTATGCTCAGAACAACCTTGAATTCAGAGCACTGATTGGAGAACCTCGAATGGGAAAGGTAGGAAGGAGCATGAACACTCTTCCTATGGAGTGTCATGAAGATTATTGTGGCTGCTAGATGAACACTGGAAAAATAAACATCTCCCTTTTCTTTAGGCCTTGACCTGTTTGTTTAACTTGTCTTGTTTTGTTGTTCCATTTTTTTCTCAGTCTTTTACTGAAGATTTTTTTCTGCTTTCTTTCCTACAGCAATTGCTGTTCTTCTCTCACCTCACAGCTGTAAGTGATAAAAGTGAGAAAACACTTGCTCAGCTGCTTTTGTAGTATCCCCCAGCAGGAAGTCAAGACAAAGAATAGGTCACCACACCTGTGTAGTTGGTCAGTAAAACAAACCCTGCTAGGAGTGGGATTTAGGTGGTATGCTTGTCTGCTCCAGGCTGGACTATACCAGCACATAGCAGCAATTCCCTTTGGCTATAGTCTACGTCTAGTGTAAACTATACCAGTACTACAGGAACGACATATTGCTTTTCTTACTGGAGGTGTAGTCTTCAGGATGTCACCAAACTGCATTAAAATGATTAAAGGGGTGATAGCAAGAAGGTGGAAACTAGAGTTTCTTCCCGAAGAGTTCTAGAACATAGGGATGGTATGACTGAGAGATCGTTTGGTCCCTGTCCTGAAGAAGGATCAACTCTGCCTAAACTGTTCCTGACAGATGTTTGTCTTGAAGCTTTTCAAACTCACCAACAATGGAGATTTCACAATTGCCCCAGGCAGTCCATTTCTGCACTAAATTATCCTTGCCACTCAGCCGCAGTACTGTATCGCTTTCTTTGGCAGCCCTGCTGGCTTCAGGAGTTCCATCTCCTCAGGTTGCTTCCTACGTGCTGCCAGCACAACTGCCTGGGGCAATGTCCTGTAGACTGGATCAGTGACTGACCCAGGCTAAAAAGAGCTCTGGAGGCTAAATAAAGGCATCAGTGCTAGTACAAAGGTAGGTTGGCAGTGAGCAGCTGGAAGTGGGATGCAGGCAGAACTAGAGTTGGGAACTCTTTGAACTGGCATAGCTACTTGGAAGCTATCCCAGTGCCTGACCTAAGTCTCCCCTGTTAAGAGTTCAAGCTCTAAATTTCTTGTGACATGCCAGAGAAAAACCCCCAATTTTAGAACATAGAAACAACTACAGAAAAGTTTATGAATACTGGGGTTCAGAAAGCTAATTGTCATTTGGCAGATTACACTTTTTCAGAGGTATGACACTCCATCAGATACTTTACATCTGAATTCTAGACCCAATGAGACCTATTGGGTCCACCAGTATGTTCCGAAGCTGTAGTACAATTAAAAATGTAAGAGATACTTGCTTGGTGGAGTTGAAGTATAGGTCCACTGCAGCTTACTTCCTTTGCTAGAGGATTCAGAAGGATATGCCTGAATTTAACTGCCTAGAGAAGGCTATTCCTGCCGCTTCTTGGCCCTTTGTCATCCTATTGTCTTGAAACCACTGCCCCCAAAAGTTAACAGATGATTCAAAGTGGATGTCAACTATCTGGGATTAATGCTGCTTTTTCAGTTTCCATGTGGATTAGAAATACAATTGATCTATCCTAAACTACCCAACCTGCTGCAATATAACTGGGTCAGCTTCCTTCCACTTCTTGAGAACCCTCTGTGCACTCACTTTTGTGTAACTTGAGTAGTCTACTTGCCAGCAGTCCTGCCTCAATGAATTGCCCATGTTTTACTATAGTCTGTGCTTCTACAGACTGGTACAACTAAAGCAGCAACCAGTTCTCCTGGAGCGGGCAGTCCAAGAACAGCCTTTCATGCAGCTGCAAAATCTGGGTGGAGAATGACTGGACTTTCATGAATGTAGCATTACTACATCTTTTTTATTCACTTGGCATTTCAGTCATTCTGATATTTCCAGTTACTCAAAATATCACCTGCCCCTTGCTCGGTTAGATGGGAAGTGATGGTAGACAAAAGCCGTGTGTGATTTTGGAAGAAGGTAGATTTAGATTGGAAATTAGGAGGAAATTCTTCACTCTGAGGGTGGTGAGACAGTGGAACAGGCTGCCCAGGGAGGTTGTGGATGCTCCATCTCTGGGGGTGTTCAAGACCAGGTTGGATGGGGCCTTGAGCAACCTGGTCTAGTGGGAGGAGTCCCTGCCATGGAAGGGAGGTCAGAACTACATGATCTTTGAGGTCCCTTCCAACCCAGCCCAAACCATTCCATGATTGTATGATTTTGTGTATTGGCTCCACAATAAACATCATCAACAAGATTTATTCCTAAAACTATTTCTTTGTACTTTTTCTGAGAGATACTAATGGCTGCTCTTTCCCTCTAGATTAGTTCTGCTACCATCTGTGAGGATGACTATGAAGTCACTATTACACTGAATTATGCTCTTGCTATTAACAAGGTCAGTTCGGGGGATGAGGCCTGCTGTTAGGCAGCTGGTCTGAAGCTGTCATTAGACCAGTCAGTGTAATGCTGATATATTTTAAATTCAGGTCTAAATAACTCCTCACTTCAGAGAAAGGAATCCTTTTCTGATGAAGCTGGCTGAACAGGTATCTTTATCTGATTAAGCCAGACTTCATGGCTATGCTGCTATCATCTTGCATTTCATTAGTTTGCTGTCAATATTAAAATTCTTCTTTCAGATGATGCCGATTGATGATTCTAGCACCCCTTCGCTCTCAATCTTAGATCCTCCTTTTCTTCAGTCTGCAAATTGTGCTTTTAAGAAACAAGCTTAGCAATTTTCAATAGTTTGGAGACAACATTTGCCAGAGCTCCTGTTAACCATATTCAAACTATTGAAATCCTTACCTCCAGAATTACCATTTTCCAAAAACCACCCACATATTCATTTCCAGCTTTTCAAAGATGAAAATCTGCCATTTCAAAGATCCAAAATTCAGACTGTATCTCTTGTGTAGAATCTTAACAAGCTTACCTTGCCATGTGGTGCCTGAAATGGTACGTCACATCATTTCACAAGTGAGGAGTTAACCAGCTCTCTCAAGGGGTAGGAACACTTTCATTTGGATGAGAATCTTCATTTCATTAAGTGAGGTTGTATCACTTTTTTCTCTAAATCAAAACAAATACCTAACACAAGGTTTAGAAAAACATGCTGCAATATTTTGACTCAAAGCAGAGTTCAGTTATATATAATAATTTGTCTTGTGCTAATTTGAGACTGATTTTAAAAGCCTATATATTTTTTCATATGCAACACCACTGTTTTCTGCTGCTAAGATTATAATAGCATTACATGATAATCTTATTAACTGCCTGCATTTGATGATTCTACAGGATACTCATACTAATAAACCAGTGAAGTTCAGCCGCCATTACCCGAATACTGCAACAGAAGTCGGAGATGGACAGGACGGCACTCAGACTAGTTTTGGTGAGATTATTTCCCCTGTCCCCCCATCAAGAGTACGGAAGTAGTGCTTGGAAGGGTAGACACTGAGACAGGCAAAATAATCTATTGGCATGTTCTGCACCTACTTAAGTTGATCTTTAAGTCTCAAAACATGGCTGAGTTGAGATTTAAGCAATATACAGACTGTCAAAAACTCATGGGAATGCTTCATCCCTAGAGGACATCTGAAGAGGCCAGTAAATTGCAGCCATGGCCCATAGCAGTGTTTTCATTATAGTGATAAAACTTCAGATGCTTTGCATGTTCTTTTACAATAGGAGCCACAAATGTCAATATTATCTCTACTTTTGAGCTGTGCCAGGGACTTCAGCTTTGGTACATTTGGCAGAGGTAAGAAATTATTAAACACATGAATTCTAGACTTTGTTTAGAGAGATGTTTAGTCAAGCATCTCCCATTGGTGTCAGTAACAGCTCAGCATTTTAAGCATCTCACGTTGGACTTAGGCTTTTATTAAATCAGTTAGTTGTAAAGTCAACATCAGAATCCAGAAATTACTATAGTGCCATTTAACATACTACAATTAATGCAATAAGGTTTGTCCACTTTGTGCTTCCAGCCTCAGACTTGGCAAGGGGCAGCCATGGCACTAGGAGCTGTTTTTTTGGAGTGTCAATAATGTGACTGGAATTCCAGGCAGTCTAGTAGCACCCACTCAGAGGGTCCCTGCATCCTGCATTATATCAACCCTCCTGCACATTGGTAGAGCACGTCTCTTAAAAATACTGGACATACTCAAGGTCCTCTAGTCTTGTTCCTAAGTAGCTGGGAGACAAACAGCATTGAAAAATTGTAAGGTTTTTGGTCATAACAATTCATGAATCCGAGTCAAGCCTGTTGAATAGCTGCAGCTAGTTAAAAAAACCTCAGATCCTCCAAACTCCACATTTCATTGAATCTTCATTTCAAAATAGCAAGTTTTAAAGAATGCCTGAGTGTAAACCTTTTGTTAAAACCAGTCTGATCTGCAACAAATATTTCATCACTTTCTCTTGTAGAAAACTGATAAATATTGCTTTGATTTCAACACAAAATAAAATATTTTTGTGGATAAATTATTTCCAGATCTCTCCCCCAAGTTCTTGTTAGGATACTCACTTTGCTTGGAATTAACACTTGTTTCCCTTTCTGGTAGGCAAAGATGATCAGAATCATTTCCATTCAAGAGATAAAATAAAGAGAACAAAGTCAAGAACCTTTACAGAAAAAGAAGATAAGCTCCCCGTAGGTATCTTCTGCCAGTAGAGGAAAAACTACCTATAGAGCAGCACTAAGATGAAGGAGGGCATACAAGAATAAAAATAGAAAGCTTTTAACACTGACTGGGGATGAGGGAAGGGGAGTAAGTCCAACTTATTGTAAAACCTGGACATCGGTAACTGACTTTTATTACAGAACTAGAAACAGCAATGTTCATACTAAGAGCTTGAGTACATTGTTGCTTTCATTTTCTGACCCATTCTGTTTAGGCATTAGGCCTAAAGACTGTTGCAGACTGATTTTGTTACAGGTTTTTCTCAGAAGCTACATCAGATGGAAGCATTATTATCTTCCCTTGACCTTACTGCTTCGTTTGACTCCATAGGCCATCCCTTGGCTGTGCTAGACACACTGTGACCTAGACAGGAGAAGATAATCTATACAAGCAGCTTTTATGTCAACTCAGTTTTCCTATCAAGCTGAGATGTCAGCTCAGTTGAGGGCTAGTTTAATGCAAAAAGCAAGGCTTTACTTCCACCAGAGACCAAATGCCCTGGAAGCAATGCCTACGAAATGGGTTGTCAGTAATGGCATGGAAAATTTCTAAAGGGAAACATGTATTAATCTAAGCTTGGATCAGTTAGCCAGCTCAAAAGGTGGAAGGAGATAGAGAGCTTTGTGATATGAGTCCAGAGATAAAAATGCTTGGTCAAGTGACCGGGCCTTCAAAAAGTACGAGGAAGGAGGTGGAAGGGTGGGAAGAAAGAAGAGGTTTCAAGTTTTGTTGTTTGTTATATTAAGATTTAGTAAGCTAACTTTCGTGAAGCGAAACATGTTCTTTTTTAAATAAAATACTTCCGCAAGTTCTGGAAGCTTCAAACTTTAATCCTATAGCAAAGAGCCTGTGCCCACATTTAACTGTACTGTGTTGAGCAAATCTTTGTACATCCCTGGAGAGCTTCACTGATGTAAAGTTAATCATCTGCAGAATCAAGACCTCAATAGTGAGATATTAGCCTGGGTTATCCAACGCTTGCTCAGATTTGGAAAGATATTCCTAAAGAAGGGTTACGGATTAGTAATAATGAGGCTGAGCTACACAGCACACATGCCACTGTGTGCCTTTTCCACCTTTACTCAAAGGCAGAATACGGCCCACCTACTTGTGTTTTCACCACGTGAAACATTACTGGCTGTTTTCTGTGTTTCCACAGCCAGAGTCCAGACAACTACTGGAAGAACTGGGTCCGAATGGGAAAGGAAGAATCACTTTGGTAGAACAGTTGCTCAGTGAAGTAAGTTATTGCTTGCTGAGGTTTCCCTTTCCAACTCTTTGACCATTTACTGCATGAATATTAGCCTGGTGTGCAACTTCAGCTTCACGGTTAGGAGGCAACATCCTTGCAATGCAACTGAATGTCTTCAGATTGAAAGAGCATTTTAGAGAAGAAACAGCCTATTTTACGTTCATGTATGTTCTCCCCAAATTTCTGTTTGGCCAGCGCATCAGGCATACTCCTCTGAGTTTGTCAAGATCATAAAGAAAAATACATTGATTTTATATTTAGAGTCAAGTCCTCTGTACAGCAGAAGCGAGCACAACCTCTACCTTTTTGCTGTGTGGTAAGGTGCATCCTGACTGTGGGATCCGGTTTGACTGCTCTTGTTAAGGTTGGACTTGATGACCCTGGAGGTCCTTTCCAACCATAATGATTCTGTGATTCTGTTATATACATTCACTCTGGCTTTGAGGAGTGAGGAGCTAGGAGATGACAAACAAGAAACGTGAAGAAACAATACCACACAATTTGACCATTTCTCTGTCTTGAGCATGAAGTCCGTTTGCCTACTTAAATTAGCATAACATTAAAGCAAGGTGGAAGGTAAAGAATCTTTATGGCTTTTAACAGCTCACCTTCCTTCTCCTGTGGGTTCTAGGGAGCTGACCCAAACTGCACCAGCCACGAGAACCGACCTGCTCTCACAGTTGCTGTCCTTAACAAGCATGCAGAAGCCATCTCCCTCCTTGTGCAGAAGGGTGCTGACATTGACCAGCACTCAGGACTGTAAGTACGCACTGACTCTCTGCCTAGGGTCTTTTGAAGATCTACCAAAAAAGTACTCATGCTCCGATTTTAGAAAGGATCAATCTCCCACCCCTCCTCTGCAGATCTGCAGTCAAGGAGCTCCTTTCAAAGGCAAACGGAATAAAAAGCCAAACCTGCAAAGATAATAGCATTCGTGGTCCTTCTTCAGTTACCAGCTTTGAAGATTTTTCATTATTTCTGTTAAGAAAGCTGCTGTTCCATTCAACTCCTTCCCCCATCCATCCACTTCAATTTATTACGATACACAATACTGAAGCCTACCCAAAAAGAAACCACTGTAACTTCTAGTGTATCCTCCTGTTCACTTGCCTTAATTTGCTAGACTACTCCACTTACCAGGACGGTTTCCTTCGGTAATGAATGTATCGCTCGTTCCCCCTGCGCAGGCACAACAGCACTGCTCTCCATGAGGCAGTTCTGCTTGGGCTGGAGGGAGGGGAATGCATCCGAGTCCTGTGAGGGTAAGTGCGGTAGCTGGGCCTCAAGCTCCGCTGCAGGCCACCCACAGTCTGCTTGCAGAGATCTCACTGACAAGACTGAAGGGCCAGAGCCTGCCCAAGGCTCGGTGCTCTTATCTCAGTTGTGTCCCTGCAGGAAAAGGCATCCAGAAATTCTGAAGTTACTCTGCATCAACACTTACCTACAAGCTACTTCACTAATTCCAGGAACTTGGAATGAATTTAAGTAGCTTAAAACAATCTGTTCTTTATTTACAGCTGCAATGCAAGCATAAAAAAGAAGAATGCAGAAGGGCAATCAGCATATGATCTGGCTGATGCAGCTGGAAATAATGAAGTTACTTCATTGTTCGCAAGCCAGCTTGGACAGGGAGTGCTGGACAAACTTACGAAACCCAGGAACACTGATCTTGCCAGCGCGTGACTGCAACTGCCTTTTCACCAAGACGGAGCTGGAGGTTCTCTGACTTTGGGAGCACCTCAGTGCACGTGTCCAGTTCTGTCTGCAGACTTCACCACCCTGTGTGATCGACAGCCCCGTAACAGCCAAGTATTTGGTACAAGATTCTCCCATTCCTTCCCAGCAGCTCAGAGCACAAGTCTTCACCGACTGCGCTCTGTTCTGCCAGGTTCCTTTTCCTTTTCAAACTCGTGCAAGGCAAGGGACCAATCAAACCTTCTGAGGCACAAGGACATTTTGAGGAGACCTGATGAACAGTGCTTCAGACGGTTTGACACCTGAGCAGCAGCACTGCAAGCTGTACTTTGATTAGCTTATTTTCCATTATGAAGTTAAAACTGCATTCGATGAAGCTCATTGTATTTAAGGTCAGATTCTTTTCCTCCAGAAAACGGAGTAAAATCACTTTGCTGTTCTGCCTTCCACTTTTATTTATAAATGCATCAACATGAGGCAGCACCCAACTACAAGAAGTTTACAAGGATACCAGGCACACTAAGATATTTGGTATAATTAGACTTTATTAGCCACAATCCTAAAACCCTGAAGAAGTTTTAAAACACCTTCCCCTTTTTATTTCCAAAAGTATTGGTATATTCAGTATAAAAATGGAAGTGCCTGCCAGCTCTTGCAAGAGCCAGAAGCTTTTGCACCAGAGCCACCAGCATCTCCAAAATGGAAATGGCTGGGTTTAAAAATAAAGAACAAATAAAACCACAAGTAGTAATACTTAATTAAACCAACAGGAAGAAAAGGAGAACCCCTGCAGAAAAAGATTATGTATACACCGCATCAAACCCCAGGTACTTCCTGAACAAACACAGGTGACTGAAGGAGAATTCAGTCTGCTTCTCATGGAGATGGCCATTCTGAAAGCAGTCTCAGGGAACACAGCCACTCAGTCAAAGTGGCAGAGCCAGAACACACATAAAAGACAGATGTCACCAGCAAGGAGCAAGCTACGGTATCCTAGGAGACCATATTCTCTATTTCACGACGCACACTCTTGGCTGCATCTTCAACCTCGGTCACCTTCTGAGAAATTTTTTTTTTCTGTAAAGAATAAAAGCAGTACACTAATGTTTACCACTAAATTGAACATCATAGAATCGTTAAGGTTGGAAAAGACCTCTAAGATCAAGTCCAACCATCAACCCAACGCTTAGTGCCACATCTAAACGTTTAGATGTGTAGTAGTGTTTAGTGCCACATCTACACGTTGAGATGTGTAGTAGATGTGTTTAGTGCCACATCTACACATTGAGATGTGTAGTAGATGTGTTTAGTGCCACATCTACACGTTGAGATGTGTAGTAGATGTGTTTAGTGCCACATTACATGTTTTTTGAACACCTCCAGGGAAGGTGATTCCACCTCTTCCCTGGGCAGCCTGTTGCATTGTTCAGCTTCAAGGGGAAACCGGGGCTACATCTCTGGTAAGGCAAAGGCTGTGACCAGGTAAGGACACACCACCCGACCCAGAACGAATGAGGAAGGAAAAAAAACCCCCACTTTGGCAGTGCTGTGGTCAGGAAACAAGAGGCCAGCGAAACAACCTGAAGACTAGAAACCAAATAACTCTTCCAGCATCACGGGGGTGTAGAAAAACACGGCGGTGCATATGTGTACGTACAATTACGTTTTTCATTCGTTCTTTGTCCAGCTTCAGGAACTCCTGCAGTGTCAGATTCGTGGCATCTTTCTGAAGTGAAAGAAACGCACAGCCCGCAGAGTGTTTTTTGTGCTCCTCCCTGAAAAGAGGGAAAAGAAAATTAATTAAATAAAGGAGGGCGGCTCACAAGGCACAGCAGCCGCTCCTCCCTGCCGAGCA
>VZZY01021574.1:72863-101535 GCA_013400335.1 Eurystomus gularis | reverse complement strand
GTCCCGAACTAGCAGCATCTCGCACCCCGTGAGGCGAACCGCGCCGGCTCTGACCCCCCTGGGGCCTGCGCCAGACCCGGGCCTCAGGGGCGAGCTGGGCCTTCAGCACCCCAGGGCTCCCTGCGAAGGGTGCGAGCCCCGCTGCCACGCACCCCACGCACGAAGCAGCTTCGGCCGAGGCGCAGCCCCACGGCAGTGCTCACAAGGGCAGGCAAGAAGCACCCCTGAAATTCCTGAGGAGCCTGATCAGCCAGCATGAAAAGGCTTTTTTTAAAGCCCCCATCACAAACGCAAGGAGAAGAACAAGTTTGCCAGTTTGAGCTTTTTTTGCCCCAAATTACAGCAATAAGAAGGTGCCGCGGGTTTCTGAGCTGACATAGCTGGTAGAGAAGCACAGCAGGAGGGGCCCTGCGAGGCAGGACCCGCACAGAGATGCTGCCACCGTGTCCGGGCAGCGGCCGGCGCAGCTGAACTCCCTGTCTGCGCCTGAGCAAGCCCGCCTGGAGAAGGAAGCAGGACTCGGCCCTCTGGCTCACTGCTGCAAGGGCAGGAGGCAGCTAGTTCTGCGGGGAAGAATGGCTGCTCATCCACAGCAGTGGCAGAGGCTCGGGTTCCTGCACTCTGACGCATCAGGCAGCATTTGCTCAGAAGAAGCAGCAACGCCGCGCACCAGGTTTCCTCCTGGAGCAAGCCGATGTAAACAAAGTAGTCAGAGACATGGTAAAAGGATGCTTGGCTAAACCACTAAGAGCAGATCGTCACAAGCGGGTGGGTCAGCAGATCCTCACACCATGGGTGGCAATGAACGGATTAAACAGACTTCCGCTTTTTCCTGCAGACTGGATCTGAAACTTGAAAAGGAGCATTTGGTACATATGTGTGCACCATCAGGACTCTCAGGAAAGGGTCTTCTCTTTCAAAGTAAACTGTAAAGTATTATGTATACAAAATTACTGAGTACTGTGCTGAATGACCCCAGTATTTACCCAGCTCAGCTACTGTAGATCAATGGGGATGATAAGTTGGCCAGAGCAGGCAGCTTCCTGGTTGTGAAGTATCAAAGCTCAGACAAGCACGTGGAAAGGTTTGGGCTTTGCTGCTCTGTTAGGAAAGGGTGAGGCTCCACCTTTATTCTCCAGGAAAACTGTTCTGTTAAACTGAGCCGCATTTGGCCACCACCATCACTGCCACAGTCACTGTGCACTCAGGGACGTGTGGAGTAATCGTGTCATTGAGGGGGAGGGGATGCTGGCTTTTTAATGACAGCTAACATCATGCTGCTTCTAGAAGCATACAAAGAAGGGAAGCAGAGGGCTAAGAGCACACAGTTTGTTTCATCATGTGCCTTGGAAGAGCCTCATCCATCGCAGAGAAGGCCAGCTGCGTGTGACCATTCAAGAAGTGGCTTTAAGCTGCTAGGCTTAAAAGCCATGCAGGATCCTCATTATTACACATTTTGGAGAGGAAATGTTCTCCTGAGAGGCTAGAAGCAGTTCCTGTGCAGCCACAAAAGAGAGACAAAGCTGCAGCAGCTACTTTATAGCTGCTTCGGAGGCTGCCTAATTCCGGTGCTGACCTAGTGAGGGCAGGTAGTTCCCTGTCAACCCGTGCATGTTTCCCCAGAGCTGCCAGCCTCTATCAGACTGCACATCTGACTTTAGGTGTTGCCTCTTAGGGGGCTGGCCTCAACCTCCCATCCTCAGAAGACTCTTGCTGAATCCCTGCTCACCAAACAGCGCCTCCATGCTCTGTGTTCACCCATGTAGCCAGCAGAGTAAAAGAAAGTGTCTCTTACAGACAGCTTGAGTTGCCAAGAGGTCATAATGCACAGATCTGCTTTTCTGGGATGCCTCTGCAAGTCAGGAAGGTCTTCTTGGGTCATGGCTACTCATCTTTGCCCAGACCATCAGCAAAGGGATCCTTGAGCCAGCCACGCTTGCACGTGCCAAAGCCATTAGGATCAACAGGGAAGGATCTCCTGGTAAACAATCCAAAGGCATGCCACATTTCTACAGGCAGCACTAAGGAACAGGGTGTGGTGTTCACCACGCACACAAAACCAAGGGATCCATACTTAAGCCTGCAGTCCTGGGAGCATGCGATATAATAGGTATAGCTGTTAACTAGCCAATTTGCCAAGAAATATGGGCAAATTAGCAAGAAACGAGCCATGTACACCTAAGTGCTGGCAGACCTGCAAAGCTGCCAAGTGATTTCATGTTTCTGCAGCCTGCAGATCAGCAACATTGATCTCCACCCCCTGAAACCTTTAATGAGCTCGTTCTTACCCATCTTTCTGAAGAAGGAAAGTGTACTTTTCCAGGTGACAGACAGATCCAGAATGGCTGACATGCACAGGGTCAAAGGCATTTAATCACTTCCTTGCCTTTGAGGATCTGGGGATCAATGAACCGCCTGGATAAAACAAGTGGTCTGCAGCACAGCAGGAATCCCAGAGCTGTTCTAACACCTTCCTCACCTGGCAACTTCCCTCTGAGGGACAAAGCCCCAGAGGCGTAAGCACATAACAAGAAGCTCCTCAAAATCCTCATGGCCACCTTTGAGAACATGATGCAGAACTGGTCGTCTTCTTCAGACTATCTTTTGTCTCCTATTTCAGGCTGGCAAGGAAACAGCCTGCAGAGGCCTGCATGTGTGCGGCTTCTGTGTGGATGCCCAGTAGAGAAATGAGGAGTTTCTTGCCTTGCCCTGCTGCCCCCACACATGCTTTGCATCCTCCATCAGCCATACTTGATTTTGCTAGATTTCAATGAAATAAGAGGATGAACAGACTGCTTCACAAACAGCATGACGACAGGTCGGCTTTTCCAAGGGAAGGGCTTTAATTCCATTCATAGAGACAATTTTTTTCTTTCCAACTACAGCTAACTCATAACATCAGTAACATCAAAACTTTTCACGTAGACATAATGCAGGCAGAAATGTGCGTGGATGTTAGAGCACACAATGCTTGGATAGGTTCTTCTTCCTTCCCACTAACACTGTTTTTGTTCTGGTGTCAATGTAAGTTGGCTACACAAAATCATACTTCGTGCCTCTTTCTCTGCTGTTACCAAAATGAAGACTCCATTAAGGCAACTACTACTGCAGCCAGGGACCCAATGGGCAAGCGGATTAAGAACAAAGAAGTCACTTTTCTTGTGTAGGTCTCTGTGGGGCTTGATGTGAAAGGAACAGCACAGTGGATGCGACTCTTTGATATGTAAAATGCACAGACTGACCTTTGGACAGGCAGCAGAGCGAACTGCCAACTTACTGTTCATCTGCAATAAAAGTCAGAGAGAGAGAAGCTGCTAAACTGTGCAAAAGGACTCCACCCCACTAGCAGGGAAACTGTTTGGCAGTTGTATTTTTTTAATTCTTGGTTATTTCTATTTATTCGTTGCTCTCCTCTTGAGAGAAGACTTAGAGCTATGACATGACAGCCTAGATGCTTCCAAGAACTGGAACTGGCCTACCTCTACGCTCTTCTTCCTCCAAGCTGCAAACAGAGTGCTTCTACAAACCAGAGTCTGTATTTCAAACATCACCACTGACTTTGGTTCTGGGTTTCTTCTCGCCAGCGCGTCTGTAGCAGGAGGAGGTGGATGCTGGAGCCTGGGAGGCTGGCTCTGTGGTTAGAGGTGTGACCAAAGGGCTGATCTGCAGCATCAACAACCACAGATAGGTTGTAAGATTTCAAAGAGCTGATTTGGCAGCTGTTGTTGACCTACCTCACCCAGCTACAAACCTGCTTGACACCTTGTTCCTGGACACAAAACACTGTGCACTACAAGAACTTCACACTGAGCATAGGGTCAACAAGGGGAAAGCAAGGCAGTAGGGAAGGAGCAGAAGAAAGATGCCTCCCCTGAGCCTTGCATTTAGGATCACAGGAGTTCACATGCTCTTCATTATTCCTCAAAGATGGTTCCAGTACTGCTGTTCTGGCATGTGTAGAGCTTTCCTAAAGTTAGCATCCAGCTAGATGCTCCAATATTTTATTTCCCTTTGCAGGTTCCAAACAAAGAATCAAATCATGGAAACACTATGGATGATTTAAATTTAGATGTTCATTTCCCGTGAACAAAAATAGAAACAAAAAACCTGCAAAGTTTTTTGGACAGGTTTCCAGATCTGAAATCCTTAGGGCCCCTCTGAAGTAACAGGTATTTTTTTATTTGGGGTGGGGTTTTTCTGTGTGTCAGTGAGGCTCTCCAGAGTAACAGTGGCAGGAAAACTCCCCATGAAGAATTTCAGTTCTCCAGTGGTTTCAGCATGTCCCAATTGGCATTTCTAGGCCTCTCCCCTTGGAGCATAGGAATCAATCCTCTCGGATTGCAGTTTCAGCACACAACAGAGCACTGTTGACATACGAAGTCCTAAAAGACATCGGTGCGTTGCAGCTCTCACACGGCAGCCAATGTCCTCCGCTGAAAGCCACGGTAGTTCTTTGCTTGACAGAGTGGGCTTCTCTGCAGACCCCCAGACAGCTCAGATGGATCAGCGACGCAGCCTGAGAAAGAATGCGTGCTTGCACTCCTTGCTGTCCAAGGGATAATATTTGTCATAAAAATCCAAAATGTATTCTTCAGTCTTAAATCCAAACTTTTGGTAGAGCAGCATAGCAGGGTTGCTTGCAGAGACGTGAAGGGTTACGTCTTTGCCCATGCAGGTCTGCCAAGGGAGGGGAAAGAAAAAAAAAAGAATCACAGCAAGGGAATGAGACAGCCTCTGGGGGAATGCGGAGGTGAAGAGATTCATCAGCTCAGGTATTCGAGTTACTGAGGAGATGTGAGAAAATCGCAGGCCTCGACACAGAAGTTACCACACATAGCAACAGCTGAAAGGCAAAGGGCATGCTGCTGTTCCTGAGCCTTTGTTTCTGGGAAACGTGGACTCTCTGACAATGAAAGCAGGTTTTGGATTATAATTTGTCAGCTTTTCATTGTCTATTGCTAAGTAATTGTTAATTAAAAATAATCTCGATGTACAGCACCGATCTCAAATACTTATTAACAATGGCCCAAAGAAAAGACAAAACATGCCCGAGGATCACACGCCATGCTCCTCCCCATCAGCAAACAGAGCTGAGCTCTCTGGGACCCTGCAAGCAGCCCCAGCGCACCTCTGGGCTGTCATGCTGGAATTCCTGTCTATCCCACCCAGCTCCTCTCCCATCCTTCAGGGCACAGCACTCGCCTCCTGAGAAGGCAGGAAATTCAGGCAGCAAATGGCATATCTGAAGTTCCCTTAAAGATCCCAGATTATACTGAACAGCAGATCTCTGATAAAGATGCCGATATATAATAATTTTTTCCTGCTGTCATATAGTGTTTGAATAGCATTCTATGTACATCGAATGTATTCTAACTCTTAAGTGGGAACAGTGACATCCTTTAGGAAATTTCCAAGGTAGATAATTCAAAGGGAAAGCTCTCACGGATTTAAGGCAGGAAAAAAATACATAATCAGGAGCCATTTTGGGAAAAAAGGAATTTGGAATGAGATCGTTAAGAAGATGCAGTTTGGTCCTCTGGGCTGGATGTGTTAAAGAGTCACTTCTGACAACAAACCCGTCATCGAGGCACCGTTTGCATCAACTCATTTTCTGTTAGATTATGCTGCTCCCATGAGTTCACCTCCAAACTCAGCGCACTAAACCAAGAGACAGAGAATTATCCTTAATCCAAGGTATGAAAGTGGCTGTAGCTACAGAACGCAGACCCCAGTGTTAGCCCAAGCAGGCTGTGAAGCAGCACATGCTATATGGTGACAGATAGTTAGGAGGTCACCGCTGCCTTTCTTCTCCTGCAAGACTAAATGCCTTCTACCACTGACAGTCAGCAATGGAAAAATAAATCTAATGCGAGCCAAACATACAATGGTGATCTCTCATTGCTAGCAAGCCCAATCAGCATCAAACCTGCCCGGTGGCTCTCTTCAGTGTGATAATTTTATGCTAGTCTACCTGCAAGCAGGATTAGGTTGACCGGCTGTGATACATCCTACAAAAAGCTGTGATGATTTTACACAGCTGACTGGCCAGCACATCCCAACTCTGCTGGAGAGACATGAGTCCAGCTGCTGGATCCCTGCAAACCTTGGTTCATCCCTTGTGCCTGTTCTCACTAGGTGCTGACATCCCATGTCAACAGACTACAGTTGCGGGCAATTTACTTGAACACTTTACACAGAGACACTCAGGAAATGTGAGGAGTAAATTTAAAGTAGATTGGTTAGTGGCCTGTGTCAACACGTAGAGCAGAGAGAGTTGGTTAGAACAGTTACCCTCAGGTGGCCCAGAAGAGCTGCCCTCAGTGGAAACTGCTTTTGCATGGTGTGGATCACTGTTCCCAAGGCTCTGCCAGCACTCCCTACCTCTCTTCAGCCAAATGAGTATGAGGAAAACCAGTTTCAACAGTGAGTTTTTGCTAGTGCAACTCATCTTGACTAAAACAAGTTAAGGAATGTTTCACATCAGCAGCTCTGCCAAGAGAGTTCAGGGAGTGGTAAAATCGTGGGCCCTGAAAAGGATATCTGTCTGCATCCTTACTCAAAATTAAGCCAGCTTTCCTGCAATTTAATTCAAGAAAGTGAATGGAATTAAGACCACCTGAATGAAAGTATTCATTCAGAGACTTAATGAAGTTTAACTACTTTAATGCCACCAGTTTAGTTAGCTCAGATTAATTTTCCCAAGTGTCTTTGTGGAACAAAGCCCAGTACAAGCTAGTTTGAACAAATTTGAATGAGGTTGCAAACACTTATTCTTTATCTTCAACTCCCCTGGATTTGAACCAGAGTATTAAGAGTGAAATAGAATGATTAAGATCAGTGATTTAACGCAACAGCCCTAGTCACAGAATAAACGTCCAGGCATAGCCAAGAAAAGCTGCAGTAGATTCTTACTGAAGCTCCCCACTACTATCTCATTTTCTCCTTTAAATCCCAAATTTACAGTATTACTGTTATTTGAACTATTGACCCCGGAAGAATACAAAGTTAATCCCAAGGCAGACTAAGTCTACAGCATCTCACTAATTTTGAGGACCTGACCAGTATGGTTATTATTCTAAATATATTTTAGTTTCTGCTTTTGAAGTGATTTCCCCCCATAAATGTTCACACAGGCTGCTGACAATCTGTGCGGGGGTGTAAGCAAAGCAAGGGGAAAGAGTCAGAAAGGATGAACACAACACTACTTTCTTTCTTACTTTTCTACTTACTTGTCTTACTTTCTAGTATTTGCCAGCGTGCACACAAGAAGGGAGAGCTAGTTCTTTAGCAGAGACATGGGATTTTTTCATTACCTGGATAAGATGGTAAATCATGAAGGTTGCGATCCCAGCTCTTCTCCACTCGGGGTGGACTAACAGGAAAGAGATGTAGGCTTCGTTGTATTTCACGTCTGGCACCATAAAGCCAAAGGCAATTATAACTTTTTTGTAAAGGACGACAACACTGAAGTCTGGATACTGCAAGCATTCTGACAAATCAATTCCTGCGAAGAAAGAGAGAAACAGCAGTTGAAACCACTGCAAACCAAAAGAAAGCTGTCGCACTTGCAGGGAGATTTAGGGGTTTAAGGCCTTTTAGAAACACCCACTTGATCCCTTCCTTTTACCTTTATTTCAAAGCTCCGGTAGCGAGAGACGCCTCAAGAAAACACACAGACAAAACAAGACCTGCTTAACTAGTGGGGGTTCTTGCATGGAGGAATTAACAAAGCAGATTTCCTTCCAAAGGACCAGCCTGATACACTGCGTGAATCATCCCATTCTTCCTGCAAACTCTCTCCAGACGCAGCTGACATGAACCTGGGCTTCAGCTTTGATAGCGTTACTTGCCTAAGGCTCCTATCTCTTTTCTCCACCTGGCCTTGAGCTCCTGCTGCTTCCCCTTATAATAGAACCATAGAATGGTTCAGGTTGGAAGGGATCTTAAAGATCATCCAGTCCCAACCCCTCCCACTAGATCAGGTTGCACAAGGTCCCATCCAACCTAGTCTTCAACACATCCAGTGATGGAGCATCCACAACCTGTTCCAGTGTCTCATCACCCTCAAAGTGATTTCTAATCTAAATCTACCCTCTTCCAGTTAGAACCCATTACCCCTCATCCTATCCCTACAAGCCCTTGTAAAAAGTCCCTCCCCAGCTTTCTTGTAGGCCCCCTTCAGATACTGGAAGGCCACAATAAGGTGTCCCCAGAGCCTTCTCTTCTCCAGGCTGAACAACCCCATCCCTCAGCCTGTCCTCATAGGAGAGATGTTCCAGCCCTCTGATCATCTTCGTAGCCCTTCTCTGGACCCGCTGCAACAGGTCCATGTCCTTCTTCTGTTGAGGGCTCCAGAGGTGGACACAGTACTCCAGGTGGGGTCTTACAAGAGCACCTCAGCTCCCTTGACCTGCTGGCCATGCTTCTATTGATGCAGCCCAGGATATGGTTGGCTTTCTGGGCTGCGCTCATACATTATTGGCTCATGTTGACCTTTCAATCAACTAGCACCCCCAACATCCTGAGGGCTGTTTTCAATCCACTCATTGCCCAGCCTGTATTTATGCAGGACCTTGAACTTGGCCTTGTTGAACTCTCAAGCCTGTCAAGGTCCCTCTGGATGGCATCCCTTCTCTCCAGCATTGTCAACCACACCACACAGCTTAGTGTCACCTGCAGACTTGCTGAGGGTGCACTCAATCCCACTGTCCATGTCACTGACAAAGATGTTAAACAGTACCAGTCCCAGTACCAATCCCTGAAGAACACCGCTGGTCACTGGTCTCCACTAGGACATCGAGCCACTGACCACAACTCTTTGAGTGTGGCCATCCAGCTTAAGCCATCCTTTCCACTGAGTGCTCCACCCATTAAATGCACGTCTCTCTAGAGACCAGGTTGTAATATAGGACAGCACTGAACAATTTGTACATGTCCAGGTAGATGATGTCGGTTGCTCTTCCCTTATCCACCAATGCTGTTACTCCATCTTAAAAAGCCACCAAATTTGTCGGGCATGATTTGCCCTTGGTGAAGCCATGCTGGTTGCACCAATCACCTCCTCATTTTTCATGTGCCTTAGCAGAGCCTGTAGGAGGACCTGCTCCATGATCTTGCCAGGCACAGAGGTGAGACTGACTGGCCTGTAGTTGCCCAGGTCTTCCTTTTTTCCCTTTTTGAAAACGGAGGTGATGTTTCGCCTTTTCCAGTCAGTGGGAACTTCGCCGAACTGCCATGACTTTTCAAATATGATGGAAAGCAGCCTAGCAACTTCATCTGCCAGTTCTCTCAGGACCCTTGTCTGAGCTGATAGCTGATTTGGACCACGGTGTCACTTGGATGGATTTTGTCAGGTCCCATAGACTTGGACACCTTCAGGTTCTTTAGATGGTCTCGATCTTCACTTACAGTGGGCAGATCTTCATTCTCCTAGCCCCTGCCTTTGCCTTCTGCAACTAGGGCAGTGTGGCTAGAGTCCTTGCCAGTGAAGGCCAAGGCAAAGAAGTCATTGAGTACATCAGCTTTCTCCGTCTCCCGTTTCCCTCTGGAGAGGGCCCACATCTTCCCCAGCCTTCCTTTTATCACTGACTACCTGTTCAAGTTTTTCTTGTTACCCTTGATGTCCCTGGGAATGTCACTGGTTTGTCCTCTTGTGCATACTCAGCTGTTTGAGGAGCTGCACTATGAACTGTGAACCTGACCACAGCTTTCAGTGCAATCAAAACACTTGCTTTTAGCATGCAAATTCCTTAATCTGGGGTGTGAAGCAGCCTCTGGGGCAGTGGTGCTTCTGTGAGTCTGAGGCTGGACAGAAACGCCTGAGGCCGGTGCGTTCCCAGTGGAGTTTGTTACTTGCCTAATCACATAGCTTCTGCAGCCTAAGAGCATTCACACAGCATGTTGGGGCCAAGCAGTGCAGTTTCAGGCACAGAAGATTGCTCAGTAATTTTTGTGGACAGGCCCTAAAGGAGGTGCGAGACGCAGCGGAGCTGTGCCGTAAACGTTAGTTTCAGCCTCAAATTGGCAATCGCAGATACATTTGGAATGCGGATAACAAAACGGCAGAGTACGTTTTCCACGAATGTTTATCACTCTTGATGAGATGCAAGACTTCATAAGACACACATAAGCGGGTGAATTATTTTCTTGCTCGAGAGTAAGCTGGGTGGAGTAAGACGTGGGAGGAATCGATTGGCAATGTGGAGCCGCGTTAATTATCTCAAGGCTGCAATGACTGTGAAGTGCCTTAGAGCGTGTCTGTACAGGAACGCTACATCGCCCTGAGCACACCGGCGTCTATGAAATGGTGCCGTCCCCTCGGCACGCAGTTATTCCTGTAGGAAGATGCTTAGCTCAGTATGGTTTACCACTTGTCTGCTAGGGAGATGTTTCCCGTTAGGACATGAAGGCACAAGATACCGTGAGAGACAACAAGGGGGAATCTTGCCTCACATCAGCTTATTTGTGGTAACTACCTGCAAACTTGTTTCTGCCATGTAAGAAACAAGAAGAGCTCTGACGGGAAGGATTTGGAGAGGTGAAAGAACTACAGCCTGGGCTCACCCCACCTGGTGAAGGGCCTAAAACTTCAGAATTCAGTCAGAGAGCACTGCTATTAGAGGGCAACTGAGCACACCTAAGATGTCACTTACTGTCGATAGCATCCCCCAAGCACACATGCTTCAGATGCCTAAACTTAGGTGGAATTACAGCTATTTCTCTCAACAACGGCGCTAGCTTTATGATGCCCTCCCAGCTGCATATCCCAACCCCTCCTCACTTGTACCAGCTGGTTGTGGATCTAAACCCTTCCCATCCACAAAGACACTGTGCTTTCTCTTGTCTCCTCGCTTACCTCTCCTGCTACAACAGAACCAAGGTGCAATAAATCATACAACCCCAGCCTCTGAAAATTTACACCACAGAAGAGGTTTTGATTCCTGTTTGGAGACCAATGGGAGTGTCAGCTTTCTGATTTAATGATGAACAGTTCACAGTCGGGTGGAACACACCCACGCTCCTTATGTTAAATAAAACAGGGTGAGTCCCGAAGAACTTCATGGAAGGTGCGACCCAACTTGGCCAGAGCTTCAGATGCATTATCAGAAGAGGACAGACTATGACAAAGGGGTTCTGCCTCTGTTGGAATGGAAAGTGTCTCTCACGAGCTCCAAAACAGCTTGTGAAAGGGACGGTATGCCACGTTATCTCCCCCTGAATTGTACACTTTGGACAATGAAGAGCACAAAGAGCTCCAACCCTGACTGCAGCATTGCTGAACTGCAAATCCTGTTGATCTGCAAATCAAAATGTAAAGCAAACAGTTACTTGGAATAAAGGTGTGTACTGTTTGTACTGGGCTTTTCTAAATAGCCTGCCACACTGTTTGCTGATCAGAAGCTGATCCATGCAGTAAGTGAACATCACTATTAGTGTTTCAGAAGAACTAAAGACTACAGCCTCATACCTGCCCCCATAAAGGGCAGCCACTGTCCCCAAAGAGCCTACAGTTCAAGAAATGACACATAAAAATCGATACCCAAGCTTTCCCATACCTTGCAAATACTAAGGCTTGAAGAAAAAGGACACAGTGAAGCTTGCAGTTTTATGTGCAATTCCCAAATTTTACTCCAACATATCCAGCTTAGGCCTGCCATGAATAAACTTTCTCCTGAAGCTAATGAGCAGTACGTCCCTGGTATAAAACTGTTTACTTCAGCCCCTGATTCTGCAAAATGTTTCACTGAATGCTTAATTTTAGTAACTGACTACTTCTACTGGCATCAATGGTGTTACCCAAACCAACCCAGTTCTTTAAGTGCTGTGCTAATTAGGGCCTAATTGCCCAGTTCTAAATGATCCCAAAAGACAGAGACACCAAACCCATGTCTCCATCTCAACTGCATTCCTATGACATCAGATAATGGTTTTCTAAGAACTGAGCCAGACACCAACTGAAGAAAAATTTGGCCCAAGAATATTTTTTTCTGAACAAAACCACTTCCTTCTTAGAAAACCAAGCACTGAAGGAATCTTACCAGGCCAGAAGAATTCATGGCACATGGAGTTTATAGTGGGGATGTGATTAGGGCGAACGTAGCAGTAATCAATGGGTGCTTCTGGCTCAGCCTTCCAGTTGAGATCATTCCTGTGTGGATATGCCCGGATTTCTGCCAGCAGCCTGAGTTTTGGGGGCTTTGTCTCATAATCGCGCCTGCCAGTAACATGAAAAGCAAACACAAAAAGCGAGTGAGCAACAATAACTGCCGCTGCAGCTGAATGGGTACTGCCCATGAAATATTTTCTGACATGCACAACTTGGAACAAAAGAACAGAGTCTTCCATTCATGTGGGAAAATAGCACCCAGCTCAGCAAAAACACCCTTGTGCCAGAGGCCAGGACACTTCCTGCATCCACAGCATGCCAAGCCAGCCTCTCCTTACAGCAGGAGCAAGGAAATCACAGTTCTGACCCAAGAGCAGGTGCAACTTGCATTGCATGACTACTCTGATTCCCTCTCTGCCCTGCCCTCTTTTTGAGATTCCCCTTCCCAATGCAGAGCCAGTTTAACTACTCAGCTAAATAAAACACTATCCTTTCAGGGTTACCATAGTGTACTGGGTTGTACTTCAAGGATGAGTGAGGAGCACTGCCCAAGAAAGGTGTCCTCTCCGTGGGCTGCCGGTTCACAAGCCAAGAGCAAATTCAACCTCTGACCACCTGTACCTGATGTAAGGTTTCAGGACACGGGATGTGTAAGGACTGACAATACTGTGGTCTGTCAGCAGGTCTTCTGAGCCTACCAGTCGATATAGAAACTTTGTTGTCTGCTGTCGATATCCCTTCATGGCAGGCAGCATTGTCTATATGTACAAAAAAGTGCAGAACATTTCAGGCAGATTAGGCAATGACCTAACACAGGGGAATCAACAGAGGGAGAATAAGGGCATTTCAACGTGACAGGACGGACTGGACCCACAGCATGACAGTCCCACCTCAGAGAACTCTCAGATTTAGTGCCCAAACCTGAGCCACACACATCACCCAGAAAAGTGCTGCAAGTGACCTCCCTCCTACATAGCATGAAAGAGCAACCGCCTCTTTGGGTACTTCCAGGCCTCCTGATGAGTTTGGGCAGGGCTGGAGTACACGTACATAGACATTTGTGGTGCTGACACTGACAGACAGTTGTGCTGTATGAGCACGTCCCATGAAGAAAGGCGCTTGTGAGAGCACTGATGGGGACACAGCCCTGAGTCAAACTGAGCCTTACTCACATAATCCTCTTCACACTGGGAGTCAGATAACCCCAAGGTGACACCACTGCCTGCAGAAAAAGCTCTAAAATAACCAACACTAAAAGCTCGCTTATATTTAGAAACACTCACCTGGTATCTGTCCAAGATCCTGAAGTCCTGGCTAGTAGTTCTGTATGTTGCTTGCCCTACTGGGGACCTGGAAACACCTCCTTCTTTGGCTCCGTAAATCCCATCAACCAAGAGCAGTGCAGCGTTCACAACCTGGTCCAAATCAAAGAGCGGCAGTCCTCTTTCCCTCTTGGCCTGCCTGACTATCAGCTTGCGCCTCAGTCTTCGGGCCTCTGGGGTCATGCTCATGGCATTGGGACAGGCTTCTAGTCTCTTCAGCAGCAGCTTTTCCTCATAGATGCTAACAGAGGTATGCTTGGGAGCTCTGGGTTTAGCGTCCTTCTCCAGCTGTGGCTTCCTCTTGTCTCGCCCCCTGACCTGCAGTGATGCATTTGACTCTTCAGGATCTTCACTGTCACCTTCCATCCTTTCAGTTTTTTCTTCTTCACTCTCCACCTCCTGCTTGATCTGCTCAGCTGTCTTCACTTTTTTTCTACTTGCTATCACAGTGCCAGCGCCAGCTGTCCCACTGGGAGGGGGCACGTACTCTATTCCTGGGTCTATGACTCCATCTCCTTCCATCTCCTCATCATCTGTTCAAGAGATTAAAATAATCCAGAAAAAAAAAAAAGTAAACATCAAAGCCTCATTTCAAAAAGGACTGTCACAGGACTTTTCTGCTAAGAAGAAATAATGTCGGTTTACCCAGCACACTCCATTTTTTATATACTTCCGGGCCTCTTGATTTTGGACAGGAGGCACTGTAAGAAGTCCAATTTCAGGACACAGAATCAATCCCACTCCTAAGGTGTCTTGGAGTTTGGCACCCAAAAACATAGCACCCCTGAGCTGCAAGCTCATGCTCTTTGCCAAATGTTAAATTGTTAAAAATTCCTGAAGAGTGGGGATCAAGTGGTCAAGCTGGTGAGCTGTATCTTCAGGTAGCATACCCTGGAGAAGTTCAGTTTAATCTGAGGGAACAATTAGGAGTTACAGTAGCACAGGATTCGTCCCTCTACAGAACCTGACTATTCTTCCTTCCATCAAGAAGTGCTTTCTTCTCTGCTTTACTGGTTAGATTGAGGTCTAGGCTCCTTAAGGAACTAACAGAATTTAGCCTGCAACCTGACCAAAATTAGAATCTGTTTATCAGGATGTTCAAATTTATAAAACTACTGGAACATTACCATGAGAATAAAATTTCTCCCATTTAAACACACTCAACACAAAATCAGCGTTGCTGTCTAACAGTGTAATCTGTGTGCAGTGAAATGCTTACGCTGAGTGGTGCAGCAGTTGCTAGGTGAAATCTTCTACCTGCTTTTTATTCAGGATCCCTCCGAAGATAATAATGGTGGTTTCTTCTCACCTTAGAAGCTGGCGATACAACTATGGAAAACTAATCAAGACTTACATGCAACCAAGACAAACAGAATATTACCCCTTACTTTCCATCTTATCTTAAAAAGATCCTGTAGCTCACTGAAAGTTGTGGGGTTTTTTAACACCCTCCTAGACAACCACGTGTGGCTCATTATTAAACAAAAACCATGGCGTCTCTTACCATGAAACAGAGCCTGTGGTGGCATGACATCTGGGATGAGATCTGCTTCTGAGAGAAGGCTTGGAGTAGCTGAATGCGAGGCTGGAGTGCCAGGAGCAGAGAAGTCCAGAGATGGGGAAGGAGAAGGGCTTGTCAGAGGAGTGCGATCTGAAGAGCTCAAAGAAGAGAAGTCAATCACCTCTCCTTTCTCAAGGACGATATCGGGACGCCGGCCTCGACTGGTGAATTTAACGGGAGTGGAGGAAGTGCTCCGGTCCAGGAAGCCAGCTGCCTCCTTCTGGGCTCTCCGAATGTCCTTGGCTTCCTGAGTGCGTGATCTCTTCTCCTTCAGCTCCATGGCTGATTCGACTGGATTGCGGCTTACCCGCTTCCTGAGTCCTTCCACAGTAATGATGGGATCCAGAGGTGGTTTTGAAGCTGCTAAAGAAGTAGTCTGCTTATAGACACTGAGCTCCCGCAGTCACTGGATACATACTACACGGTCAGAAAAACACATTGACTACAAATTTTAGAAGATGTATTTTCAATATATGCAATCAATTCACTCTGGGACAAGTAACATAAAGCCAGTGCATAACTAAAGCCTCATTAAAGCCCCAGTCTAGCTCCTCTGCATAGACGGGAATTTGCATCTACTGACAGCAGAAAAAAAAACCCTCCCTGGGGTAAAGAGGAGCAGAGAAATTGTACATTTAATCTAAAAAAAACCCTGCAAAAATCTCAAAAGCCTTTAAATTAGTAAGCACAATGGAAAAAGCTAATAAAATATAACAGGCTTCTCACACTACAGTATCCGCACCATAGTCCTCTTAAGACAACCACTGGAACAGAATAATACTAAGAATCTGCCCCTGCACACAAACATGTGATTTTAAAGTAAACTTTTCTCATGCTTCCAGCTCGGCCAGCTCTTGCCCAGCTAGAAAACTACAAACCATCAGGGAAAGAGTTACCTTTTGCCTTTAGTGCAGATGCAGACAGCTTTTCTCCTTCAGGTTTCATCGTTGGGGGTTTATTATGAACCAGTTTCCACCACCCTGGTTCTCCAAATTCCTGCGCCCCAGAGCGGAAAAACAAGGGGCTCCCCACAGAGAGACAACCAGCAACTGTGCTCCACCATGTTGAGGTCTTTTTTCTAGGGTAGGAGAGGGGAAAACAAGTGTTAGGTCCCCACTTGCCAGCTATACTTTCATCCTGAAGCCTCCTCCCTCTGCCAAGATGGAAAGAACAGAGTGCTTCCACCCTTCCCTGATCACAGAATCATAGAATCATTTAGGTTGGAGAAGACATCTAGGATCATCAAGCCCAACCTTCATCCCAACATCTCCCTGGCCACTAGACCATGTCTCAAAGCACCACATCTACTCGTTTTTTGAACACCTCCAGGGATGGTGACTCCACCACTGCCCTGGGCAGCCTGTTCCAATGGCTGACCACCCTTTCAGTAAATAACTTCTTCCTAATAGCCAATCTAAACCTCCCCTGGTGCAACTTGAGGCCATTGTTGTTTGTCCTGTTGTTAGTTGCTTGAGAGAAGAGACCAACACCAGCCTCACTACAACCTCCTTTTAGGTAGTTGTAGGGGGATGATGTACTCCTTACACCCCCATCCTCAAAGATGTGAAGTATGAGTTAATTTATTCCCAAAGAACCACTCTGAAGGGCAAGCTACGATGTACTGCTGGGCTCTGATGCAAAGCACCATGCAAATGCAGCATAGTGAGATGCCATTTTTCTTTTGTCCATATGCCAAGCCTACAGAGGAGAGGTCTACCTCGCCATTGGAACCCCCAGCTTTCAAATGTTGACATTGCTACCTTCATTAACAATTTGACAATACAAGAATGGAAACAGGATCATAGTGATAGCCGTGTTGCTACAGCTGAGCTGGAGCCCTATCTCTGCTTGGGGTTTTCCTGCCATAAAACCTCTCCTGCAGCATGGGGAAGAGGATCCCTGCTAGTCAACGTACCACTAATCCACACTCACTCAACTATTTCTGAAGCACATTTTTGATCACTTGGAGACAGGGAGCTGCATTTAAGCCTTTGCCTCTGCAGGGCAGTGTACTCTACTGGGCATCTGAGCACGTTTTGTTCCTCTAAGAATTGATTACAGGGCTAAGTAAAGCATTGTTTAGGGAAGAAGTGAGAAGAAATATTTAAATACTGCCCCTGCAGCCAAAATCTGAGGTACTCCCTTGGCTACGGGAGAATCAGGTTCATTGTGTAGTCTAAGCTTGTATTTGCACAGAATCTCAGGATTCCTTCTTGCCCTTGCACACCTCCATTGGCAAAAACTTCAGTAGTCAGGCTAGGCTTGCCCAGCAGGTATTCAGTCCTATCTGACTGTTGCAATTACACACCTTGGGGTACTGGCCCTCAAATGTGGGGGATCAAACTCAGGTGCCCTAGATTAGAGACTGGAGCATTACAGTAAGTCTGGATAAACTGTACTTTAATATGCCAAGGAAGTGAAGCATCGCACGCCTTGAACAGCCACACAAACGGTTCGTCTGTCCCTGCTCCCTCAGCGGCTTGTTCAAGCAAGTGGGGAAACTGTGTTTGAGGCCAGTAATCACTTCATCTGAATTTTAATCAAGAGCAAGGAGTGTCCCATTACCAAGGCAAGTCTCAAAAGACAGCAGCAAATCCTGGGAGGTGATGGCTCCCTGAGCAAGGAACAACTGGCCATCAGCTGCTTTCCTGTCAGGGTCCCTGTGGTTTCCAGAGGGAACAAATACTAACGTTTCTGAGGACAGAGCAAGGAGGCACAGGCAAGCAATGGAAGCAAAGCCAAAGAGCATATCTGACTAGGCAGAATGGCCAGATCTTACAACAGAGAAATCCCTGGGGAAGAAAAGAAGCTGCAAAGTCAATCAAATCTGCAACTTCCAAGGCTCGCTCAGTTCCTTTCCCACCGCCACAGCACATGCATTAACAGCGAGACGTGGGTCTGACAGCTTCAGCATGCTCTGAAAAACTGTGCCGTTTGCCTATACAGCACACAGCTTATCGTGGTGTGAAGGCTGCCCTTCATGAGAAAAGTTCTTACTCCGACAGCTTCTTTCTTACACACACTGAAAAAAATTTCAGTGTTTGTAATGCCCGCTATGTTAAAGCTACTTTATTAAGAAATAAAAGAACCTAACAGATGAGGCCAAACTTTCCTTTTAGGAGAACTTGGTCCATGCAAGATTTACAGCCAACTAACATGGTACTTTGCTGGACCTCTTTTTTTTCTTTAAAGCCCAGTGACACCAGGACTAGCCCATTTGTTGTGACTCAAAGGCTTTGCAGGTTCATACACTACCTAAAGGAAGACAAGAAATAATCCAAAATATATGCATTTACATTGCTCTTGTGTGACATTCTTTGGGTCATTTTTACCCACTAAGAAGTGCTTATTCTACCCCTCATGACTACATTCAGGTTCTCAACATTAAATACTCAATTTTTTTTACTAGTGAGGCTCAAAAGAGACTTCACCAAATTAACCAGGATTCTTGTCCATCTGTATAACAGGTTTTAATTCCTTTGGCCACCAGCCAGACCTTCAGGGAAACATCGCATCTTTACCTGTTCCCTAATAAGAAAGTCCAGTGTTTCTCAATAAAAGCACAAATATCTTCTTTCCATCTGAAGTACCCCTGACGGCCTGTTCCTTCCAGAGACAAATTGTACATTGCCAGCATGACAACCTGAAACAGAAAGTGTCAGATACAAGTGAATCTTTCCTGCTTCATCTGATGAACTGCCCCCCACAGCCACCACACACAGACAAATCTTTGCTCCCTCATGAATATCTTATTTTTGCAACATCTCATAGGCAACTGCTGCAATCCATCTTCTTCCTGCTTTCATGCTGCCCGTTCTCATCCTTCTATTGTTAGATGCACATTCTCCCAGAGATTTCTCCCTCCCAGGGGAATAACAAGCTGCCTAGTTATACAGGTTTATGTTGAGATACAAGCTTTTGTGGCGGTTGTATAAATGAATTATATCACAACTGGGGTCCCAATGTAGTGTGGAGGTAGGGAAAAAGTCTTAAAAAAAAATAGTCACAAGTAATCCCAATAGCCAATCCATCAGAGACATAGCGACAACAGTCTTTCTAGCTACTTACTGTTACATTTCAAACTGAACAGACTGTAAACTCCCTGTAAAATTACATATCTACTAATTGTTCTGGGTATGCAAGAATTAAGTTTGTCTCCAAGTGGTCTTCATTAAACACAACCCATTTACAGCTCATTCACATGCCTCACAGTCAAATGCAGTCTGACCTATTACATACTCAAACTAAAGGGCGGGTTTGAAAAAATATCACACCTCTTTGTAAGTAAATCCTAGGTGACCAGCTGTTAATTACATTTACCCAGTTCATCTGAATACAACTAAAGCCGGCTGGACTGGGATCATCTTTCAACAATCACACTGCCTCCGTTGGCTACTAGTTCCAATACGGACTTACTCTTCACTGTCACAAAAGTTTGAAATGTGGTTTTCTTAGGGAGATGAGTCTCCTCGGAGTGGGCCATAGCTTTCTGGAATGCATTGCTGAAGATGCCAAAACGAGGAAATACAGACCACTCTAATGTCACCTGTACCCTGTTTCTGCCTCGCAAGCCCTCTTAGTTTGACAACTATTTAATCTAGGATTTTGTAGATTTTAAATCAGGTGAGAGAGACGGTGTCTCAAAACTTCAAAAACAATTCTGTTTTAAACTGGCTAAAGATAAGGATCTGTTGAGGCCACACACTCTGAAGAAAAAAACCAAACCAACAAAAACCACTGTCCCCATTTTTCCTACTTCAGATGAGCTGATTTGACCACTTTCCTCAATTCGACTTATACCAGAAACAGCAGCATTGATCTTGTCTGTCCTTCCGAAGAAACCTGTTAGCAACCTTTGCTCTCCAGACCTGTAACTTGCTGAAACTGCTGTCTGCTAGCCACAAACTGCTATGCCAACCTTTTCCCCTTGCACAGCCCTGCGCTGGGCACCACGAGCAAGCACTATAGGAGTTACAGCTGATGGTTTAAATTATCTGTTATGAGACAACACACTGTTACAGTCCCAAAAGATGCAAACAGATGTCTCGCACATACTGCCTGATGCTCAGCATGTGGAAGCACTTAATGCTGAGCAACAGCTGCTGCCTGATCAAATTCATTTTATGCAGAAGCAGTCAGCGCTGCCTGCGGCCCCTCCAGCGCCCTGCTTAGAGCAAGATGACGTGCAGTGGTCACCCATATGGTGGATGCTGCATAATGCAAATTATTTGATTGCTGAGGTGTACAAGTGACTGAAATAGCAAATTCCAGCAAACAATGTTGCTTGTGAGTAAGCAGCCAGGTTGAAGCTTTGCACTAGGGAGCTGGCAAGCTTTCTGTTTGTATGTTGCCACCTTACTAGTTTACTCATATACACAAAAGACTGTTCATGCCCAGCAGCCAAGTTGCATTCATTTTGCTTCTCCAAACCTGCCTGAAGCCATGAATTTATGAGCAACATAAGGGGAAGAAAAAGAGGGAAGGGGGAAGAGAAAAGGGAAAAAAAAAAAGAAAAAAAAAGAGGTTTGTATTATCTTTCCATTTACCTGCTAAATGCCCAAGTTCTAATACGCAAGCAATCCTTACCTAATTAATTTCTGAATTTCATGCATATGTTTCCTTGTTACCTGATTCTCCTTTTCTAGGTAGCTCATACACAACAAATAATAATTTTGGAAAGTCCTGTGGTTCTGCAGGCGCATATGGTCTACTTACTTGTTGCCATGTTAATCTCAGCCGTTCAAATTGCTCCTTCCCATCTTCTGAGCAATCAGAGCAAGTGAATCTGAAAAAGTTATCTCCTTTGAGGTAGCTGAGCTGTTCTCTCAGTTGACCTAAAATGAACAGGCAAAAATCAGCTTCTTGGTCCTTTTACAGGAAAAAGTGCTCCAAAGGAGATTTGGATTTCCTACAACATCAGGCAGAAAAGTACTTTTTGCCTTTTTTCCAGAGTCCAGAGACCCAGACAGTTCCCAGGAAGCCTCAGAACTCCCTACAATGGAAGGCATAGATTCATTTTAGAGTTGCAGCAGCCAGCAGTGACCAACTGAAAAGCACAGGCATAAAAAAAAGGGGCGATCTACTTAACATCTGAATGCAGGTACAAAGCCAAGGATTTCCTTGTTTCCTCTGCATTTCTCATTCCTTCTTGTTTCCCCAGGACCTATATGCTTCAACAAATAACTGTTTTCCCACTCTACTTAAAAAAAAAAGGCAAGCTGACCTGTTAAAAAAAGGTGTGCTTCTGCAAAGGCTATCAGAATATACAAGAATTCTCTTCCATGTCATCTTTCCACTCACTGCTACATGTCTTCACAGCTCTTTCCCTGTCCACAAATTGTTACTAAAGTGAGAGTGTCGGTCCCTGTTTACAGCAGCCTCCAGGATGTACTGCAGCAGATGTGGCACGAAGCTTTAAGATATTTATTTCTCCTGTCAGGGGAAGGTTTTCTTTCCTTGAGACTGAGAGCCAAAAGAACAACCCGACGTTATCAGGAAACATTCTTTCTTTACTGCAGTTGATGCATTAGATCCCAAATCAGCAAAGTACTTCAGCATATGCTTTGCTGTGTAAAGCTAAGCCTGCATAAAAGTTTGTTTGAACAAAAGCCATCTGCTGGGATAGAACCACCTGTAAAACCCCATGCATCCAAAGTTACATGCTCTAATTCTATGTTTCTGCAGTAGAGAGAAAAAAAAAACCCAACATCATATGAATCAGGACTTCTAAACTTCCCAGGAGTTAATTTACACATACATGAAAAATTTAAAAATTAAAATCACAGGACCGCAAAACAATTAAGAATACAGCATTTCTGAAAATTCAAGCATGAAGGGTCTTTCTCTAAAAGTATGACATCTCTTCTACTGTATAACAACACCAGCATTTGTAATATATGGATGCTCTGCTTCTGTAGTAAATTGCTGAATCTAAGTATTAAATTTGCACCTGTATCTGATGAGGGAAAAAGCCCCACACTTAGTAGATTAACAGAATTTCTACATGGCAATTCAATGTATAAAGTGATAATTTGTCTGAGCACGTCAGGGATCTTCACAAGCGACAACTGACACCTGTACAACTGAACAAGCAGCAAAAAGAACAGCATTTTGCTTTTCCAGCTCATTTACTTTGCACATTTGTATCTAGTTACTGTTGCTTTGTGATTGGCTTTTTCTGCTCTTTGGATATGTTCCACAGCAACGAGAGAGAGAAATATCTTTATAAAATAAAACAAATTGAGTGTTAAATCGAGTGGTCCGAGATGAGATATCTCATGCTACTGTTAACTCTGCTCCATTATTTTTATTAAAAAATTTCAAATTAATATGTCCCTTTAACTGCATACTACCTTAATAGTACAATGCTGGTTCCATTACATTAACATCAAAACACTCACTAATATGCCTTGAGAGATTTTTTACACTGTAACATTTGGCAAATTATAAGATGGCAAAAAGGGCAGCTCTGACATAAAAACCCAACAAAACTACCCAAACAAACCCAACAAAACAACTGGTGCTTAGCAGTATCTAGCTTTTGGATCTAATAACAAATCCGATAATCTAAAATTTAGAAAGTGAAGTCTAGTCTGTTACATTGCTAACAGCACATAGCTTATGTCAAACAGCAGTAGCAGAAGGATTAAGTTTTGTGGTTTGCTCCAAACGCCTCCCAAAGCTAGCTGCTGGACACGCTTCTCTGAAAGCTAACTTAAATTCACATTATCAAGAAACCATTAAGATTCAGATTTAGCCATATGCTCCATGGATGTGGCAAACTGACCACGCATGTGGCAAACTGACCAGAAGGGAAAAAAAAAACCAAACCAATATGTAACACCATCCCACAGCCCTTTTCCTCCACAGAGCTTTACAGGAAGGGGTCACCATCTTTATCTGAGTGAGCAAAGAGGCCAAGTTGCTTGGCCAAAGTTACCTAAACATGCCAGCAGCAAGACTCAGGAGGGTGTGCGTGTTTCTCAAGTCATACCCTTGTTCTCTACTAATTAAAGACAGCCCCATTTCTTTAAAGGGAATGCCAGCTTCAGACACCCATACAGTTCAAAGATCAAAGTGCCTAACACACTCTGCATGGAGCCTCACTGCCTGATGCCAGCGATGCCGAGACAGCTTTTCTCCTTCAACATAAAACCACAGAGTCATAGAATGCATTGGGTTGTAAGGGACCTTCCAAAGTCATCTAGTCCAACCTCCCTGCAGTGAGCAGGGACATCTCTAACTACATCAGGGTGCTCAGAGCCCCATCAAGCCTGGCCTTGAACATCTCCAGGGTTAGGGCCTCCATCACCTATCTGGGAAGCCTGTTCCAGTGTTCCACCACCCTCATAGTAAAGAGCTTCTTCCTAATGTCTAATCTAAACCTACCCTTCTCTAGTTTAAAGCCACTGCCCCTCATAGTATTGCTACATGCCCTTGTAAACAGCCCCTCCCCAGCTTTCTTGTAGGCCCCCTTCAGGTATCCCCATAGAATGGGGTACAGCTAAACAAGGGCTGCCCCATAACACAGCTCTGCAGGCCAGCACAAACACCCGGCAAACAACCACCACAGCAACACAATCCAGACACAACATAAGTGGCAGGCTTACTTGCTGGAATCCACTTCTGGCACTTCTCACAGTAATAGGACATTTCTTCCATCCAGGATGCGTCACCTTCATCACTGTTCAGAGAGTCCCCACTCTGGTCATGCGATAAGTCCACCGAAGCCTGGTCCTCAGACTCAACAATCAGGAGGGTCTCCCCTTCCACCTCACCCTCCTCCAGGCCCTCTGAGGTGGAGGTCCTGGTGGCTTCATCATCGTGGCGGCTCAGCAGTCCACTCATGTGAACGTTATTAGCCATCCTAGATGGTGTTTGCATAACAATGAGCTATTCTTCCCCACATTGGCAAGTCGATCCACGCTGGATATACCAGCCAAGTCTCCACAGTCAAAATACCTTAGCAGAGGAAATGTTTTGTTTCTGCCTTAGTTTTTTGGGACTGGATTATAACCTATACAAAAGAAAGAGTCCTTCACAGATTACCTCTGTTTGCTGAAACACTTACAAGTAGTTAGATACCAATGATGTCCAAATGTCTTTAATCAAACCTCTGGACTCAGGTCTGTGCCTAGGATCGCTGGGACCCTTTTCCCATTAGCGCCTTGTCTCTTTCTTCCATCAGCTGCTTTGTCAAAGCAATCTGCTCTTCTAGCAGGCGAATATTCTCCTTTTTCTGATTTTGACGCTCAAGATCTCTGAGAACTCCACTGTGCAGCCTCTGAAAACACAAGGGACAGGATTTATCGCAGCCTAATGGATGCTGAACGCCATCAGCCTCCACCCCGGCTCTAATCCCTGCTGCGGGGCTGTTCACCGTGCTGCCTTTGCAAGTCCTCTGCCACAGCCGCTTAACTTGGTTTGAATCTAAAACTACAGAAGCTCATATCCAGTATTGATAACTTAATAGTACTACACCAAAAAGTGCTTTATTTGTACTCAACTCAGATGGGTGGGTTTACTAAGATTTTTTTATTTTAAAAGTTTCTAGTTCAGTAAAGCAAATAAATGCTACACGTAATTCGCATGCCATGCAGGACGAACACAACCTGTAAAATCCTGTTACCCCTGCCCTAAATCTTTACCAAATCCAACTATCTCCCCAAAACTTCTCTGCTTGGAGAGAATTTAGTGGCAAACTGGAAATTATTTTAAGAAAAACTGCTGTGCAGCTATCTTCATGTGCTTCTTTCTGCTCATGTCTTACTCTTAAAAAAATACCCTGTGAATCCTGGCTGCAAGGCCGATAAAAGCCCCACAGCCTGCTTATGGCAAGCTCTTGAAAAAGCAAAGCACTTCATTCAAGAAATCTTCCCTTTACATAATTATGTAACACAAATCAGGAGTTTTCAAACTGGTGAGTAAGGCCCCTAAGTGCTGTAAAAAAGCCCTAAGAAAATCCCAGCTACTCTTGTTTCCTCCATACGCTTCTCGCTCTCTCTTTGCTACCTAGAAGTGTTTCTTCACTCTTATAATCAGGCGAAACATTTAAACTTTATCTCTCACCAGGGGGATGCAAAGGAAGTGAAACCAGAACTGGTGACATGGCTTGGGGTGGGGAAAAGGAGGGGAAGGACTAGCTGGGAACCAGCTGCTATAGTCCAGTGCACAGATGAGATCAGACACGGGATGGAGGGGATGGCAGGGCTGACAGTAACTCTGGAAAGAAATGGGGAACACGTGAAGTGTTTAATCAGTTGTGCATGTGACATACAAGCTGAGATACAGCTCCCTGGCAACTTCAGCCAACCACAGCGGGTGCTGCTGCCATCCTTCCAGCCCTAGGCTCCCTGCTCTGATTGTCACACCCCAGAGTTAGGCTCAGCCAGCGGGAAACAACTCTCTCTTTTTTTTCCTTTGCAAAGCATGTCATACTCTCCTGATTTAACTCCCTGAGCTGGCTACTCCTACACAAGTGCCAGCGCAAAGGAGAACACGGGATGCCCAGTCCACTTTGGTGGTTTGGCTTCAACTCCTTGACTTTTAGATATTCACACACTTAGTAGATTTCAAAACAATAGTTATTATCTTATCACAAAATATGATGCATGAGGACAGAAGTATTATAAATGAGTAAAAACGTGAAATGATTGTTGAGAGCCAAGCCTGGCTCAAATCTAAATCAAGCTCTGTGATTGCAGAGTGATTTAGCCCAACTAAAGATGAGAATCTTCAGTTCAAGTTAAGTTTAGTTAAAGCGTTATCCACCTGCCTAATTTACCAACTCATGCTCAGCTTGGATTAAGGAAGAAGGGTTCACAGGTACCAAGGTTAGCCACTGGATACTGGAGATATTAATAAATTATTTAGCCTAATGGTAAAAAAAAAAAAAAAAAAAAATCATTTATTTGACCTGTTTGAATGATGCCAAAATGGACCCGCAAGTAGTTTATTTTAAAGCTGACCCTGAAGTCATTTTAGAAGATGGTTGTGATTATTATTTGACAAGTTCTCACAAGTCAAGAATAAAGTAGAAAGTTTTTGTTTAAGAAATATTTTATCTTGTTAAGAAAATGCACAGACATGTCAGTCAATAATCAAAACTCTCTGGAAATTAATCTAATAAAAACAGTTCCTTCCCATCAGCTTCCATCTGAACTCAGATTACAAATTAGTAATTGCTAAAGATGGAGTTAATAAACGTATTATTTCATTGTTATTAATTAATAACAATGATGAAAAGATGTGGGGATATACAAAATAATTTTAAAACTACATCAATCATATAATTCTTTTTCCTTCACAAAACAGCTATTCTGCAATCTTTCAGATGGTAAATGCATTCACTTTGAAAATGCAGTTTGTAAAACACACTTTTATAATTTGAGTACTATGAGTGACAAAGAGCTATGAAAAAATTAATCTTCTCACCTTCCTCTATTCTCAGAAGTTAGGCCTGCTTGTTTTCTACGTCATTTTAGATAAATGTGCGCAAGCTCAAATCACTTTATGCCTAGCATATCAATTCATAAAAGTCAAATGTTTATTAATCTGCATAAAGATAAACCTGAAATAATCCCTACACCAGGCCTGAAGAATGCTACTTATTTCCATTCCGTTATCTAAATAACTGAGTCCCTGAAACCTGAAGCCATTATTCCCTGACTTGGACATGAAGAACTATAAAGAGAAGATCTCAGATTTCATTTATAAAAGATAAGCTTTGAGCCTTAGCACTTCTGAATAGCAATTTAAAATTAAGTTAAACTGATTGCTGGAAAAAAGGAATTGAGCATTTTGGCTTCACCTCTGTAGGAGCAGTGTCTCGAGGAATGCTAATATCCCTGCAGACATATACAGGTTAGCATCAAGTTCAGCTTATGGAGGAGATCACTTCTAATGCCAGAGGCCTGGTTTGTGAACCCACCCCCATACGTACAGGTCAGGCAGCTCTGAAGTCATGAATTCCCTACGCAGAGTTCACAGGCTGTGCCTATGCCTGGGTGTTTGGAAGGATAGCAAAGAATAGACACTGGATCTGTCCCCCAAAATCTCCCAAAAGTTTTGTTGTTGCCAGCTGGATCCTTTGACTTCTCCATCTCTAGGACGCTCAGCAAAACTGCCTCTCTGCTGGCAGACTGGCAGCAGCAACACTGATACCTTCCACAGCAGTGGCTGCTTCCAGCTGTGGAAAAATAAGTTAAACAGACCCATGGGGAGAAAGCTGCACACTATTGTCTCATTTGGGAAACCCAGGATCTCCTCAGGCAGAAGCTTGCAGCAGTGATCTCTGGCGTAACAACCAAAGCAATTTAACATTATTCTGCAAACCAACCAACAGCTACAGCATAGAGCAACAAGAAGAGGCAAAGGGCAGCAACTCCCTGTTTTCTTCCTGTTATCATCAGAAATACATGAAGCAACCAGAGGGCATTAACCATACCAACTCATTGGCAGGTCCACCACACATTTTACTAGGGTCATATTTCATACACTGGTAGAGTGCACACCATAAACTTGCAGTTGTGCCCTTAATGTACCCGTGTTGTGCACATGAGTTATGATGCAGTCTCTACATACGAGGGGACTGCTGTCTTGCGCAGTGCTCAGCACGGATCCTGACCAGGTACTCGGTGTTTAGTTTTCCATTCCTTGCTCAGCCTGTTGCCCGAGGCATTACTCCATGATACACAGATCCCACTCTGATGGTGGCATAGCTAATTTACCCGTAGACTGTTTTATGCCTGTTACCGCTATAGAATATGAACTTTTTGTAAACATTGATTTAGTTTCAGTCTCTTTATAAGATGAAGGAGAGATATTAGCCAAAGACTAACATCAAAAACATTCATTAAGTTTAGGTGTCTCACTGAAACACCCAAGGGTGATTTTTTCCAGAGCATCCGTTATTCTGCAGCATAGGCTCAAAGCACACCTCCCATTTATTTCAGCTGTAGTTTAGGAGCATTTAGCACGTATTCCTGCCAGACCTCAAGGCAGGCACCCTGAATTAACTAGCAACCACATACAAAAACCTGAGCTTAAGTGATGTACCCAACATACACATCAGCTTTGGCAAATGCAGAGCCATCACCCGTTGCTACTTCCAAGAAACTGACCTTCTGCTGTGCCATTCAGTGTTTTCCAACTTCTGTAGCACAGAAAACCTCCCTGTTTAATTACCGCATGGTATTTCTGTTAGCTTGCACCTTGCCTGTCCTGCCAGAACAAGAGGGGAGCCAGGGCAGGCTGCGCGGCACTGAACCACACGGTTTGCCCTTTAGCAGGAGACATTTATGGAGCTCAGGAAAAACAGAGCACATGCACTGCCAGAGCAACAAGTGCCAGCGGGACAGCACAGCTGGGCAGGCAAGAGCCCTGGGAATGCTGCCAGGGTGGTGCGCTTGGGCTGAGAAGGTGCAGGATTCCATCCTTCCAAGGGCCTAGAGGGTGCAGAATTCCATCCTCTCTGCAGCATAACAGCCCCAGCTGAGGGAGAGAATGGGGAACCTGCCTCCACTGAGCCTGTCCCAGGGCCTCACCCTGGAGCTCCCACCTGCTGCTTGCCCCTGAAGGCGCCCACGGGACGGGATAAGGGAGCGGGCGCAGCTGCCAGAAGATGGGAGGGGCAGATGCCAAGGCAAGAAAGGCGGGGAAGGGCTGGTTCGTGGCGAGCGGGAC
>VZZY01021574.1:59220-72219 GCA_013400335.1 Eurystomus gularis | reverse complement strand
AAGCGGCGGCTCCCGGCCGCCCGTCCCGCACGTGGAGCGGCCCACGGGGCTCCACGGCTTTCCCGCCTGGGGTCGGGGCGCCCTCGTAACTCATGGAGCAGGCCCGGGCCTGTGCCCTGCGCCTGAGGGCTGAGGTGTGGCGCCTCGTCCTCGGCGTGGTGGGACCACAGCGGGGACAGTGTCCTGCAGCCCATGCTCGCCTAACCGAACCTGCGCTGTGCTGGGGCAGGAGGGTCATCGCTCTGCCGGGGCCGGCCAGCTGTGCTCTTCTGACCAGAAGTGCCGATGTGGGCAGCTAAAAAAGGGGCTTTGCCCCATCACCGCCATCGAGTGCCCCTCATGGGAAGGAGGGTGGCCAGCTGGTCCGGTGCCTTCCCAGACGGGGTGTTTGTTGGAGCTTCCTGCTTGGAGTGTGCTTGCATTTCCAATGCGGTTGCGACTGAAAAGCAAACAAAAGGAGGTATCTTCTGAGTTCAAGAAGTATTTTTGCTTTTATTGCACGAAGACCTCCACTTCTGCGCTTTCCTCGCCCAGAAAACCCAAATTGCATAGGACAAGCAGCTGGAGAAAGCAGCTCTTCAATTGTTTGGTTTCTTCTCATTGTTCAGTGTGTGGCCTTGGGCCTCATGTTTGGCAGTTTTTCGTGCTCTGAATTCAACGTTATTTCTCTCCCCGGGGGTTTTGCCTGGCACCTCCTCACTACAGTATCTGAGTGCTTTACAGAAGAAAACTTATGTTGCCAGTGCTCCTGTGTGAGGGCAACAGATGGCTATCGTGAATTACTTTGATCCACCATGTTCAGATGAGCTTCAGGCTTCAGCTGGAGGACTTCAGCCTTTCAGGGCACTTCCACCCTTTAACACTTAAAAGCATATTTTAGCTACTGTGTAAAGCATACCTGGCTACTGTGGACCAGACAGAGGCTCAGGTCACACTCCTAAAAAGCAAGGAGCTTGGCAGCAGTCACTACTGCATTAACACCCCAATGAGCACATCAGAGGTGCAGAGCAGTGTCTCTTACAAATGTGTCAAACAAAAGGATATCTAGTGGGGAAATAGGATATACCACAAGATCTGCAAAGCCCTGAAGGAGGCCAGGGAGCCATCATTCACCATTTCCCACAGCCTAGGGGTAATCAGTGGGTGTAGGGGTAGCTTAAGCCAAGCAAAAAGAAGGTTGCACCATGTGCGAGTGACTTGGGAAGTCATTGCCCTTGGTACTGTACCAATTCCTGGAGCACCCTTCATGTCTGGATACTCCTCTTGTCTCACGAACACCATAAACCGCAAAGGAATGGGAAGGTGGGAGGTTTACTGTAAAAGGTGTAGGCTTATTGTACTTCTTCTTGTACTTTTTCCTCCTAACATCTGCTGCAGCTCACTGCCAGCCATCTGATGGGGCACAAGGAATCGCAACCTCAGCAGGTACCACAGTCCCTGTCTCAAAAGCAGGCTTGGATGTTTCCAGGTGGAGCTTAGAAGAGTTACAGCGCAGTTACTGCAAAGGGATGGCAAGGTCGCATCTCCAGCCCTGTCTGGAGTGGAAGAGGAAAACCAAATGTGTGAAGTCAGTCCCTCCTCATAATCTTTTTCATCTGTCTGCTGAATGAATGTGATTAAAATGAAAGGCAAAATTAGTAGGAATGATAATATTGCAATTGAGTCTAATAGTTTTGCTCACATCAGTGTGTTTACTGTTATTAAGGCTTATGCATTAAGTGCTTGTAACGTGTCCAAGGCCACTGGAGTGCCAAGAACAGGGTTGAGCCAGATGTGCAGCAGGCGGATGTGAGCCAGCACAGTGCCCTTGGCACCATGGAAAGGTGCAGCTCACCCCAGCTGGAAGCTGAGCTGCTCTACCTAAGCCTGCCGTTAATCACTGGAGGGGCCAAAACCCTGGGCGGGGAACGTTCAGGCTGTGCTTTCACGGCCCGAGTTCCTTCCATGGTAGTTCAGGTGTTTCCACTCTCCTCCCAAGGGCTTGGTCTTGCTGAAGTGCTTGCCTTCCTTGCCAGGGCCCTGCTCTTCTGCTTTGGGTGGTTGCCCACTTCCTGTGCTTGGGCTGAGCTTGTTCAGGGAGGCAACCTTCTGGTAAGCCCAGCCATGGACCAGATTAGCAGCTGGGTCCGTCTTAAATCCCTGCAGCAGCAACAATGTGGAAAAGCCCATTTTCCTTTTTCTGAGACTTTTCCAGCTGGGTTGGGTAAGCCTGGCCAGAGGCTCACTGCAGAGGCAGGAAGGTGGAGGTGATGGATGAGGGAGGTGGGAGCACCCAGTGGTGATACCACTGGGGAAAGCCTTTAGAGAGAAGGAGATTTCAGAGTTCCCACCCAATGAACAAATGTTGACTGCCTCAGGCCCACGCAGAGATGTCTCACACAGCCAGTGGAGTGCATGTGACTGGCAAAGTGACTTGCAAGGAGACAAGCCACGTTGCTGATGCTCTCAAACAGCCTGAGGCAGAGGGTGAACTTGTGCTGAGGGAAATGTGGCTCAGGAGGGCCTCTTTGCTGGCTCTGCTGGTTGCTCTGTGTGTGAGGTTTCCTCAAGCGCTTTGGCTGCCAATAGCTGGTTCTTGGTATGTTGTGCCTATACCTTTCTTTGATGCCCTCTTTCCTGTGCCTTAGTTCCACCTGTGCTGGCCAGGGCATAACAGCACATGTCATCTTGTGGAGATGGGGTTGAGCACCAGTCAGGGAAGGGCTGACTCAAAGGTGAGGGAGACTGTGAAAAGATGAGGGTCATTTATGCCCTGGGCAAACAGCTTAGATCTCTGTGGTGATATTGGATAACATGTCTGAAGTCATACTTAGGGGGCATTTTTGTCCTGGTTTCTGAAGAAAATGAAGCTTGTGCAACCTCTATGCCTCAGCTGCCCCCTCCTTCCTCTCCATGGTCTTACATGGGTGTCTGCCAGCCTCCTTGGTAAGGCTGTGTTGCAGTTCCTGTCTCAGTAAGACTTCCATGTTTATTCGCCCATTCCAACCATTTTGATGGACATGGAGGAGTTCTGGCTCAGGCTCAGCTTTGTGTAATGGGTGGTTACACTGAGCAGGTGAGCATCCCAGGAAAGGAAGGGGTGGCAGTGTCAGCTCAACCCTATATTAGCCACCAGAGAATCCACAAAACAGGGCATTCAGTCATGACTTGCCTTTGTGGGTCACCAGTAGCACTAAAGCCTAAGGAAAACCCTGCAAAATATGACAGGGGATGGAGATAAAGTTTGAACTGAGCCAGTTTCCGAGTTCGTGGCCTGAACCACGGCCTGTCTCCCCCTCCGTTTCTCCCGTGTAACAGGAGGAACCAATCTCTCTTATCAAACTGCAAACAAACAAACAAAAAATTGCAAAGGGTGTGCTTTCACAAAGCTTTGGGGTTTTTTTCCCAGGGGTTTTGGTGAGCTAGCTGTCCTTCCCTCTTTGCAGAGCCTGCTCTGGCTTGGGACCGGGTGGGCATGCACGTTCAGGCATGCGTGCTCTTGCAGGTGAGTTTGCACGCACCTGGAGCACTCCACCAAGACACAATGGCTCGCCTACCTCACTGATGACCCAAAAAAGCCCGAACCCAGCCTAAACCAAGTTCTCATTTGCCTCGTGAAGCCCCTGGAGGATGTTGCGGTGCTGCTATTAGGAATCTGCCCCAGAGAGCCACGCTGGTGCCTGGCCACCCTCTCTGGCACATGTGGCCCCAGGCCACGGGGGTCCAGGCGTGCGGCTGGCGAGCGGGGGTCTAGGTGCCTGTGGCTGCATCAGAGGTGCATCGGGGTAGGTATGGGCTGAGCACATGAGAAAGCCTGCTGAGGAGGGGAGCACGCTGTGCCTGCTGTTATTGACAGTGATTTTCCTCTTATGGCAGTGCTAATAATAGCAGCAAAACCATACAATTGCTACGTTGGTAGGCAATTTCTGCTCACGGTGATGCTTACTCCCCCTCCAACAGTGGCAGACCTTGTTGTGGCAGCGTACGCATCAATTGTCCAGGTGTGGCCACCCGGGCCCCGCAGTAAATGTTTCTATCGGATTTGCTGGTGGGGGGTCATGTTGGTATTCAAAACCTTGGAAAATGCAGAGGCAAAAATGGAAATGTGCTAAAGTTTTTGTGTCCCTCCTCTGTAATTAAGAGATAGGGTCACTGGGGTCTTCTCCATGCACAGAGATTAAAAAAGTAATTTAAATTAATGACATGTGTGCATTAAAAATGCCTTCTTTTGACCCACTTAGCCTCCTCCCTAGGCAGGTGGAGGTATGCCTGGCTTGGGTGAGTTTTATTTTCTGATGAGCATGACTGAAGTGAAAGCCACCCTAGCTCATGCCCTCAGTGTTTGTACAGGGGCTCCGTGAGCCTCTGACCCACTCTTGCCAGCAATTTGGATGAATTTTGTTGCTCTTCCCATGCGGACAAGCCCCAGGGCCCTGACGGTTTTTCCCAGTGAGCTGGAGGGAAGCAAGTCAGATTGTCCTGAGATTTTAACAATGGAGAGAAGAGAAAACTAGGGGAGGAGCCCTTCTGTTACTCTCCTGCGAGCAAGGGAGCATGGAAGCTCTCCTTCCCTTTGCAGAGCAGCCTACAAACAGTTATTTTTTATTTCCCCATTCACTTCCTCCTTCAAGCAGGGAGGACAGAAACCCAGGGCAGCCGCTACACGAGCCCTGTTGGTTTTATAGCTGGGTGATGTGTGGTTACACGTTAGCCAGACAGGCGCAGGGTGGCCGTGCCAGCAGGTCACCTCCAGGTAAATAAACTAAGGTGTGGGCTCTGCCGCCGCCGTCCGCCCCACCACGGCCTCGTTTTGCCCTGGCTAGAGGGTGCGAAGGGACCTCTTGTGTTCCCAGCTACCCCAGGCTCCTTCCCCGGCATCTCTGGGACGGGGTGGAAGTGAGGAGGGTGATCTGGATGCTGCCTCCCCCCTACATCTTGTCCTGCTTTTCCCACGGCACAGCTTGTCCATGCCCTTTGTTCTGGGGTGCCGCAGTGGGTATCCGAGCTGGGGAGCTGCGTCCCGGCTCCCTCCCGCATGCGCTTCCCCTGAGCAGGGACGGGTGGTTGAAATGCAGAGACTTTGGCAGAGGCCAAAGTCTACCCATGTGGCAGTGAGGGGAGGATGTAAATCCAGCACTTTATAATTATATTGGTGGTAATCGCACAGACCCTTGCCCGTGGACGGCAGGAGGCGGGTATTGCGGCAGCGCTGCTGGGAGTTGAGGGCAGAGACGCTGACGGGTGTGGGGTTGGGTTTTTTTTTTCTCATGGCAAACATTGTAAAAGGCACCAAGAGATAAAAAGCCTTGTGAAAAAAAAAGAACCAAACCGACAATCACCCCACAGCTTGCACAGCAAAGGTAACGCTGCCCCAGCACCAGGGCCGCTGCAAGGCAGGGAGGTGTGTAGCTTCTCGGTTCCTAAAGCAGGGTGAGCCCTGCAGAGCACAGGGTGCTGCGCTCCCTGTCTCCCACCCTTCTGGGGCTCCCTGGGGGCTTCTTGGGCTGCAGCAGTGCAGCCATGCAGGGATCAGGGAGAGGAGGGCTAATGTTGGGGTTTGGTCTCAGCTGGGGTGGGTAGGGAGGGGGCAGAGGCACCCATGGGTGCTGCAGACAGCATCGAGGCCCCTCCAGTTGTCAAACCACAGCTGCAGGGAAAGCCTGTGTGGAAGCAGCACCGCTGAGCTCCATGGGCAATTTTGTAGGCAGCGGGTGCATATCCTGAGGCTTAACTCATGCTGGGCGTGTTGGAGCATGTGCTCTGCCTTAGCACAGATGGGACAGGCAGGGTCTGTCCGGCAGTGGCACTGGGTCCCTGCTGGGAGCCAGCCCTCCCTGTGCACCCTCAGTACCAGGACATGGAGTGGGAAAGGTCCATCTCTAACTCAGCAGCATTTGATCAGGGGTTGGGACACCCCAACTTGTCCCCTGACGTGGCTTGGAGCAGACTTCTGCTCAGACTAGCATCAGCAGTGCCAATGGCTAGCACTGTCCTGGTGGTCCTCCTTGTTGAAGAGATGCTGAGAGGAGTCCAGATGGACGTCATCTTCTCTTTCTACTGCTGCCCAAACATCTAGGGAGCTGCAGTGCATGGGTGCTTGGCCAGGGGTGGCAGCGGTGGGACCATTCCCGAGCACCCAACCTGAGACAGTTATTCCTTCCTCCAGCTCATCACTGACCCTCTATACCCTTGTCACTGGTCCATGATGCTATTAATCTTCCCATTCCCCCCCAGAAAGGAGAGGGATGGCAGGGACAGCACAGACAACTCAGCCGGCCCCTCTTGGGGTTTTTTGAAATCCTAAAGAGATGCATGGACTCCATATGCATACAATGGGGTTTATGGCAGCGGTCATCGGGCAAGAATGAGGAAGCCTTGGGGGCCCCAGAGATGCCATTTGTCCTTGGGGAAGGGACAGGTGATTTTTTGCTGAGGTTCGGGCTTGGAGCAGGATGGCAGAGCTGGCAGGGCCTGTGGGAGTGGGGAGTGCAGCTCTCCGTGGCACCCCCCTTGGTGCAGCAGCGTATCAGCCTATGCCAGCTGCAGGAAGCAGGCATTTCAAAGGTGTTTCAAAAGCACTCTCATTATTTTTAGGAACCTGGGAATGCTCTGACTGGATCAGACCCAAGTTGTGGCTCATCCAGCTTTTTTCTACCAGCACCAGCTGACACCTGCCTTTTTGGGGAGAGCCTTCCCAAGTGAGCTGGGCAAATGCCAGCTCCCTAACCCCTAGTAAAGTGTTGTGGTCCCAGTCGGCTGATGGGACAGGCTGGCCTTGCCCAGCAGACGGGCTTCACCTCCTTGCTTGAACTCTCAGCCTCCATGAGCAAGTACAGCGTGTCCCGACAGCAACACATCCCAAAGCAGCACATCCTGACGTGTCATGCATCCTGACAGCAGTGCATGCTGATGGCAGGAGATCCCGACGTTCCTGATGGCAGCAGATCCCAACATGCAGTGCATCCTGATGGCAGGGAAAATGTGTCTTTTCCAGGGCGATGCCTCCTATCTGCATGGGTCAGCCCCCTGAAGCAAGCCACTGGTCAGGCAGCGAAATGGGAACATGGAAATGTGGTGATGCTGAGAGTCAAGGATGATGTGGGGAAGGAAAACACGTCTCTCAAGGATAAAGCCAGGGCATGTTGTTTTGGCAGACCACCTGCCCTAGCCTTCCCACTGCCTTTGAGCAGTAGCTGGCCCCCCCTCAGGAGACGGAACTGGACTCAGATGGGGAAGCTGCTTGTCTTTGTGGGTATCAACACCCACTATGGCCAGACCTGCCTGGCCAAAGCTTTCTGTGACCTCCTGCCACAGAGAACCCAAAATCCAAACCACCGGTCAAAAAGGAAGAGTGGCTGCTGCTCCATTTCTTCATTTCATGTTGACACAGCTGTTGCATTTGGTGCCTAGAGAGATGTCTCTTGTGAAAACATCAGAGAAACCCTGAGGATTGAGAACCACCACCAGCAGCGATTGGTTGCAGGAGGACCTGCAGTGGCTCTGACTTGCATGGATGTGATTTTTGGAGGTTAGAGCCCACTTGGATTTGCTGGTGTCTAATAAATGGTGTATTTTTAAGCGCAGCAGGAACATTAAGAGGGAGTAGCTTTCTGCCCTATATTTAGCTATCAATTTGCAGGAAACTCCTGGGACTTCACTACCTTTGCAACCTCTGCTGCTGTATCAGGCTTGGTAGGAATGCACCAAAGTTCCTGGGGAGGAAACACTGGGCAGACAGTGGGATTGCAAGAAACTGAGCAAAAAAAAAAAAAGTTAGGCAGTGCAGGCAAAGCTGGGGAAAGGGCTTCAGAGAGTCTCCAGAGACATGCTTACACAGTCATGCTTCTACAGCAGAATCTGCAAGCTCAGGGCTCTGCTGACCACCTTTTGAGAGTGGAGACCTCTCCAAGGGCATCACCCTGTCCTCCCAGAGCGGTGCTGGGCCATGGGTTGTGGGGGAAACGTGGGTCCTCTGGCAGCTTCTTCCCTGCAAGCCGCAGGGCGGCAAGTGCCACCAAGGAGGATGCTCAGGGGATGCTGCTGGGGTCCCTCACACAGCACGGGCTTTCTGGGGGTGGCTGGGTGCCGTTTGCACAGGGAGTGGGACTCGGAGGCTTGGCGAGGAGCAGCCAGGCAACCTGGGGTGATGCCGAGCACCCGGGGGGAGCGGAGCCACAGTGAGTGGGTGGCCAGAGAGACAGCGCCAAGCCGGCGGGGGGAGTGGGAAGGAAGCAGAGGTATCGGTGGAGAAAGACAGGGAGACGCTGGGAGTGGCAGGGGCCGTGGGAGGCAGGGAGACGGGAGCCCAGTGAGTCAGCCTGGTGGGGTGCTTTGAAACACGGTGGGGAAGCACAGGCAGGGCAGGTTCTGCTGCAGCCTGGGGAGCCACCTTCCCCTAGCTGGCACCTTCTCCATCCCTCCTTCCCTGCTCAGCCAAGGAAAGCAGATCACCCTCCAAACCAGAGGAGCTTGTGGAGCTGCTGCTCTCTCCTTCTGATATAATGCTGGTGTGGAGCCACCCTAGCTCTATCCACTGCGGTGAAGTGGTTCTTCATCTAACCAGGGGAGCTGCCAAGACCTGTCTTGGAAGCAGAGCTTTCCAGTGGTCGAGCTTGGCCTCATGGCCGGCGGCACAGGGGGGTGTTACACAGGCATGACCAGGGCAGTAGCTTTGCTCTGGCAGCCTGTGCCACCCCCATCAATGCTCACATCCCCGTGACCTCTGGGGTACCGTGGACCCATATTCACCCAAATATTGGCACTGGAGATGCCATGCTTTAGGTGGGAACCTGCTCTCTGAGGCAATGACAACCTCTCCAGCAACACACAGTGTCTGTGTGCAGGCAGCTGCTGAAACCCAGATGAGTCACCTTTAGCGCTGCAGGTGTGTGATGGGGCATGCGGCAGGGTGGAGAGGAACATCCCCCAAGAGCACCTCAGCTCTTCACAGGCAGACGAGACCAAGAGCAGGCATCCAGGTGAAAGGAAAGTTGGGGCTGGAAAAAGCATATGCCCCAGGCAAGGCTTTCTTTTAGAGGAGTGGGACCTTTAATCTGTGCTTTTCTGTGGGCTTTCAAGATGTGGTTGTCAGAGGTCCCTGTGATCCTTCTCGGAAGACCCTATAGCATGCTGGACCTTCACTGGATAATGCAGAGAGGCAGCAAGTTGAGAAAGGCTGTGGAGAAGATACCCTTTCTTCTTATCTTGCCTTGGCTGAAATGGGAGTGTCTTTCTTCTGCCAACCTTCTCTCTGTAATGTGGCTGGGACATGAGCCTGGAGCTCCCGTTGGCCTTGTGGCACCCGTTCCTTGGTGCTGGCGTGGGCTCCATGCTCACCGTCCCACCTTACATGGGGATGTGGTGAACTGACCTACATATTATGAATTTCTGCCTTATTTTCTTTCTGCCCCGACAGGGGATATGTGGAGCGTTTCAAGGAAGGGTTGTCACACCTCACAGGGATGCCTCTTGCAGAGGAGTGGACAATGTTTTGGCACCCAGCCTCCTCCCCATCTCTCCCAAAACACCTCTGGCACCTCTGGATGCAGCGTAGGGATTCACCAGCCAAGCAGGTGTCAGCCGGGTGTTTAGGTGCCTTACAGCAGCCCAGATGTCTCAGCCCTGGTGTTTCAGGCACACTGCAGACCCCAGAAGGTGAAGGTTCATCTTCCCAAGGATATGAAGCTGTGGCCTCTCTTGTGTGGTCAGTAAACTTGTATAAATCCCCCCTGTCTGAGCTCTGCTAGGAGCCACAGACCAAAGACTATGCTGTTACATTGCCAGGCTCCTGTACCAGCCAGGGTCTCATCTCCATCCAGCCTGGTTTGGCTCAAAATCGCAAGAAATCACCAGAAAAAAAGGGCACTGGGTAACGGTATTCTCAGTCTCGTGGGCGGCACATGCCCAGCACAGCCCCGGCAGGTGGACCTGCCCGTGTCCCTCCATTGCTGCACAGGAGGGGTGGTGGCTGGCAGCAAGAGCCCACTGGGGGCCAAGCATAAAGGTCCCTTTTCTGGACTCTATGCTAAAGGCCCAGCTCAAAGACATTGCTGTGGCTTGCTGAAGGGGTGTGCCTTTTGGTGGTATTCATCTCTACCTGGCTGTACGCTCAAACCCTCATCCCTGCCCAGGCCATGTCCCTCTACCATGCAGACACATGCCTGCTTCTGCAGCCCCATAGTGCTGATTATGGTGAAAAATAGCCTAGGCAAGAAGAAGAAAGGACACAGCTCCCTGGGGTTCACAGATAAAACCGAGTTGTCATCCCCTGAGCAGTGGACATATGTCTTTGCTAACATGTCCTTTACTGGACATCTCCCTCTCTAACTCTTATCTTCTTAATCCCAGCTCCTTTCCTCACTCCCTCCACTCCCGTCCTTGCCCTCAGGCATGCTTTCCCCACTCCATTCTTAGGTGCTTTATCAACCAGGCTGGCAGTGAGAAGTTGTCCTCCAGAAGGGACAAGTCCCCCCTGTCCCTCACACGCAGCCATCGATCTGCACCCCACACGGGGTTAGTTTGGGAAGGAGCAGGGTCCGATCGTGACAGTGACACATGGCTGATTCATTGCTTGATCCAGTCTCTCCCTCCTCACTCCCAAATGATTCCAGGCAAATGAAACACATTTTAGTAGTCAAATCTGTAAGGGTGGGTCCCATTGTGCTTTGACCCTACAGGGCATTTTGTACATTTAATTTGATTTACACCCAAAATGTTAATTTAATGTACTGGATTTTCTCCCACACCCAACTAATGCTGAAAATTAAACAAGATCCTACAGAAAGGTATTGCGTGCCATTATCTCTAGCGTTGTTATTTATTGAGTAATTACAGTGCTTGGGCTGTACGTGCAGCATTGCGGCAGCGGGTATATGGAGAAGGACGCTGGCTGCCCAGTGACGTGTCTGTGGGCTGCCTTGCTGACGGCGTGGCTTCGAGGATGCCACCTCACGGTGTTGCATGTGGCTCCCTGCAACGATGTTGGTGGGGACCTGCTGTAAGAATGTTCACCAGGTTCCTCTGGGTTAAAAAGTACCGAGGAGTGATATTTTTAGGAAAGGCAGTATGGTTTTCTTCTGAACTCTGGCCGAGCAACACCAAGGCTTGGTCACCAGTCTGTATTTCCACCTGCTAGTTCAAGGGGAGGGCAGCCCGCCACTGCTGAGATGCTCTACTTTTGTGTAGGTGGTGCCTCTCCATGCAGCTCCTCTTGCGCTGCTGGCGGCTCCAGGATTTTTTCTCCACCCAGTGCCTCCAACAGCGCTGGGCACACCACAGCCCTGACCACTCGTATCAAGGCTCCAGAGCTGATAATAACAGTAATTAATAATAATAATAATAATTTAGTTCCTGATTCAGCTGTGCTTGTAAGTGCACGTCTGACTTGGAGCACCCAATCAAACTGTATGCTCCAGGACCTCACTTAATGGGAACCTCAAAGCAGGATTTGAAAAAGTCCAGATGACATTAAAGTAGTCACAGAAAGCTCTTGGTTCAGGAGTGTTGCGATTAATGTCCTTTGGTACCTCTTTGGCTTAAAAGACAAGGAGTGGTTAAAATAAAATAAAACTCAAGTTGAAGGCATTGCAAAAAATGAATTAAAACCCATGTAGCTGCATTTTGACCTGAAGCAAAATCTCAGACACAACAGAGAAATTACATAGCCTTAAAGAGAAAGAAAGAAAGAGAAGGTTTTACGTGTGGTATTACTGAGGTATTGCCCAAAGGCGTGCTGAGGTGGCTTCTCACCTGGTACCTGTGGAGACTGTAAACTCCTTGCAGGAGCAGATGGAGCAAATTAGTGCCCCCAGCCCGCCCCATTGCTCCAAGGGCCTGTCCCATGGGTCAGTGGTCAGGGCCTGAAAGCCTGGCTGGAGGAAAAAGTGCCGGGTGGTGCGGTAACTCCTCTGCTGAGATAAAGGTGTCTGCACCTGTGCATTGCTTTGGTAGACCTACCAAAATGGGGCACGGTGGGTAGGGCTGCTGCGGCTCCTAGTTGGAAATACAGATTGCTTTGGGGTGCTTAGACTGGAGGACTTCTCTGATGGTGCAGCACCTGATGTGGGGCTCAGGGCTGGGGCTCCTCCATCCCTGGAGCTCCAGCCAATCCCACACCCCTAGGTCTGAGACGCACACAAGTGTTCACACCAGTTTGCCCCTGGATAAAGTCTTCGACAGCCCCACACCAGTGGTCCTTGCCCCAAGGAGTAACCGGTGGCATGCATTAAGCAGAGCTCTTTCGTTTGGCTGCCACACTTGAAGGTGTATCCTTTTCAGAGGCTCCAGATCGAGCCTCTGAAGTTAGATCTCAGTCTCAATGAAACCAATGGTTGAAGTCCCATCGATTCTCCCTGGCCTACACTTTGGTCTTTGGGAGGAAAGCAGCAACCTTCGAGAAGAGTGATGCCATTTGAAAGGCCTCTTCTTCATGTGGAGAAACAGCTCTTGGTGCTCAGTTTCACCACCTTGTGTGACCGCTCTGGCCAGTGTGGGCTCTGCTGCGAGCGTGTGCTCGGGGAGGAAGGCACCGGGTGCTGTAGTGAAAAAGCAGACTGAATAGTAGGTGTGAGGCAGGAGAAGGCACTCCTGAGCGTCACGGGCTCAGAGACTTCTCAGTGCCGTTTTGTGGGTTTTCTTCTATTTCTTTTGCTTCCTCCCCCCCTCCCCGTCCTCTTGTCTTTTGTTTCATTTCCACTTCGGGAAGAGGGGGAGAGGACAAGAGGCAAATAAAAATAAAGGACGGGGTGGAGGAGGAGGGGGAAAGGCTGAGGCCATGGCACGTTTTTCATTTTACATCAATGACTGAAAAGGAATAAAGTCCTTTTTTTAAAAAAAAAATATTTTTTAACAGAAGAAAGGCTTGTCACTAAGAGAAACGGTAACAACCTTCTGTGCCTGCTGCCGCCCCGAGGAAAGCTCAGCCTCCTCCCCGCGCCCTGGGGAGCCCTCCCTTCCGCCGGCTGCCCGGGGGGACCCTCGGGCCAGCCCCCCGTGGGCGGCGGGACCTGCGGCCGTCCCCGG